>NW_019167993.1:14806879-15409970 GCF_002303985.1 Durio zibethinus
GATATAGAAGTGCATTACAGATTGGCCCCATGTACTTTCAACGTGAAATTTCAAGTCATGGACATCTCTCTTTTATATAGTTGTTTATTGGGTAGATCATGGATCCATATGACAGGTGCTGTCCCATCCTCATTACATCAAAAAGTCAAATTTATTATTGAAGGAAAGCTAACATGTGTGGCAGGAGAAGAAGATTTATTGGTAACTCAAGATGAAGCTTTAGAATGCTTTTATAGATCTTTCGAGATTGCCAATGCAACATATATAGCTGGAGGATCTAAATTATATTCACCACACTTATCTGCGACTACTAAAATGGTAGTCAAACAGCTTACCAAGATGGGATGGTGACTTGAAGTGACTTTGAAGTAACTTGCAAGGAATTACCATGAATAAATTGACCATATATGAAAGAGAGACATTTTATTGGATATAACGTTAACTATTAATGAGGGAAGAAGTAAAATGATGAATGAGACAAAAGATAATGAGATAGCTAATCTTAAGGATATGAATTGGAGTCAGCCGAATAGTTTATACCTTATGATTTTTAACTCGAGATAATTTATTAATTTTACCGAGACCAAAGTGCAGGATTCATGAGAAAATCAGAGTTGGCCATTCAAATGGTGGATGAGGAAAGAGTCGACAGTGAGAGCTTTCGTGTACCCTTGTACCTTCAGATTTTAGTTGGATTTAATTGGAATTAAAGCTGTCTGTTCTTTAATTTGAAAATAATATAGTAAACTTAAATCTCTAATTATTTCTACGAGTATTAGGAGATCTTTATGGTGTGTTTATGTTTGTCATTTTAATAAAAGACTTAGAAGATGCATCCGTATTTTTCTGTCATTTTTATCTTCTTTTTACCTTTCATCCTTTCTTTCCTTACATTTTCTTGGCCATTCCATTTTTGTGTGCCAATATTCTCTCCATGATTGACCCATTGCAGGTCTCAACCACATGACATGAGGATAATCATGGCGATTTAATCTCGGATTTGATTTTGAAAACTTAAATTCATATTGATTGAAACTTGATAATGAGGAAGACTTCAGATAACTATACATTGTCTCTTGATTTGTTAAAATTAATAGAACTATGAAGATAAAGCCAATTGAAACCCCACCAAGAAATTACTGAATCAGTAAATTTGAGAGATGGTGAGAATTAAAAGAGGTCAAAGTGGACATCTCTTTTACCAACTGAAAGACAGAAGCTAGAAGAGCTGCTACGAGAATATGTAGATGTGTTCGCATGGACTTACCAGGATATGCCAGGACTCAGCACTGATATTGTAGAGCACAAGTTACCTTTAAACCAGGATGTAAGCCGATGCAGCAAAAGCTAAGGCGCATGAAACCAGAGATGCTGCTGAAAATTAAAGAGGAAGTGAAGAAACAATTCGATGCTGGATTTTTAGAAGTGGCAAAATATCCTGAATGGGTAGCCAACATAGTGCCAGTTCCTAAGAAGGATGGAAAAGTGAGAATGTGTGTTGATTATCGAGATTTGAATAGAGCAAGCCCTAAGGATAACTTTCCTTTACCTCACATCGATACTCTAGTGGATAATACTGCTAGGCACTCCATATTTTCCTTTATGGATGGTTTCTCAGGCTATAATCAGATCAAGATGGCTCGAGATGATATGAAAAAAACTACATTTGTGACCATGTAGGGAACATTCTGTTATAAAGTCATGCCTTTTGGGTTGAAAAATGCTGGTGCTACTTATCAAAGAGTAATGGTGACTCTTTTTCATGACATGATGCATAAAGAGATAGAAGTGTATGTAGATGATATGATTACAAAATATCATGAAAGAGAGGATCATATAGTCAGTCTCAAAAAGCTGTTCGACAGGTTGAAAAGATTTCAGTTGAAGTTGAATCCTGCCAAATGTACATTTGGAGCCAAATCAGGAAAACTATTGGGCTTTGTAGTCAGTGAAAAAGGAATTGAAGTTGATCCAGATAAGATACAAGCCATTCAAAACTTATCTCCTCCTCATACCTCAAAAGAAGTGCGAGGCTTCTTAGGGAGATTAAATTATATTGCTCGCTTCATCTCTCAACTCACTTATAAGTGTGATCCTATTTTCAAGCTTCTCAGAAAACATGATACTAGAGAATGGAATGATGAATGCCAAGAAGCTTTTGATAAAATCAAAAAATACTTGTCAAATCCACCTGTGTTGGTGCCACCAATGCCAGGAAAACCTTTGATTTTGTACTTGACAGTGAATGAAAATTCAATGGGATGTGTGCTGGGGCAAAGAGATGAAACTGATAAGAAAGAACGAGCAATTTACTACTTGAGCAAGAAGTTCACTGATTATGAGTCAAAGTATTCACCATTAGAGAAGATGTGTTGTGCATTAACCTGGACAGCTCGAAGGCTTAGACAATACATGCTTTATCACACTACTTGGCTCGTAGCAAAGCTGGATCCTATTAAGTATATCTTCGAAAAGCCCTCATTGACAGGAAGAATAGCACGGTGGCAAGTTATGCTTTCAGAATATGATATCATTTACGTGACTCAAAAAGCTATTAAAGGGAGTGCAATAGCTGAATTTCTTGCTGATCGTGCAGTCGAAGATTATGAGCCAATGAAATTAGATTTTCCTGATGAGGATGTGATGGCCATTGAAAAAATGAACCTGTTGAAAAATCATGAGGATGTATTTTGATGGAGCTGCTAATGCTTTGGGTCATGGTATTGGGGCAATTTTGATATCTCCTGATGGACATTATTACCCCATCACAGCCAGATTAAATTTTAATTGCACAAACAATGTGGCTGAATATGAGGCCTGTGTTATAGGTTTACAAGCAGCAATTGAAAAGAAGATCAAAGTGTTAGATGTATTTGGAGATTCAGCTTTAGTCATCTATCAGTTACGAGGTGAATGGGAAATAAGAGACTCTAAGTTGATTCGATACCATAAATACATCTCTGAGTTGATCAAGCAATTTAAAGAAGTTCAGTTTGAGCATCTACCTAGAGAGGAAAACCAAATTACTGATGCACTGGCTACTCTAGCTGCAATGATCAAAATAGATGCAAATACTGAAATCCAACCCATTAAATTAGATGTGAAAGAGGTACCAGCACATTGCTCAAGTGTTGAAAAAGAAATTGATGAAAGGCCATGGTATCATGATATCATGCAATACATTAAAAGCCAGCAATACCCAGAACATGCAACTAAAAATGATAAGAGGACTATTAGAAGATTGGCTATGAATTTCTTCATTGACGAAGATATCCTTTACAAAAGAGGTCGAGATCAAATGCTCTTAAGATGTGTAAATGCAGCTGAAGCAAAGAAGATTATTGAAGAAGTGCATGATGGAGTTTGTGGGGCACATGCAAATGGTCATATGATGGCTAGACAAATTATGAGGGCTGGCTATTACTGGTTGACAATGGAGAGTGACTGTATTGATTATGCTAGGAGATGTCATAAATGTCAGATTTATGCTGACAAGATTCATGCTCCACCATCAACATTACATGTTTTAGCTCCTCCCTGGCCATTCTCAATGTGGGGCATGGATGTCATTGGTCCCATCACTCCAAAAGCTTCGAATGGGCATAGATTCATTTTTGTGATGATTGATTACTTCACCAAATGGGTAGAGGCTGCATCATATGCTAGCGTGACCCGATCTGTGGTATGTAAGTTCATGAAAAGAGAGATAATATGCAGATATGGGCTTCCGGAGACAATTATTTTTGATAATGCCAAAAACTTGAACAACAAAATGATGAATGAAGTATGCACTCAGTTCAAGATCCGCCATCGTAATTCGACACCATATCGTCCAAAAATGAATGGGGCAGTGGAGGCTGCGAATAAGAATATCAAGAGAATCCTGGAGAAAATGACTGAAACTTACAAAGATTGGCATGAGAAGTTATCTTTTGCCTTGCATGCTTATAGAACATCAGTCAGAACGTCTACTGGAGCCACACCGTTCTCTTTGGTATATGGTATGGAAGCTGTGCTACCAGTCGAAGTGGAAATTCCCTCACTGAGAGTCCTGATGGAGGTGGAGTTAGAGGAAGCAGAATGGGTCCGAAATCGCTACGAGCAGTTAAACCTTATTGAAGAGAAAAGACTGTCAGCACTTTGTCATGGTCAATTATATCAAAAGAGGATGATGAGAGCACATGACAAGAAAACTCGTCCCCGTTGCTTTAGGGAAGGAGACTTAGTGCTAAAAAGATTCCTTCCAAATCAACATGATAATCGGGGGAAATGGACACCAAATTGGGAAGGCCCGTATGTGGTGAAAAAGGCTTTTTCTGGCGGGGCATTGATTTTGGCAGAAATGGACGGAGGTGATTTGCCTACCCCAATAAATTCAGATGTTGTGAAGAAATATTTTGCTTAAAAAAAGAAAAAAAAGAAAAAGAAAAAATGATGACTTATCTAAGTTGAAAACCTGAAAAGGCGGCTTAGATGTGAAGCAAAAGCATCATCAAGAAAAGATCTCACAATGCAGGGGCAAGTGTAGTTTGATGAACTCTAAATAATCAAGGAAGTCATCTGATTTAGTTTTAGAGAAAGAATCTGAGAATATTTTGTTCATGATTATCTTGTGATCATTCTTTTGACACCTTTATTTCAATTCAAACACTTTGACATACACTTGTTATCAGCCATAAGAAATACATTATCCTTCATTTGAAATAATGCCTATCCTTTCCTTTATCCTTATTTGATATTTTTTGTCCATCAGAGAAATGTGTGATTGCATTTTATTTGTCTTGAACTTAAAATGATGAAAAGAAAAACAAACATGAAAGATCTCAGCATTACTTTTAAAGTTGACAAAGGCAAATGAAAAAGGATGAGAAAAGCATGACAAGACATTGATGTTGCAGACTTTTGAAGAAAAAATATTGTGGTCAGATGTTGAAGACAGATTGGTCATATAAGAATTTGGATAAAAGAAGCTGAAAGCGAGAGATTTTGAGAACCTTTTTACTACAATGAACGATTTTGATTGCATTACATGCATTGCATCATGAGCACTCAGTACATGCATCCATGAGAAGTTGTAACAAAGATAGAAATTTTCCTTTTCTTAATGAAAAAACAAGATTTTGGTAAAGACAATGATCAAACAAAGGAATTCAAAAGAGAGGAATTTACTTGTTCAAAGATGAAAACTCAAATTTGAAAACAAATGAGATTTTTAAAGTTGTTGAGCCTCTGTTGAGAGGAGCTTTTTCAAGAAAGAATTTTAAAGTTGTTGAGCCTCTATTGAGAGGAGCTTTTTTAAGAAAGAATTTTTAAAGTTGTGGAACCTCTGTTGAGAGGAGCTTTTTTCAAGAAAGAATTTTAAAGTTGTGGAGCCTCTGTTGAGATGAGCTTTTTCAAGAAAAAATTTTAAAGTTGTTGAGCCTCTACTGAGAGGAGCTTTTCCAAATGAGATTTTTTTAAAGTTGTGGAGCCTCTGTTGAGAGGAGCTTTTTTAAGAAAGAAATTTTAAAGTTGTTGAGCCTATGCTGAGAGGAGCTTTTCCAAATGAGATTTTTTAAAGTTGTGGAGCCTTTGTTGAGAGGAGCTTTTTCAAGAAAGAAATTTTAAAGTTATTGAGCCTCTGCTGAGAGGAGCTTTTCCAAATGAGATTTTTTAAAGTTGTGGAGCTTCTGTTGAGATGAGCTTTTTCAAGAAAGAAATTTTAAAGTTGTGGAGCCTCTGTTGAGAGGAGCTTTTTCAAGAAAGAATTTTTAAGTTGTTGAGCCTCTGCTGAGAGGAGCTTTCCAAAATGAAATTTTAAAGTTGTGGAGCCTCTGTTGAGAGGAGCCTTTCCAAAATGAAATTTTAAAGTTGTGGAACCTCTGCTGAAAGGAGCTTTTCCAAAATGAAATTTTAAAGTTGTGGAGCCTCTGTTGAGAGGAGCTTTTTCAAGAAAAAATTTTAAAGTTGTTGAGCCTCTGCTGAGAGGAGCTTTTCCAAATGAGATTTTTTTAAAGTTGTGGAGCCTCTGTTGAAGGAGCTTTTTCAAGAAAGAAATTTTAAAGTTGTTGAGCCTCTGCTGGGAGGAGCTTTTCCAAATGAGATTTTTTAAAGTTGTGGAGCCTCTGTTGAGAGGAGCTTTTTCAAGAAAAAAATTTTAAAGTTGTTGAGCCTTTGTTGAGAGGAGCTTTTTCAAGAAAGAATTTTTAAAGTTGTGGAACCTCTGTTGAGAGGAGCTTTTTCAAGAAAGAATTTTAAAGTTGTTGAGCCTCTGTTGAGAGGAGCTTTTTCAAGAAGAAATTTGAAAGTTGATTGAGCCTCTGCTAAGAGGAGCCCTTTTTTGTAAAACCAAAAAAATAACACGATTTATTTTCGGACAAAATCGTTGTCTTTGTTTTTGCCCTATTCTTGATTCTCAGAAACGTGCAAAGAGGGACAGCTGTAGACACCGATTTTGTCCGGGTCTACTATTTTATTTTTTCATAATAATAATAATATTTAACAAAACAAAACAAAAAAAGAAAAAAATAAAACAGAAAAAAACAAAACAAGTAAACAAACAAAAAAAAAAGAAAGAAGTCAAGGAGTTGGTGCGATGCCGAGCTGCCTCAACCAACTCCTTGACCAACTCCTTATCAGCAACCCAACCAGCCCCCCCGACCAGCTTCCTGCCAGCCACCCTACAGCTACCAACTAACCACCCTACAGCCAGCAAAATCCCACTTAATTGAAACTCTATAAAATCAACACATAAACTCAAAAAAAAAAAAGGAAGAAAACGAAAAAAAATTTTTCAGGTGAGAGCTCTGAAACAAAAAAAAAATTTTCCAGCTTGAGGGTTCAGGAATGAAAAATTTCAATCTATCCACCCAAACACCCAAAATACCCGAACACAAAAATCAACCGAAAACAACCACAAACAGAACCGCCACAAAAAAAAACCAAAACAGAAACAAAAATAAAAAAAAAAACACAGTCCTCGCCTACGGCGAGGAACCTCAGCGCCAAGCTTCCTGCACGAAGAAGAGAAAGAAAGGTCAGCTTCAAAAAAAAAAAAAAAAAGAAAGAACGCAGAAAAAAAAATATTTTTTTTGGCCGAAACTTTGAAGACAGATCTAGGAATTTTGAGACTCCTTTTGGTGAAAAGAAGGTCAGCTCTACGCTTAGGGGGTCGAGAAGAGCTTGTGGGAGAATTTTAGAATTTTCCAACCACCGGAGACGGCGGCCGGAAACCGGCGGTGACGACGGATGGCGGCGGCACCAACGGTTGACCGACGATCTGCTGAAGAAGAAGAAAAAAAAAGTTTTTTTTCTGGAAAAATGAAAAACTGACCAAAAAAAAATTTGAGCCTTTTATATAAACTGCCAAAATCAAAACGACGTCGTTTCATTAAAGGCCCAAAACGACGTCGTTTTAAGCCCGAAGATCCGCGCGTCAACCCGCGACCCGACCCGACGTCCGCGCGTCAGACACGCGACCCGTTTCCTTTATCCGCTTTGCCCGGTCTGACTGGATCGGACCGAACCGCCAGACAAAACCGAACCGGTACTGAACCGCCGAACCAACCAGACCGAACCGAACCGTCGATCCAACCGCCGAACCGGTCAGACCGCCCGGACCAGCATTGACCGGACCGTTGACCGGTCCGGTTCAGGTAAAAAAAAATTTTTTTTTGAATTTTCTAATTTATTATTATTATTATTTTTTTGTTATTTTAAATATATTTTTATATTTATGCATGATAAATTTATAAATTTGTTAGAATAAATGTTTAATCGTTTTAATAATAATAAAATTAAAAACAAATAATAATTAAAATATATTAAAATGCTTTAAAATAATAATAATAATTTTCGCTGCCTAGATGTTGGAGGGAATAAAAATATTTTTCTAAAAACAATAATTCTGCCTAGATGTTGGGGAATTATTGTTAATAATAAATAAATATAAGAAATTTTTAATTAATTTTCAAAAATTATTAAAATCGAACTTGCTTCAAAAATTCGCCTAGATGTTGGGGATTTTTAGAGATGTTCGTATTTTCTTAAAAACGAAACCTTAAGCGTTATTTCTTAATCCTAGGTTTCTAAAACTCTTAAAAATCCAAAATCCATTAAATCCAAAACCGCTCGAAATCCAAAATCCTTGAAGTCCAAAGTCTGAAAAATCCTAAGGACACGTGTGAAAATTCTATTGGAAGCAATTTGTTCCCGAATGCCGCCTAGATGATGGGGTATTTAGGAAATTTTACTTCATTAAGTCTTTTCACACGAGTTCATAATTCATATTAATAATAAGATTAATAAATAAAAAGTATAATAAAATTGGGATTTTAAATATAAACAGTCACACCTAAGCTTTGCCTAGATGTTGGAGAGTCGGGATGGTCTCATTATATTTAAGAATCCAACTCTTAAATTGTATTTTATTAATAATAAGATTAATAAATAAAAAGTATAATAAAATTGAGATTTTAAATATAAACAGTCGCACCTAAGCTCTGCCTAGATGTTGGAGAGTCGGGGTGGTCTCATTATATTTAAGAATCCAACTCTTAAATTGCATTTCATTTTACATGACATTCATTAGCATACATACGTTATCGTATTATCATCAATAATTGTCTGTATTATTCTCTCTTTAATTTACTCATGGTACTCTGCCTAGATGTTGGAGAGTCACCAACAATTTTCTGTAAAGAGTGTTATTTCATTTTAAGGATTGTTGTGTTAAATCTTAAGCGAAAAGGGTTACTTTAAATTCTGCCTAGATGTTGGAGAATTTTAAGATAATTCTTTAACTTAAAGATTTTCTCAATATTCCTAAATAAAAATTTTAGCAAAAAAAAATATTTTTTAAATAAAGAAAATTAATGTTAAATTTCAAATTAAAACCATTTTTATCCGACATTGAAAATAGCGCATAGTTGAATGGTACCAATTTATGGACGTTGTGGGGGTGCTAATCCTTCCCCACGCGTAACCGACTCCCGGACCCAACCTGATTTTTCGTAAACCGAAATATATCTTTTTGATAAACTTTAAACAACCCGTTTTTATAGTTTTATTAAAAAGATAAACTTTTGGGTGGCCAATCACACCCTAATAAAGATTGGTGGCGACTCCCTCTTTTTTTTATTTTTCTCAATTTTAAAACAACTCGTTTTTACGTCTGGCGGTCTCAAAACCGTTACGACAATTCAAGTAACAGATTCTAGCCAATTAAAAAGGATTTTCTAATCAATCTAAAGGTCATTTTGATTCCATTAGTAATTAGGATTGGGAATATCACACATTGATTAACAAAAGAGAGATTCAACAACTAAAAGAAAGATTAATTCTTTGGGATCCTTTCTTTATTCAAACAAAACGAATGAAGATAGAATCAGATCGATTCCTTAAATGCCTTTTTGGATATTTTTTATTGTCTTGGCTATTCATGAAATGTGAAAGCAGATGAATAATCATTTATTTTTAGAAGAAATCGAAGGATTTCTTGGGAATCCTACAAGATCTATTTGTTCTTTTTTCTTGGATAGATGGTTAGAACTTCATCTAAGTTTGAATCCTCTCGATGGGTCTACTAAACGTAAAAAACTCTTGAAGAAAGAACAAAATGTTTCTTTTGTCCCTTCTAGATGATCAAAAAATAAAGAACTCATTAATATATTCAAGATAATTATGTATTTATAAAATACCGTCTCAATTTATCCTATTTCATTAGATCCGAGATGTGATATGGTTTCAACTGATGAACTGGGCAATTCTAATAAGATTTCATTCTTGAACAAAAATCTATTTTTTTATTTATTTCATTTATTCCATGACCAGAACATGAGGGATACAGTTACACCATGATTTTGAATAAAAAAAAAAGATTTCAAGAAATGGTAGATTTGTACACTTTATCAATAACTAAGCCAGATCTAGTGTATTCTAAGGGATTCACCTTTTCTATTGATTCTTATCGATTAGATCAAAAATAATTCTTGAATGAGGTATTCAATTCTAGTGATGAATCAAAAAAGAAATCTTTATTGGTTCTACCTTCTATTTTTTATGAAAAAAATGAATATTTTTATCAAAGGATAAAAAAATGGATTCGGATATCTTGCAAGAATGATTTGGAATATCTAAATCCAAAAATAGTGGTATTTGCTAGCAACAACATAATGGAGGCAGTCAATCAAGATAGATTGATCCGAAATTTGATTCAAATCCAATATAGCACCTATGGGTACATAAGAAATGTATTGAATCGATTCTTTTTAATGAATCAATCTTATTGCAACTGCGAATATGAAATTCAAAGGGATCAAATGGGGGATAATACTTTGAATTATAAAACTATAATGACACTTAGACTAATTATGAGATTGGAGAAAGCTTGGCTCTACAATGAAAAGAATAAAGATAAAGTATTACTATGTATTAATAATTAATGATATACAAGTATAACATAAGACATGAGTTAAGAAGTTCAATAAGAAAAAAAAATCATGATTGTGATTGTTATTGTTCTCATTATCATTATTAGAAACTAGATATACTAAACAATATCAAACAAGCAAAGAAGCAACAATGTTGAACCCTTCTTTTCTTAGTTTCAAAAGGCAAACATCTTCAAAATGACTTAGCAAATTCAAAGAAAGTTATCCCAAGACTAGGAGCTCGGAGTCCTGCCATGATCAAGTGCAATGTCAACAGGCAATAGTGAAGCTACATGATGCATTTCAAGGTCTAGATTATCATCTATTATAATTGAGGATTGCTCATTAGAGCCTTCTCTACTATCGTTGCACCATTCGAGGATTGGATTGGAAGAAAAAATTGCATTAAATAGTTTCAAGTAGTTTTCATGTGTAATGTTGATCTATTATGGTATTTTTTCTTTTGATTTCAATAATACATTGTTATCAAAGGAAAAGCAAGCATTAAAAGAATTGATTAGGAAAATGAGAAATTGTCATAATCAAATAAGAGATAGTAATAAGTAAAAGATTCAATCAAATTATTTCTTTAACAATTTATTCAACAATGACACCCCTAGTTGCCATCTTGGTCAATTATGCATTGTCACTACCTTATTTGAACTTTTCAATAATCCTTATCTTGTATTCAAAAGTATAAAAATCATGGATGGATGGCTATTAGGGGCAAAATGGGCCTTGGCCCCTTAAAAATTTTAGAAACCCTTAAAGTATACATATATAAATTTAAATTAATTTAAATTAATTCTTCAAAATTAAAATGATTAATTTTTATGGTTTTATATTTAATTATGTACATTAATTTTATAGGGATTAAAATCATATTGTTTTTTTTTTGTCTATTTGTTGTACCCAACAATAATTACTTATAAACCCTTAAAATTAAGAGGTCTATTTTAAGTTTTAAACTATAATCACGTGAAATTAATAAAAATCAAATTAACTTTTTAGTTTTTTAAACAAGACCCCAATTCTCCAATTAAATTTTAAACATAAATATGTTTTTCCTTTTCTTCTTTTTAGCGTACTATAATTTTTTCTTTTCATGTAATATTTTCACTTTTAGTTTTACTCTAAATCTCTATCTCATCTTATAATCTTTAAAAAAAAAAATTGGAACCACTTTATAAAATGTTAAAAAAAAAACTATAACTTCTAATCTCAAAGGTAAATTTTATTATTTTAAAAGTATATTTATTTTCTTACTTCAATAAAAAAAAATATGTTTTTTAGCTATTAGTTTGTTTATACTTTTTTATTTCAATTTTAAATTACCAAAAGAACAAAAAAATAAAAAAAAAATCAAGAAAGCTTGAGTATTTGAAGGTCTTTTTTTTTTTTTAAGTTTAATGTTGTGATAGTAATATTTTTATAATTTTATGAATATATTATTTTTATTATATATTGTTTATATATATATATATATATATATATATACACATACATATATATATATATATTTGAGGAGAGATTTGTTTTATATCGGTGCAAAACAAATTGTTTTTACTCTTTTTATAATCTTATGTAGAATTAATATTTTTACAAACCAAAGTTTATATTTAACAGCTTATTCATATCCGTTATATCTGTAAAATTTCAAGTCAATATGATACCTTATACTTTTGATTTTTATATATGATAGAATTCATAAAATAAGTGTTATAGAAAAAAAGATATAATATTAATTGGCCTCTCCAAAATTAAATGTCAAGATCTGGCACTAACAATAAAATTATTGTGTTGAAAGGTATGTTGGATTACCATGCAAAAAAAGTTTGACCCTATTTCTGATATGAATAAATTTTTTTGATTTTGTGAAGAAATTGATTCACACTGATGTTACCAAAACACAGTTGATAGATAAAATTAAGAGATCAAGGAAAAAGTTTGAAAATAATGTTAAAGGTAAAAAGGGGAGGACTAGACTTTCTCTAAGACCCATGAGCAGAAAGCTTTTGAGTTGTCAAAAAAGATATGGAGTCAAGATGAAATTAGTGGAAAAAGTTAAGTCCTCTACTGCTAAGCTAAATGTGAAAGTAAAAGGAAATACCAAGACACTAAAAATAGAGTTGCTTTTTTCACTTGAAAAGAAAGTTGATGGTATGAAGCCAATAGACGTGGATAAGTTGGAGTCTAAGAGTTTGGATAGTTTATTTGATAAGAGGTTTGGTATGGCTAGCAAACAAGAGAAAGTTCTAAAGCATGGATTGGAAATAATTAAAGGAGAAAAGAGGGCAGCTTCGTATGCAAAATGAAGGAATTTGTGAATTTTTTAGTTGAAACTCTTGTTGCTGAGTTGGTTAAGGAGAAAGACAAGTTAATGTTAGAGTTTTTGAGTCAAAAGACAAATAGGATGCTAGTATAAGTAATGATATTTATATGTGCATTTTAAAGAAATGTAATTTTATGGTTATTTGGTATTTTGTCCTTATGTTTGCCAATTGAAAGGTATCAATAGTACTTACTTTTAGTAACTTGGATTATATTAATATCTTGCATAAAAATTAACTTTTGAAGTTATTTTTGTCTTTTTAACTACTTGTATGCTTAAATAGCTTGCTAATCAACATAATTGTGATGCTTGGATTTGCTTGATGTTTGGATTAGAGGTCATCTTAGATGTTTTCCCTTTATGAATTCCTTGACTGCATCTTATAATGTTAATTTTTTTTTTTTTTTTTTATGTTGCTACCTTGTTCGCTAGTAGTTAGTGCAAAAGCAAATTAGAGAGAAAATATCACTGGTAGTGAAATCTTAGTGCAAAAAGAATTATTGAACCTTTTATTGCTTCAAATAAGATTTTTTTTTAAATATTGTGAACATGTTAAAGCATTTTGCTATGTCTTGCCCAAGCTTATGTTGCTAAAGTTGCAATTTAAAATATCTCCTACTTTTTGTCATTAATTCCTGTGATACTTGATAAACATTATATTTCAAGTGGAAGCTTTTAAATGTCTAGACATATTTAGTTTGCTTTTTCAATGGTTGTTCGTTTTTTATATAAGAATATAAATATGTGAGTTAACAACTTTGGAGGGAGAGTAAGGGTGATAATTGTTGGAAACATCTTATATAAATATATAAAAATCAAAACTTATGAAAAAAAAAAAAAAGGGTGATTGTCATATATGGATAGTCTTAGTTTTTAACATGTGAATAGCCTTATATATCGCCATGTATCATTACTAAATATCTTTAATTTGATTTAGGCTTTGTTTAATAACCATGAAAATGATTTTTGGAAATCATTTTCTTTACTTTTCAATAATTGGAAGGAGGAAAATAGGGAGGTCAATAGAAAATCATTTCGGGTTCAATGAAAAAATGAATGGAAAAAGTAAAAATTGTCTTCCATTCTTTTTGGGTGGAAGACAATTTTCTTAAAGACCAAAACTCTTCCCTAAAACTCATCAAACCCATAACAACTCCAAACTCAACATCCCTAAGACTTACCCAACTACAATAGCCACCAATGAAACAACCGACAACAATCACTGTCTCTCCCACACCTTTTTCCTTCAACCATCAAAACACTTTTGTAAGTTTTTCTTTGTAGCTACCAAGAATGCTTAGAAGCTCTAATAAAGACTTCTTTCATAGGTTTTCTTTTTGCAAATCAAACTAAAAATGTTGGAAAAGGCAGATTAGAAAAGAGGTATTATATGATTTTGAATACCCACCCATAAAAGACTTCTCCACAAGCTTAAGTTAATCCACATGATTTTGAAAATTAATGGCATTACATGAATACCCATGGCTTTGTGCTTTTTTCTAGAGAGTTTTAGATGAGATATTTGGTTTTCTTTACCAAATTTCCTTTTTCCCTACCCGTTAGATTCTTTTTAGCACATTTCCACCTCGAAACATCATTGCTTGAATATCATTGCTCTAAATTTTCAGTAGGAGTTGGAGTTTTGTGGTGTTTTTGGTATGTGAGAGAAAGAGGTAATAATAAGATAAAAGCTAAAGAAAAGAATAAGAAAAGAAGAAAATATTGAGTATTTTTCGACTGATACAAAATATTAGAAATTGATTTTTTTTAAAACAATTATCCAAACAATAGAAAATTATTTCTTTTTGGAAAGAATCTTTGAAGAAAATTTTTTATTTTTCACAAGTTGATTTCGGTTTATCGAACCAAGCCTTAATTATTATATTACTACTTATATCCCAAATTAATTGAGATTATAAAATATATATATATATATAATATCAATTGATCCTTCATAAATTAAATGTTATGATCTGTCACTGATAAAAATAAATGAAATCGAAATTTAACTTAATTAATTTATTCAATTATTTTAATTGATGGTATTAAACAAATCTGAATTCAAATTTTAATACCTATAATGTGATTTTTTTTTGTAACTGAATTTTAATACTTAATTAACTTAAAAAAAAGGAATGCTGCCAAATGCAAATGATCACTCAAAAATGATAATAAGAATGGCTTAAATTCTTCTCTAAAAATGTGCCAATCCACCATTCGTAGAAGTTTTAATGGTGAACGTGCAAAAGAGTGTATTGCATTAAAGGCTATGCGAATGATGATAGTAACTAAACCCTTTAGGAAAATGCCTATGGTACTCAAATTTTTTTTCCATTTCTAGATGTATTTTAGACTTGTAGTAATTGATATACATCGGGACTTTAGGCATTAATCAAAATCTGAAAAAAGAAAAAAAAAAGATTATTTATGCATCTGATGCATTTAATTTTCAAGCTAAGATTGTGTAATTATTTCAACATGAACACACAGAAAAGAAAGCATTCAAGTTGAAGCAAGGGATGACAGCAATTCATCTATTGAAGTCTTGTAAAGTAGTGACAAGAACAAGTTAACTATATATGAAGAACAAATATAAGTAGATTCAAATTGGTAACATAAAAACTATTTCATGGACTGACTTGAAGCTAAACCATCAGAGCTTGAATTGAACCCAACCAAACAGCTTTGCCTCCTCATAATTTCGTTGTTGCCTGCCAGCACCTGAGCCTTCTCCAGCATATCCTCCAATAATCCACTCCCACTAATAGGCATACTCATTGTGCTGGTTGTTATTTTGATCAAGTGTAACCTCTGAACTCCCATCTTGGGACAACAATTGGTTTGAAGGGAGCTCCGTTTTCAATGGATAAACAAATGTAAGAGTTGGTAATTTGGTATAAATTGACCTGAAGCGAAATGGGGACGAAGGATCCTTGAGGATGAAGCAAGATCAAGTGTTATTTATCATTTATGGACGTTGATAAGATCCTTCCATTTCATTTACCAGCAACTTGGGAAGGCATCGCCTTAAAATAAGTTAAGTGCGAGGTTCAAACGAGAAAAGGCTTACGGTGGGTACGTAGGCACCCAGAGACGAGGAAGGGCGTAGTAAGCGACGAAATGCTTCGGGGAGTTGAAAATAAGCGTAGATCCGGAGATTCCCGAATAGGTCAACCTTTCGAACTGCTGCTGAATCCATGGGCAGACAAGAGACAACCTGGCGAACTGAAACATCTTAGTAGCCGGAGGAAAAGAAAGCAAAAGCGATTCCCGTAGTAGCGGCGAGCGAAATGGGAGCAGCCTAAACCGTGAAAACGGGGTTGTGGGAGAGCAATAAAAGCGTCGTGCTGCTTAGCGAAGTAGTGAAGTGCCAAACTCTAGATGACGCCAGCCCATAGTGGAAAGCATCACTAGCTTACGCTCTGACCCGAGTAGCATGGGGCACGTGGAATCCCGTGTGAATCAGCAAGGACCACCTTGCAAGGCTAAATACTCCTGGGTGACCGATAGCGAAGTAGTACCGTGAGGGAAGGGTGAAAAGAACCCCCGTCGGGGAGTGAAATAGAACATGAAACCGTAAGCTCCCAAGCAACGGGAGGAGCCCAGTTGCGCTTGTCCAGTCTAATAAATATAAGTATTTTAAATGTTTGTCAAGTCAATTAATATTTGATTAGTTTCAGAGGTGCTAATTGCAAGGGTTGTTAGTCTTCGCTGAGCCATCATTTTGTTGGCATATGGATATATTGGCAGCAATTAAATTCAGCCAGTGAAATACAACATAGAAAATTCCCAACTTCTTTCTCTCAATTCTTCTTCTCCTTTCTCTTATTAAGTTGTAAAGGTACTCTGTTGCATCTTCTTCATCTTCACATTTAGCCCATATCAATCTTCTAGGCTCTTTTGAAGCCATCCTTAAGCAAGTTAACAATATAACGGCCAGGATCCTTCCAAGCAAAAATGCTTGCAGGAAGTACAGAGAGCAAGAAAAATCAAAAACCAAACAGCAAACCGCAATGCATTACATGTTAAAGCTGCCATTGATTGAAACTGGAATCATCCACTTTCAATGTTACAGCTTCTGCCTAACCTACGACTACAACCTAACTACAGATAAAGCAGCGCCAGATTTAATTTGACTATCAGAAATGTCACTGAAACAAACCAATTACAATGTATTGGCACTCCTCCCTTCTCATCAAGAATCACTTTGCTGTTGTTGAGATTACTGTTGCTGTGGCTGACGCTGAGGCCATGGCATGAAGGCCATGGGCGGTCGAGGCTGCTGGCCTGGATACAATGCAGCTTGATCAACTGGCTTTCCCATTATCATCCCAGTGGGTCCCACAGTATGCTGTGGGACGTAGTAATACGGAATATCAGCAGGTGAACCAACTAAAGGGTTAGCGGCCTTAGTAACCCCAAGTCCCTCCTCTTTCAACTCATCCCTTGGAATAATATCAACTAAGAAATCAAAAACGTCAGTCCTTGAAATGGCCGCTGCAATATCATTCTTCTGTAGTGTCCTCCTTTTGTTCTCTTCTGTATGGATCCAAGACCGTAGAGTCAGTTCCAAGATGAACATTTCACAAGCCTTTGCAAAAACAACAGGAGCCTCTGCTGATATCATCCTCACATCTTCATCCGCTTTCATTATCTTTTTGATACGGGCAAGTGGGAGACTGTGATTCTTGAAGTCTGCCATTTGCTCAATTTCTTGCATTTGGTTGGCCCAGAACATTTGAAGCTGCTGTTGTTGTTGCTGCTGCTGTTGGTGGTGGAAGTGCTGGGCTTGTTGGTAGGCAAGTTGGCGTGGAGAACTAGAGAAAGCTGCCGGAGGCTGAGTGGGTGAAGGGACTGCTACTGCTGGAGTGCCAGCAGCAAACAGTGGAGCAGTTTGATAAGGACTAGAAGAATAGCCCATCTCGCCTGCACCAGGTACAACTCCCATCACAGGCTGTTGTTGCTGCTGCTGCTGCTGCTGCTTTTGTGTTTGTTCTGATTGATCCATAGTAATTTTCCAGAAGCTCCCTTTGCCCTTGTTCTATCTTCTCATCACCACACTGTTACAAATAAAGATAACAAAGTATATATCAAGCTGATAATAATGGACTGTTCCTAACATATATACTTCAGACCACAATTTTTAAGATTCTATACTAGTAAGTACATAACTTGGGTGAAGAACAGCACAAATCACATCTCTTTTATAGTTTTACCACTCCCATGACAAGAAGCATTGCTTCCTGATTATACCCAGGGCCATAAGTATGTCAAAATCTACAATAAATTTAAAGGGCATTAAGATCAAATGAAAAAAATGAAGCCTAAATCTCTAAGTTGACATATCATAAAAAGATGAAACTGATTCTACTCTCATAGGTTTAAAAAATGAGGAGCTTTTCTATAAGAAAACAGAAACTTTAGACATGAGGAAATACTGTCCATACTTTTTGAACACCCAATAAATTATAACAAAATCTCTACATGTGGATGTACATCCATCATAAAATAGGCATACTGACTCGCTGCGAATGCATAAATTAATGTGTTCCAGTGTTCTATTCCTATCTTTCAAGCCTCAGTCATATCAAAATAATTGAAACTTTCAATAGAGAGGAACTACTGAACAGGAGTAACTCAAAACATATTATGTTAAGTTGAACTTCAACTGTATCTCTGCTTAACCAGCAAGGAACTCCACCTCCATCTCCTCCACTCAACCTTGCCGCGTGCCTTTTCCTTTTATCTAGTTCAGCTTTTACATATAACACACAACTAGGTTATAACTCGTGTAATGCACGAAATAATTTTATTTATTTAATATGAATATATAATTTCTTTTCAAAATTATATTCAAATATTTAAAACTCATAACATATATAAAGTTTATATATATGACTTGTCATTAAAAAATAAAATTTTTGAAAATAGTAAAAAAAAATTGTCTCTCTTTTGGATATTTTTGTTTACAATAATATTTATACACTTATAAAATTATATAAAATAAAAATAAATTATCTTTTTTAAAAAATAAAAAAATATATTATTGAATGTTAAATTAAATAATAAAAGAAGTATTAACACATTTTTACTTTAGTAATCTTGACTAAATTATTATACAAAATATGAAAAACGTTAAAAAATATGTGAAAAAAATAAGTTGAAAAAAATATTATTTTTCATAAGAATGAAACTATAATAATAATAAAATATATTTTAGAAAAAATTTATAAACAAAAAAAAAATTACAATAGTAATACAATATATTTTAAAAAAATGTTACTGAAAAAATAAAAAATTGATGTATAACACATTACATTTGTAGTCTTAAATTTGCAAAAGAACTCTGTAATGGCAATTAGAAATAAATAGATAACTTTTAAATTAATTTTTTAAAATTTAAAATGGATATAATAAGTGATAAAGATAATATTATATTTTTTGCATTTATTTGAAAAATAAATTGATAATTAGAGTTCAAATGGATATAATCATTTTAATAATCTTATTATTTAAAGATTTAAAATGAAAATTTTTTGAAATTTCAAAATCTTACATAAAATTGCTTGAATTTTTTATATCTTACATAAATTTTTTAAAAAGATAATTTTGCAAATTAAGATAAAAAAGATTATTGAAAGATTTTAATAAACTTAATCTTTGTAAATTTTAAACATGTTTCAAAGATTTTGATAATTAAATAATTTTTTAAATAAGATTATTTGGTAAACAACTAAAATTATTTATTAAAAAATAAAATCCATATTTCATATATTTAATTTTAGAATATATATTTCTAAATTGATTTGATCTTTAATTATAATTTGAATAATTTTGATATTTGAATAAATTTAAAATTATCTAATTTGTAATTAAAAAAATTATCTTTTTTTCTAAAAAAACTATCTTATGTGTCATTTAAGAAAGTTGTCCACATAGGCACCTATGTGGCAAACTTATTTGTGTATAATATATATATATATATATATATATATATATATATATATTAGATTAGGCATAAAAAATCAACTGAATAGGGTGGTTCAGAAGAAGAAACAATCTCTGCTGGTTAAGTGGTTGTCACTAATACTAAAGTCTTTCTATGTAAAACACTGAAACAGATATGTTATTAGTATATGTGAAAATCAGAACATAAAAACTATTCTCTTTTATTCAGATGTTTTATGTAGATTATTTAGCTAACTAATTCACAATCACAAGTATTTCTACTGAAATTTTAAGAGAAAAGGCAAAATGTTTATCATATCATTTTTCCACCAGTAACTGACTATTACATCCAAGCAGTCGTGTGAATTTTTAGCTCTAACACAAAAAAAAAAAAACCAAAGGCAACAGACATTCATCAGAACCTTATGACAATAAGATGTCTCTCACCACCTGAGAATAGGAATATTTGCAAGCCATTGAAACAGGCATCTTTTTAACAAATGTCACTAGCTTGACCTGAAACTTCCTTTCTCTGATTCTTTCTAATGTTTTACATAGATTATTTAACTACCTTACTCACAATCACATACCAACCAACTAAAAACCATACAAAAAACACAAAATTTTTAGAGCGCTGATAATGTGATACCACTAGTTGTTGACAATTATATTCAATGCAATCTCCTAATCCTAGCTCTAGCTAGCCTCAGACAAGAAATTAGTTAGAACTCCATGATAAATGAAGATTTCTCTTTAGACATCTAGAAATATACACTCATAGCAGCAACTAAATGCCATCTTACAACAAATCCCTCTGTTGACAAGTTGAAGTCACCAAAAAAAAATTCTAAACCCACAGAGAAAGTAATTTTGAATAAAATGTTAACGAACAGCTAAAAAACTAAGCTCAATAATTTTTCACATTAACGTTGCAAAAGCAACTAGAATTCAAGCAATAATATGCAACAATTTTTTTTAATAAACAGCTCTCCCTCGATTCATGCTACATAAGATCATTTATTTGTGTCCTTGAATGTATGTAAGCATATCTAAAGTGGAAAATTCAAAAACATTTTCAATTTGAGGAACCAAACCCCTTGAATTTTAACAACAAAAGAATTTATTATAGCTACACTTGGAAAAAAAAAAGAAAAGAGATCATATTCCTTTTTTCTTCAATATCTTTGGCCCACCTCACCACTCCCCTTTTCCTATCGTGAGCGTAAAGAACAGAGGAAGACAGCAATTAAGATATGATTAACCAATTTCGGAATTCACTTTGACTTTGAACAATTTGATTCTATTACTGAATTAAAAAAGGATAAGAAAATACAGATAATCAACCACTTCAACCTATACACATAATTGATGATTAAACAAATAATAAAAGTCCTTTTTTCTTGCCTAAAATAACACTGAATTTTAAGAAAGATAAACATGCATGCAATGCAAAAGGAAATAAACTTCTGACCCATTCATTCAAATAATAACCCTAACTGCTCTGCTTGCTTCCTAAGATTAACTAAGAACTGATAACAAAACCTCTTTTTTTTGGGGGGAAAAAAACAGTTTTTAGAACAATAATTACTCAAATTTTGAACTTTTTTCTTTTATTATTTTAGCACAAGATTAGTGGTCACAGAGGTAAAACAATACAAAAGATAAATAAAAAAAAAAAAGAAAATCTTTTTGTTTAGTATTTGGTTCTTTCCCACCAACCAAACAAGAGAGTAGCAACCTCAGAAAACCCAAAAATAAACCCAAAAATTAAAAATTATATAAATTTACCGATAATTTCTCCTTTCTGCAGCTGAATCCTCTCAGAAACCAAAAAAAAAAAGAATAAGGGTAACGCAGAGAGAGTTAAAAGGAGGGACTTAGATAGGTTTTGAAAGTAAATAAACAAAAGAAAAAGGAAGTGCTTTAATTTTGAAAGAGAAAGAGACTTCTGGGGGTATCTAAGAGAAGGACACGTGTCGATCAGTGAGAATCCTTACTCTGGACAGAGGTTTTTTCCAATACCACGTGGCTAATCAACTGGTTGAAAGGTCAGAGGAGTAGGCTCATGTATACCACCGGCGGTGAATGATAGCAAATGTTGGCTGTGGAGGGCTGTTTTGGTGAAAAAGAGTCAAGTTCAAGGGTATTTTAAGATAGTTCTGTAAAAGTATATGGAGCACGTGGAAAGCATGTGGTCGTGCGATAAAGATCAAAGATGCGAAGTTAGAGAGATGAGGTCACGTGAGGAAAAGCGGACGTAACGTTGATTCATTTGTTACGTAGAAAATAACTTTTAAAAAATAATTTTTATATTTTTAAGTGTTTATTTGATAAAAAATTAATTATTTAATAAAAATAATTTATTAGTCAACAAAAAATGAGATAATTTTTTAAAAAATTATCTTACTCTTTTTAAAATAGAAAGATAATTTTTGAAAAAAATTGTTTATGAATAAATTATTTATCAATGTGTTTAAGTATAATTTTATTCAAATAAAATATTATATATAATTTTTTAAACTCAAATTTAATTTGATTTGATTTAAAATATTATTATATTAATAATAATATTTTTATTTAATTTTACTTAAAAAATTAAAATATTAATATTAAAAGTCTTTTAATATTTTAATTTTAAATACTTTTATAGTTATCTTAAGTAAGACTTTAAACATAATATTTTAAGCTCAAATTTGATTTAATTCGACTTAAAATATTATTATATTAATAAAAAATATTTTATTTAATTTTAATTAAAAATTAAAATATTAGCATTGAAAGTCTTTTGATAATTTAATTTTAAATATTTTTATTTTGTATATTATTAAACATAAATATTTTTAATATTTCAATAATAAATAGTATTTTATTATTTCAATAATAAATAATAAATGTTTTATTAGTTTAATAATTAATGTTAAATAATATAATAATATTATTTTCTTAATATGAATATTTTAAATAATTTCTTATTATTTTTAGTTTAAAATAATAATTTTATAATTTATTTCTTATGTTATTTATATTACTATTTTAATAATAAATATAAATAAAAAGAATTTTGTTTTGATTTAATAATAAATACTTTCAATATAAATTTAAATATTTTAATAGTATAAATATTTTAATAATAAATATTACTATTGTAATATTAATAAAAATAATATTTTAAGAATAGTAATACTATTTTAAATATTCTAAAATATTAATATAAAGAATAATAAATAATTTTATTTTAAGCATTTTATATTAATGTAATATTTTAATATTAAATATTGTTATTAAATTATAATTATTCTTGAGTATTAATAATTTTAATAATAAAGAATTTTAATATACTTTAATAGTAAATAAAAATTTAATATGTTAATAATTATATTAATATTGTTTGAAAAAAGAAACAAAACTTTTTGAAAAATAATTGAATAACAAAAAATATATTTTATTAACTCATCCAAATAACAAAAAAAATTTAAGAAAGAGCCACAAATGTAAAGAAAATTGTTTGGTTACGAAAGGAAACATACTTTTTTGGGCCCATGAAAGTAACGTGACATAAAACTTGTTTCACTTGGTTTGTTTTTCTATACATTGGCTTGGTATTTGAAAAAAAAATTAATAGCATTTGTACTTCTAAAATTTTGACTCAAATTTTATTTTTATTTTTATTTTTAGAAAATTTTAATTGAATCTTTAATTATTTAAAGTTGTTTTTTTGGTCATTTCATCTATAAAATCATATAAATTGATGATAAATGCTAATTAATCCCATTTGATGATGCCAACTAGCACTCATATGATAAAAAGGATTAAAATAAAATTTTTTCAAAGTTTAAAGACAATTATGAAATTATCTAAAAATTTTATATATTTCTTACATATCTTATAAAATATTAAATTTAAAATTATATTTTTATATTTTTATTGTAATATAACTTATTAGTTAGATTGTTTGTTTTAAATAAAAAATAGAAATTCAAAACTTAAAATTAACCTAAAATTTTAAATTAAAAAAAATTCAATACAATTTAAAAATAAAAAATTTTATTTTTATAAAAAATATTATTTTACTCATAAGTCATAAAAAAATATTATTTTCTATTCAAAAAATTATTTTTTAAAAATATTAGATATCTTTTATTTTTTAAAATATATTTTATAAAAAGAAAAAGTAAAAATGTTTTAAATTATATTTTATTTTATTATGAATATAAAAGTTTTAACAAAAAATATATTCAAATTAGAATTTTTGAATAGATTAATAAATCTATTTTTTAAATGATATGGAAGTTTTTACATCATATTTTAAAATGATATGTAGTTTTTATTTAATTTTTTAACCGATATAGAAATTTTTATCTAATTTTTCAAAATAATATTTAATTTTAAAAAATTGTTTTGAAACTCTTAACTTAGTTTTAATTTTTTAAAATATATATTTTCTATTAAAAATATTATTTTATTAATAAATCTTATCATAATAAAAATTAAAAATATTTTAAATTATAATATTTTATAAAATATATTTGAAATATATCGAAATCAATTTTTCTTTAATTATTGTTATTTTTTCCTTTTTTATTTTTTAAATATATATTTGAAAAAGAAAAATAAAAGATATTCGATATTTTAAAAAATATATATTTTTTGGATAGAAAATATTTTTTTATTATAAGTTATAAGTAAAATATTTTTTTATAGAAAATAAATTCTTTGTTTTTAAAAGGATATTTAATTTTTTAAAAATCTATTTTCTATTAAAAACATAAAATATAACTAATAAATTATATTATAAGAAAATTATATAATTTTAAATTTAATATTTTTTAAAATATATATGAAATATATAAAATTTTGAGATGCTTTCATATTTAGTCGCTAAACTTTGAGAAAATTTTATTTTAATTTCTTCTTTGTCACGTGAGATATTAGCTGACATCATCACGAGACATCAACTGACATTTACAGACAATTTATATGTTTCTCTAAACAGAAAGATCAAAATAAAATAATAAGACAACTTAAGGTAAATAGAAATCCGATTAGAACTTCTTTAAAATTAGAGATTAAAATAGAATTTAGATAAAAGTTTAAGAACTACGAATGTTATTAATAAATAAAAAAAAACTTACTTTGTTTTTTTATTTTACATTTATGGGAAATTATAAAATAGGGCAACTGAGTTAATAATTAGTTTGACTATTGAAGCAATAGATACTCATTAGGAAGGAAATGTTAGTTTTGAAAATTGTTAACAAAGAATTCATAATTATACTTTTCTTTCGAAAAAAAAAAATCAACAGATAAAAATCTACGGAAAGGATGAATAAGGCGTTGTGATTCTTGTGAATGCCAAGTAAGGCAATCCAGTCAGAGTAATTAGTTAGACAATTGTAGGAATAGATGTGGAAAATTTTTATACAATATGTTCTATTTTTTTGTAATCAAAAGTTAAATACAACCATATTTCAAACACTTCTAGGAAAAATTGCTTATCACAGTAAATTGAATAACAAAGGTATTTACATTCAAACGCTTCAAAATCATAATCTTTTGGAAAATATATATCCAGAATATTTTTAACCTTTTCGAACATGTATATCCAAAAAAAGTTGAAAACTTTCAAAAACTACAAATCAAATAAATTAAAGGTCAAATTATGCAATAAATCCTTCTATTCAAATGATATTTGAGGTTTAGTCCATCTAATATAATTTATAAAATGTAATATTCTTACTAAATTTATTTAATAATTTTAGTTCAATCATTAATTCTGTTAAAATTTTTTCGTTAAATTTGTTGACATTTACTTTGAATATGCTGGCATAACATTTTGATTGGTTGTTAATGAAGCTTACGATGATGTAGATTAAATGAAATGCCACTTGGCATATCAATAAGTAAACATGGCATTCAAAATTCAACAAAATTTTTTGTTCAAAAAATATAATTAAAAAGAAATACAATTGAACTAACCAAAACAAAATCCCTAACAAATCCAAATTCACGCCACCATAGAAGCCTAGATTATGACTATGGCCATCATATATCAGCATCAGAATGTCACCAAAATTTGCTTAGAAGCTCCCTTTAATTTTCTTTACAAATCTATTGCCTTAAAATGATATCTTATATAAATATATAAAAGTTTAAACTTTTAACAAAAAGGAAAAAATTTGATGTGGATTATCTATTCTTTTGACATGTTGATGGTTTTGAATAATCGCAATATGTCCTGCATGTTAGATTTTCTTTATTATATAAACTAAATCTTAATTTTGTATAATTTTAATGGCCAAGATCTTAGAACAAATTGATTTTCACAATTTTCTAACAAAAGAGAAATCATACTTTGATCCATTATAACTTTTTTTAATAAATTTCTTTTTTGTTTCTCTTTTTTAACCTTTTAATCTTTTACATACCTTCTTGATGATTTATAAACAGAGAGAGTGAAGTGATTTCATTCATTAATTCCATTCAATTCATATGTTCCATCACCGTATAAATTTTAAACAAAATTCTGCTTTTGTACATTAATTGCATTCATTTATTGTTTCATAAATGAAACAAAACCTTTTCATTTATTTATTGATCAAAAAGATTTTTTTAAACATAATAATATTAAACCATTAATGTCTTTTAAATAAAATTAAAAGATATTTACTTAATGATGGATAACATAATGTTACCTTTAATATCTAACATTCTCTCACTTGGCTTGTGTGGAGTTATTCAACTTTATGATTTAATAATAAAACATAATGCGCATAATATAAGCTAAATCCTTTCTTAAATCATAAATCATCATTGAGCAAAAATTGAAAAGGATCATAATGGTTGTATGTCATTAGCTTGACATAGTTCTTCTATGTCTCACATTATTAGTTGTATACTCAACATGACCTTTAATGAGAGATGTCATAATGTTCCAATAATGTCTTCGTTAAAGACAAATCATGTTCAGATTTCATAATTCAATCATGTATATAAACTAACATAATGGAACATAATGCACTAATATGTCAAAAACAATACTTAAAAAGATCTTAGAGTGTCAAATTCAAGAACATAAAACTTTACCATAATTTCAATAATGGTTTTCAATAATGCTTATTCTTTCGACATGTTCATTAAATATCTTTGATGGCAAACATTTTGTTAATAGATACACAACCATAAGATTTATGCTAATGTGTTCAATTGACACTCTTTGTTTCTAGATTTCTTTAACGGTAAAGTATTTCAATTCTATGTATTTAACACATTTTGAATACTTGTTTTTTTTTTTTTTTTAAAATACTACTATGACATTATTACAATAAATTTTCAACGGCTTGGCAATTTTGTTGACAATTTCAAGTCTTGAAATAAGTTTCGTAGCTGTAAATCATAAATAGTGGCCTCAAAACATGACACAAACTTAGCGTCCATAGTGGATATAGCAATCATAGATTGTTTCACACTTTATCATGAGATCACTTCATTGGCTAAAAGAAACAAATAGCCAAACATAGATTTTCTGGTATCCACACACCCAACAAAATCTAGATCTGAATATCTTATCACCTTAAGATGATTGGACCTACTATCACCTTAAGATGATTGGACCTCTTATAAGTGAGCATGTGATATTTCGTTTTTTGCAAGTATCTTAATATTTTTTTTGCAGCCTTCCAATGATATAATCCTAGATTACTTTGATACCTACCTAACATTACAACACTAAAACTAATGTCTAGTCTAGTACAAATTTGGATATACATTAAGCTTTCAAAATCGATGCATAAGGAATTTGTTTCATTTGTTTACGTTCCAATTCATTCTTTGGGCATTGCATAAGGTTTAATTTATCTCTTTTTTGAATTGGAACAACAATTGTAGAGCATTTTTTTCATTTTAAATCTTTCTAGAATTCTATTAATATATATGTTTTATGAGACAATCCTAACAATCCTTATGATTTATCACAGAATATTTCAATTACAATTACATAGGATGCCTCACCCATATCTTTCATTTTAAAATTCTTAAAAAGAAATTTTTTGGTCCTATGTAATAAGCCAAGATCATTAGTAGTATGTAAAATATCATCAACATACAAAATCAAAAATATAAACTTACTTGCACTAGCCTTCAGATATATACACCAATCAACAGTATTTTTCTTAAATCTAAAAGAAGTAATAGTATCATTGAACTTAAGATACCATTGTCAGGAAGCTTATTTAAGTCCATATATTGACTTCTTAAGTTTATACACCATGTGTTCCTTTTCTTTAATTGAAAAAACCTAAGGTTGGTTTGTGTAAACTTCTTCCTCTAAATTCTCATTAAGAAAAGTTATTTTCACATCTATTTGATATAGCTCTAAGTCATAATGAACCACTATTGCCATAATAATTCTCAATGAGTCCGTTTTAGAAACCAAAGAAAATGTCTCTTTATAACTAATGCCATATTTTTTAGTAAAACTATTGGCAATGAGTCTAGCCTTGTATCATTTAATATTGCCATTTAAGTCACATCAGGTCTTGAAGACCCATTTACACCTAAGCTTTTACAACCTTTAGGCAATTCAATAAGATCCCAGACATCATTATGATTTATGATCCATTGATTTGAACTTGTTTTTTCATGGCATCTAACCACTTACTAGAATTAATACTTTATATGACTTGTAAAAATGAGATTGGATCTCCATCAATTCCTAAATCAAATTTTAACTCTTGTAGATAAATCACATATTCATCAAAAATAGCAAATCTCTTTTACCTTTGAGACCTTTTTAATAATACTTTATGTGGTTTATCCATTGCAGGTTCATTGAAAATAATTTCATTATGGGTTGTCTGATCATTTATTTGTTGTTCTTGTAAATTGTTAATTGTTCAACAACTGTGGGAACAATAATTTGAGAAGAAGTTATAGATAAAGGGATTTGCATCCTAACTTCTTGAAGTTTCACTTTGCGTGATTCCACACTCCTACTTGTTTCACCATTTTCAAAGAACCTAGCATTTCCAGTTTTAAGAATTCTTATACTAGGATAATAAAACTATACCCTTTAGATTTTTTTAGATAACCAATGAAAAAACTATTGATTGTTCTTAAATCCAGTTTTTTTTTTTATGTGGATTATAAATTCTTACTTCTGTTGAACAACACCAAATATAGAGGTACCTTAAACTGGGTTTTTTTCCCATTTACAGTTCAAAAGAAATCTTTAAAACTACCTTACTAGGAATCTTGTTTAATAAATATATGACAATTTTCAAATCATACATCCATAATGATAAAGGTAAAAAAGAATTGCTTAAAATACTTCTAACCATATCCATTAAAGTATAGTTTTGCCTTTTTGCAAAACCATTTTGTTGTGGCGTACCTGGCATTATGCATTGAGCACATATGCCATGTTTTTCAAGAAATTTAGCAAATGAACTAGGACATTGTCCATTTTCATCATACCTTCCGTAATATTTACCATTTATATCAAATATGATAATTTTTACTTTACTATTTAATTAACTTTCAACCTTAATAATAAATACCTCTAAAGCATTTATTGATTGAGATTTTTCATGCAATAAGTAGACATAACCATAACATGAAAAATCATCAATAAAAGTGATGAAATCTTTTTCTCCACCAAAATAAAAACATTAAAATATTCATAAATATCAGTGTGTATAATCTTAAGGAGGTGTGTGCTTCTTATAACTGCTTTCTTAATTGTGTATTTTATGTGTTTTTCTTTAATACAACCCACACAAATATCAAGATCAGTAAAATCTAAATTGGTAAGGATTTTATTCTTTACCAATCTTTGTATTCTTTCTACTACATGAGTTTTGATTTTTAACGACATTTTTTTTATCATTTAGTGGCGTTTATTAATGCCACTATAAGGTTGCGACATTTGCAAAAAAATACCACATAGAGTGCCGCCTATAAACACGTCACGGTAAATAACGGTGTTTTTGAAAAAATGCCTCAATATTAACGGTGTTTATATATGAAACTTCACCATTTTAGCGACGTTTATATCTTTGAGATGCCGCTACTTTAGAAGCGTTTGAATTTGAAAATGGCTTAATATTAGTGGCGTTTGTATCTTTTAGTCGTCGCTATTTCAGTGACATTTTTATGAGAAAAATGTTGTTGCATTAATGACATTTGTAATAGAAAATACTGCTACTTTAGAGGCGTTTGAATCTTGTAGACACCGATTTTGTCCGGCTCTACTGTCTTTTTTTTAATAACAATAATAATTTCAATAATAATAATAATAAAATATATTTAAAAAAATATATTATTAATATAATTTAATTAAAAAAAAGAAGAGGGATAGAAAACAAAAGGTTGGTATGGCGCTGTCACAACCCCTGTCCAGCCCTCTGCTTGACCCCATCAGACAGCCACCCTACCTAGTCCCACCAGACCCGACCAGCCCCATTGTCTAGCCACCAGACCAGACAGCCACCCTGCCACTTCCTACAACCACCATTTGCCTCCATTTTGAGCTCTTTAAAACCTCCAAACTTCTTCCCATTTGGAGCTAGCTGAAACACCAAAAAAAAAATCCAAGCTCATCTTACTCCAAAAAAAACCCCCCTAAACAGAAGCTAAAAACACAGATAGACCCATACCCACCAGAAAACAAAAAAAATAAACACAAAAAATACATAAAAAAAATCATGGTCTTCACCGAATCGACGACAAACCTAGCGCCAAGGAGATACTTGCAACAAAAAAAGAAAGATTATTAGTTTCAGCCTTTAAAAAAAAAAAAAAAGGGTTAGAAACTTCAAAACTCGATTTACGTCGATTGGGATCATTTCTCACAAAAGGAGTGATGGATTTGAGCTCAGGAGGTTGAACGGAACCTCCTGGTCAAAATTTTTTTCTTTTTCGATTACCAACTATCACCGTCGATGGTGACCCAAGCGACGGTTAGTGAGAGATGATCGGACGGCGAGAGCCTCGGCGCTCTTCCCCAAAGCTCTCTCCCCCTTTTTTTTTTCTAAAACAGAAAAAGAATGACAAAAAAAAATTTCAGTTATATATAAAAGGCCTAAAGGCCAAAACAACGTCGTATTGGGCAAGAGAAGATCCGCACATGGACTTGGACCTGACCCAGGGTCCGTACAATCGACCTACCAACCTGGTCCTCAGTAGCCCTGAACTGGTTTGATCAGATCGAACCAAACTGCTCCCTAGATCGGCCTGAACAGCACCTCAATTGGCTCAACCGAACCGCGTGTCGAACTGAACCTTTTTCGATCCAACCGAATCATCGTTTACCGGACCGTTGATCGGTCTAGTTCAGGTAAAAATTTTTTTTTTTATTTTCTAATTTTTTTATATTATTATTTTTGTTATTTTAAGTATTTTTTTTTATATATTTATACATTATAAGTTTTAAATTTGTTAGGATAAGTTTTTTAATTATTTTAATAATAATAAAAATGAAAATAAGTAAGATAATAATTAAAAATATATATTAAAAATGCTTAAAATAATAATAATAATAATAATAATAAAATTATTATTATTATTTTCCCTACCTAGATGTTGGAAGAAATAAAAAATATTTTTTTAAAGAAATAATTTCGCCTAGATGTTGGAGAATTATTATCAATAAATTTTCATAAAAAGAAATATATAAGAAATTTTTAATTAATTTTCAAAAATCATTAAAATCGAATTTGCTTTGGAAATCCACCTAGATGTTGGTGATTTTTAGAGATGTTCATATTTTCTTAAAAACGAAACCTTAAACACTAATTCTTAATTTTCAAAATTCTAGATTTCTAAAACCCCTAAAATCCAAAATCCCCTAAAATCCAAAATCCCCTAAAATCCAAAATCCTTTAAATTCAAACCCCTAAAATCTGAAACCCTTAAAAGCCAAAACCCCCAAAAATCTGAAATCCTAAACTTTTAAACTTTTAAATCCAAACCCTTTAATCAAAACCCCAAACCTCAAATTTTAAAATCGAAATCCTAAAATCTTCAAACCCTAAAATCAAAACCCTAAACCTTCCATACCTTAAAACCAAACCTTAAAACCCTCAAAACTTAAATCCAAACTCTTAAAATCTGAATCTTCAAAATCTTGAAACCTTAATCTTTAAAATCTCTACTCAAGCCTTACTCAAAAGATCCTGAAAATCCTAAGAACACGTGTGAAAATCCCATTTGATGCAATTTATTCCCGAATGCGGCCTAGATGATGGAGTATTAAAAAATTTTACTTCGTTAAGTCTTTTCACAAGATTTCTCAATTTGCATTAATAATAAGATTAATAAATAAAAAGTATAACAGTAAATTGAGATCTTAAATATAAACAGTCACACCTAAGCTCTGCCTAGATGTTGGAGAGTAGTGATGGTCTCATTATACTTAAAAATCTAACTTTAAAATTGCATCTCATCCTACATAACATTCATTAGCATACATATGTTTGTGTGTTATCATTGGTAATTATTTGCATTATTTTGTCTTTAATTTTTATTTACTATTTGATGATAAAATATTTTTATAATAAAAAAGAATAATACATTTTTAAAAAAATTGTGATATTATAAAATAAAATAACATAAAAATAACATTTCGAAGAAAATAATTCTTGGTACTCTGCCTAGATGTTGGAGAGTCACTAACAATTATCTTCTATAAAGATTGTTATTTCATTTTTAAAGATTATCATGTTAAATCTTAACCAAAAAGAGTTATTTTAAATTCTACCTAGATGTTGGAGAATTTTAAAATAATTCTTTAACTTTAAGATTTTTTCAATATTCCTAAATAAAGAGCTTTAGCAAATTTTATTTTTCCAAATAAAGGGAATTAGTTTTAAATTTCAAATTGAAACCATTTTTATCCATCACTGAAAATAACGTGTAATTAAATGGTACCAATTTATAGGCGTTGTGGGGGTGCTAATCCTTCCCTACACGTAACCGACTCCCGCACCCAACTTGGTTTTTCGTAGATTGAAATTTATCTTTTTGATAAACTTTAAACCCATTTTTATAGTTTTATTAAAAAGATAAACTTTTGGGTGGCCAGTCACACCCTAACAAAGATTGGTGGTGACTCCGCTTTTATTTTTCTCGATTTTAAAATACTTTAATCTAGCAGTCCCAAAACCATTACGATAGCTTGGTGACTCTACTGGGGACTGGTTGAGAGTTAGGCCAAAATTTTAATTATGCGCTATTGACAATGGTTGAATTTAATTGATTTTATTTGATATTTAATTTAATTCTTTTTATTTTATTTTTCAAAAATATAAAAGTTAATGAATAAAATAAATTGCATGCTAGTTATTCTTTATTTTGATTTTATGTTTATGATTTATTTATGTTATTTTAATTAATATATCTCTTTGCACACACTTTGCATATTCATCCGCATGCATGAGCTTTAGACCTGGGCTCTTATCCTTTATAGGAGAAAGTGAAGTAGTTAGCTCTCGTGAGGTGATAACCTTCGCATTTGCTAGTGAAACACTTCCACTTAGATTGAACCATTCCCGTACGTAATGGGTGAGGATCGAGGAACCTTACTAGTCTATAATGGATGATGATGTAAGGAATAGTCTGGGAACCTTTAGACACATAAATCCTAACCTGACATGTAATGAGTTGTAAAGCCTAACCTTCGATAGAGCATTGTCCTTTTGTGGAAATAACAGAAAAGCATTTTCTTGAAGATTTTTTTTTCTTTTCTTTGGTAGTTATCCAAAATTTGCATTTTCATAAAATATTTTTGAATTATTTTTAGCATTATCCAATAAACAAAAAGCAAAAACTTTTTTTAAATTCTTTATTTATTGGCTAAATAAAAATTAATTTTTTTGAGTCATAGTATTCCATGTGAAAAAAATGTTTTTCCTTTAAAAAAAGATTTTTTTCTTTTTTTGAATGATGTTTCATTTTTTGCATTTTCGTTTGATTTTTAATCTCATCCCATACACATCATAATAGGATAATGTGAGCATTCCATGCCATCCATATTAATGGATAGTGTATGCATCCCATGTTATGCACATGTTGATAAATGATACATGCCTTCCATATGTATCTTAATAGGTAGTGCGCGCATTCCATTTCATTACACATTTGAAGGTAGTGTCAGTTCATTAGGATGACATAACACAATCATTTCATGTAAAAATATAACGTGCACTTGATAGGTTCATGCATTCCATACAAGTATGCTGCATTAGTCATAAGAATACATCTCACCATTCATGTCAATATGTCATTTCATTTAATGCATATAGATTCATGATAATAGGGTCATATGGAACATACATTGCATTTCATATCCAATATCCCTACAATATAACACTATATTCCTTGCATACACATTCATGGTTGACGAAAATTTTTATTTGGGTCCTTGTACATATAAAAATCCATTGTCATAGGCATATATACATTTCATGATATTCTTTAGTCATCATATTCATGTATTCATAAACATACTTTATGTGTCATTGTTTTTGTGACATTCATTCAATAAGGGTAATAATCTAGAATTTTTGGTCCAAGTCTCAGAATAAAATGTTTATCTTGGTAGAAATTAGAATGGCAAAAATAAAAGATCAATTGAAAGTAAGGATTAGTGTTTTGGAGTTGAATCAAGAGAAATTATGGCTTGAGCTTTGAGAGATGAAACAACAGATGGCTCAATTAATAAAAATGGTTAAAGGTAGTAGTGAAGTTGAGTTTGTTCTTCCTCGAGAATCGTTGTCACTTTCGATTCCATCAAATCAAGGTCAATTGGCTCATGTTAGTTTCAGCACTATTCCAGAGCATGTTAAAGCATTAGGTGATTTGAACAGTGACCAAGGTTTGGGCGAACTCAAGAGAAGAATGGGTGAACTAGCCAAGCAGATGGCTAAGCTCAAAAGTTTGATTTCCAAACCAGAATGGCTTGGCTTCAACCAACTATCACCAACTATTTCGAGTTCTAGCCTGTACCTAAATCCTTTCTTATGACTACTTCCAACTTCTTTTCCAAGCACCTAGGATTAGGCCCCCAAATATCATGCGACCTTAAAAAATTCCACACTTGAATCCATGTCCACTATCTTATATTTCACAATCGCTTGTTCAGCATGCTATCCCGTCACCACTTCATTAACCCAATCTTTAACCCAGAGTTTTTCAATTCACCTCAAGACCAACCATACCACCATTTTTTTAGCAAAGCAAACTAACTATAAGGCAGAAAAACTCTAGCAAACCAAAGGAAAAGCTTTCATTAATCCAATAACTATGTCCTACACAGAGTTATACTCGCTGCTCTTAGAGAACTATCTCATTGCCCCTATCCCTGTTGAACCTCACAAACCACCTTTCCCCAAATGGTATGACCCAAATTCTCGATGTGAATACCATTTTGGCATCACAGGTCATTCTTTGAAAGACTGCACCACTTTAAAACATTAGGTACAGGGACTGATGAAAGCTAGATATCTGAGTTTTGATGTCAAGATGAAGCCAGTTATTCATGAGAACCCTTTTTTGATCCATGTCGAGATAGTAGGCAGTGCTACAGATAGTTGAAAGAAAAGGTTGAAAATCTTATCAAGAAGGGTATTCTAACTCTAGAGGTGATAGAATAATGGAAGTTGACTCCCAAATTAAGGAAGTAAGTAAAGGAGGAGTTGAAAAGGGGATTTTTAACTTACTGGAGGGAATTGTATAGTGTCTCTAAGAGTTATTTAACTTATTTTGGAATAATTAAATACTTTGGATCTTGTTCATGAAATTTCCTCTTTATGCATTTGTTTGAATAAAAGTCCCACATAAGTAACTTTCAAAAATTAAAAAAAAGAGAAAAAAAGTTTTTTTCTACAATAAAGATGAAGGATTCTTAAGGAAAATGGTGATTACTATTAGGAAAAAGCTTATCAAACACCTTCACACCTTTTTGAATGCTTTCATGTCACTAATCACGCAAATGATTTGATCCATTGATCATAATCCTTCAAGGAATGTGAGTTTGGATTCGTACTTTAAATAGGTGTAATCTTTTCTTGGGCAACGAGCAAAAGAGGTCAATTTTAAAAATTTATTATTATTATTATTATTATTATTTTAAATAAATCATTAAGATGCTCTTTCAATTTTTCAATTGATAATTCAATGTGTGTCAAATTTTGTTATGACCATAGACATGAAAATGCCTAAATTTTTCTTCTCAAGTAACCCTTGTTTCCTGTTTTAAGGCACATCGATGAAGAAAAAAAAAGCAAAATTCCTTTTGCCTAAGACAATTTATTTCATATCTTTATACCTTTTCTCTTTCTTTTACAAAAAAAAAAAACCAAAAATTTTGAAGCCCAAAGAGCCTTTTTGAACTATGCGATCGATCCTATACAACTTGATTGTCATTAGAACCTTGAGTAAAAAAGGATGAGGCATAAAAAAATAAAAAAAAACAAAAGGGACATATTCAATGATTTGCACTTCTAGCCAAGTGATTATGTTTGAAATGACAAATGGCCATTTTTCTCTATCCTTCTCGTAAATAAAAATTATCCATTTGCTACCCATTTGAGTCTATTAAATTTTTTGTTCCAAAATAAACCTTAACCAAGGATCATTTTCTACATTAGGGGGTAAAATTAGGATACATTCAAGATTAACTTCAAGAAAAGTATCCGCTATTGAAAGCGTTTAACCTGCCCCTCGAAGGTTTCGTATAAGATAAAAAGTGAACAAGGCTTCAATCGAAATTCCAACGATTCGAGAAAGTGAACATCTAAAATTAAAGTTGGGTATTTCCAAGAAAGAGTAAAGAAACTTTGGAGATAAGAATCTGAAGCTTTAATCAGAATTCAAAAAAAAAAAAATAAAAATAAAAAAATAAAAAAGAAAAAAAAGAAAAAAGTATATGTACCTTAAAAATGAGGATTCAGGGCAAAAAAAAGGTGAATAAAATTGCTGAAATTAAAGTCAAATGTTCCAAAACAAAAAAGAAAGGAAGAAAGTCAGAGAATACTCCTCAAGATCCTTAGCCTAATTACCCTGAATAATATATTTTGAGCCTATTTATCCATTCTTTCAGAACCCTTAACCTCGACCTACATTACGCACCCTGAAAAGCCTATTTTGATCAAATATGGATACTTGAATTGAAGAGTAATATCCTTGAATTTGTATATACTTGTTGAATTTTTCATTGATAAAAAAATATAGCTCTAAGGCGAAAACCTCAAAAGGGCAGTTTAGCGTTAAAGTCATTTTTGAGGCCTCATAATGAATTTCAGAGTTCCAAAGTTCTGTCCGAAATAAAAGGTCTTGATACAAAGTCTTTTGAAAGACCAATACCCATTAAAAACCTTCCTTTAAAAAAAAAGAGAAAAAAACCAACCTTATCTTCTTCTAAAATCTTGTTTGAAAAGTAATGGCTAATTTTAACTCACATTGAAGTATCACGTTTTCAATAAAAGAAGTGTTTTAAAAAATTATCTCTTTTGTGAGCCCAAGAGAAATCCTTGCAACCCTCGTTGAGCTTTACATGAGATATGTCACTAGTGAAAAAATTGAATTATCAATTACCTCACCCATGAGCCTTCCAAATAGTAATCATCAATTTTTAAGAGATTCAAAACTCTTGAGTTTTAAATTTTTTCATTCGATTGCAAAAATATTTTATGTGGGGTAATTTTTTGATCACTTTTAAAAATTTCAGAGATTATTTGAGTATTTTGTACATAATACTAAGGTCATTTTTGTGAAAATAAAACATTAAAAATTTGAATAGAGATTTTTTAAAAAAAAAGGGTAAAAAGAGTCTTTATATCTGCATTGCTTGCACCGTGAGAAAGACATCTGACCTGTAAATAAAAAATATAAAAAAAAGACATTCATAGCTACATCACTTGCTCGTGCATCATGAAAGGGATATTTGCATTTGCATCACTTGCATCTGCATCACAAGAAAGACATTCACATTTGCATAATTTACATTTGTACTTTTATAAGACATTTGCATTCACACCACAAGAAGAATTTGCATTTGCATCATGGCATGTACATCTTAAGAAAAGGTATTTGTAGGGGCATTTACATGAAAAAAATATTGTCATTTGCATTGTGAAAAATTCAAATGTATTTCCATCAAGCATTCACATTCTTGTATTTGCATCGACATTTGCATTCGCATTGACATTTCCATTAGCATTATTTGATGATAATAGATATTTGTATCATGATTGCATTTATCAACTTTGTGAGATTAAAAACAAACAAAAAAAGGCATGTTTTTTAAGTTTTAAAGTCTCTATTTAAGAGGAACCATTTCCAGTCAAGATTTCAAAGCCTCTGTTTAAGAGGAACCATTTTCAATCAAGATTTCAAAACCTATGTTTAGAAGGAACCTTCTTCATATAAGACCTTTAGAGTCTCAAAAAATCTCTGATCAGGTGAAAGCCATGTTTGAAAAGATTTTTAAATTTTCAAAGTTTCATTGCCTTTGATTAAGATGAGCATTCAAAGATTTTGAGATTTGTAAGACCTCCAGGCATAATCTCTAGAGCCTTTGAGCACAACTTTCAAGATTTTTAAGTAAAAGATTTTTAAATTTTTAAAGTTTCATTACCTCTGATTAGGAGGAACATTCAAAGATTTTGAGATTTGTAAGACCTCCAGGCATAATTTTGATTCACGGTGTTATCTCGATCGATTTCTTATCTTTTGACTTGTGGTGTTATCCCAGTCGATTCTCTAAGACCTCTGAGCAAAATTTTGATTCGCGGTGTTATCCCGATCGATTCTTTATCTTTCGACTTGCAGTGTTATCCCAGTCAATTCTGTAAGACCTTCGGACATGATTCTGTAAGACCTCTGGGCATAATTTCTAAGACCTCCGGGCATAAATTCGATTCGCGATATTGTCTCAATCGATTCTTTATTTCTGACTTACGATGTTATCTCGGTCAATTCTGTAAGACCTCCGAGCATAATTTTGATTCGCGGTGTTGTCTCGATCGATTCTTTATTTTTGACCTAGAGTGTTATCTCGATCAATTCTGTAAGACCTCCGGACATGATTTCTAAGACCTCCGAGCATAATTTCGATTCGTAGTGTTGTCTCGATCGATTCTTTATTTTTAACTTGTGGTGTTATCCCAGTCGATTTTGTAAGACCTCCGGGCATAATTTTGATTTGCAGTGTTGTCCCAATCGACTTTTTATTTCTGACCTGCAGTGTTATCTCTGTCAATTCTGTAAAACATCTAGGCATGATTTCTAAGACCTCCAGGCATAATTTCGATTCGCGATGTTGTCCCAATCGATTCTTTATTTTTGATTTACGGTGTTATCCCGATCAATTTTGTAAAACCTCCTAGGCATAAATTTGATTTGCAGTGTTATCCCAATCGATTCAATATTTTTTGACTGACGGTGTTATCCAGTCGATTCTATAAGACCTTTCGGGCATGATTCCTAAGACCTCTGGGCATAAATTCGATTCACGGTGTTCTCTCGATCGATTCTTTATTTTTTTGACTTGAGTTTAATCCCAGTCGTCGTTAATCTTTGACTCGTGGTATAATCCTGACCATTTCTATAGTTTCCCTGACTTGCAATTTAATCCCAATCTCTTTTATCTTTCTAACTGGCGGTTCAATCCTAGTTGTCGTCAATATTTGGCTCATGGTTTAATCCCAGTCATTTCATTATTTCCCTGACTTGCGATTTAATCCCAATCTCTTTTATCTTTCTAACTTGCAATTTAATCCAAATTAATGTCATTTTTTAACTCGCAGTTTAATCTCAATCTTTTTATTCTCTGATTCGCGGTTCAATCCTAATCTCTTTAATTCAAAGTCGTAATTTAATCTTGATTGTTGTTATCCTCTGACTCAAGGTTTAATTTTGATCTCTTTATTTTCTTACTTGTGATTCAATCCAAGTTAACATTATTCTCTAATTCGCGGTTCAATCCTAATCTCTTTAATTCAAAGTCGTAATTTAATCTTGATTGTTGTTATCCTCTGACTCATGGTTTAATTTCGGTCTCTTTATTTTCTTACTTGTGATTCAATCCAAGTTAACATTATTCTCTAATTCGCGGTTCAATCCTAATCTCTTTAATTCAAAGTCGTAATTTAATCTTGATTGTTGTTATCCTCTGACTCATGGTTTAATTTCGGTCTCTTTATTTTCTTACTTGTGATTCAATCCAAGTTAACATTATTCTCTGATTCGCGGTTTAATCCCGATCTCTTTATTCTTTGATTTATGGTTCAATCCTGATCTCTTTAATTCAAAATCGTAGTTTAATCTCAGTTGTTGTTATCCTTTGACTTGTGGTCTAATCCCGGTCTCCTTATTTTCGGACTTGTGATTCAATCCAAGTTAACGTAATTTTCTGACTCGTGATTTAATTTTGGTCTTTTTATTCTCCGATTTACTGTTCAATCTTGATCTCTTTAATTAAAGTCGTAGTTTAATCTCAATTGTTGTTATCCTCTGACTCGTGGTTTAATTCCGATCTCCTTATTTTCTTACTTGTGATTCAATCTAAGTTAACATTATTCTCTGATTCGTGGTTTAATCCCGGTCTCTTTATTCTCTGATTCGCTGTTCAATCTTGATCTCTTTAATTCAAAATCATAGTTTAATCTCGGTTGTTGTTATCCTTTGACTCGTGGTCTAATCTCGATCTCTTTATTTTCGGACTTGTGATTCAATCCAAGTTAATGTCATTTTCTAACTCACGATTTAATCCTAGTCTTTTTATTCTCCGATTTGTGATTCAGTCTCGATCTCTTTAATTCAAAGTCGCAATTTAATCTTGATTGTTGTTATCCTCTGACTCGTGGTTTAATCCTGATCTCTTTATTTTTTTACTTGTGATTCAATCCAAGTTAACATTATTTACTGATTCGTGATTTAATCACAATCTCTTTATTCTCTGATTCGCAGTTCAATCCCGATCCCTTTAATTTAAAATCGTAGTTTAATCTTAGTTGTTGTTATCCTCTGACTCGTGGTTTAATCTCGGTCTCCTTATTTTCTTACTTATGATTCAATCCAAGTCAACGTTCTCTGATTTATGGTTCAATCCCGATCTCTTAAGTTAAAATCGTAGTTTAATCTTGATTGTTATTATCATTTGACTCGTGGTTTAATCCCGATCTCCTCATTTTTTGACTTGTATTCAATCCAAGTTCAATCCTGATCTTGTTATTCCTTGACTCGTGGTGTCGTCCCGATCATTTTTTTTATTATTCGACTTTTGGTGTTGCCTTAATCGATTCTTTATTTTTCAACTCACAATGTTGTCTCGATCATTTTCTTTATCACCTGATTTGTGGTTAAAAAAAATCATGATTTACTTCCAGACAAAATCATTATCTTTGTCTTTGCTCTATTTTTTATTTTCAGTAATGTACAAAAGGGGCAGCTGTAGACACTGATTTTGTCTGGGTCTACTGTCTTCTTTTTAATAACAATAATAATAAAATATATTTTTAAAAATATTATTAATATAAATTAGTTAAAAAAATAAAGAGGGATAAAAAATAGAGGGCTGGTAGGGTACCGTCGCAGCCCCTGTCTAGCCCTCTGCTCGACCCCATCAGACAGCCACCCTACCTAGTCCCACCAGACCTAACCAGCCCCCTTGTCCAGCCACTAGACCAGATAGCCATCCTACAGCCACTCTGCCACTTCTTACAACCACCATCCACCCCCCTTTTGAGCTTTTTAAAACCCCCCAACTTCTTCCCCTTTGGAGCTGGTTGAAACACCAAAAAAAAATCTCAGCTTATCTTGCTCCCAAAATAAAACCCCCCAAACAGAAGCCAAAAACACAAACAGACCCATACCCATCAGAAAACAAAAAAATCAACATAAAAAAAACACATAAAAACAAAAACCACAGTCCTCACCAAATCGGTGAGGAACCCAACGCTAAGGAGATACCTACAATAAAAAAAGAAAGATCATTAATTTCAGCCTTTAAAAAAAAAGGGAAAGGGTTAGAAACTTCAAAGCTCGATTTACATCAATCGGGATCGTTTCTCACAAAAAAGTGATGGATCTGAGCTCAGGAGGTTGAACAGAACCTCCTGGTCAAATTTTTTTTCTTTTCTGATCATCGACGACTATCATCACGATGACCCAGGAGACAATCGATGACCGGACTACAAAAGCCCTAGAGCTCTTCCCTAAAGCTCTCTCCCCTCTTTTTTTTTTTTGAAACAGAAAAAGAATGAACAAAAAAAGTTTTTCAATTATATATAAAGGCCTAAAGGCCAAAACGACATTGTATTGGGCAGGGGAAGATCCGTGCATGGACCTGGACCTAACCGAGGTCCGCACAACCGACCCGCCAACCTGGTTCCTCAGCAGCCCTGAACTAGTTTGATCAGATCGGACCGAACCGCTCCCTAGATAAGCTTAAACTGGGCCTCAACCGGCTTAACCGAACTGCATGCCAAACCAACCTTTTTCGATCCAACCGAACCGCTATTGACTGGATTGTTAACTGGTCTGGTTTAGGTAAATTTTTTTTTTTAAATTTTCTAATTTTTTATATATTTTATTTTTGTTATTTTAAGTATTTTTTTTATATATTTATGCATTATAAGTTTAAAATTTGTTAGGATAAGTTTTTTAATTGTTTTAATAATAATAAAAATGAAAATAAGATAATAATTAAAAATATATATTAAAAATGCTTTAAAAAATAATAATAATAGAATAATAATTATTATTTTCCCTGTTTAGATGTTGGAGGGAATAAAAAATATTTTCTTAAAAAAATAATTTCGCTTAGATGTTGGAGGAATTATTATTAATAAATTCTCATAAAAAGAAATATATAAGAAATTTTGAATTAATTTTCAAAAATCATTAAAATCGAATTTGCTTCGAAAATCCGCCTAGATATTGGAGATTTTTAAAAATGTTCATATTTTCTTAAAAACGAAACCTTAAACACTAATTCTTAATTTTCAAAATCCTAGGTTTCTAAAACCCCTAAAATCTAATATCCCCTAAAATCCAAAATCCCTTAAATCCAAACCCTAAAATCTGAAACCCCTAAAATCCAAAACCCCAAAAGATCCGAAATCCCAAACCTTTAAACTCATAAATCCAAACCCTTAAATTAAAACCCCAAACCTCAAATTTTAAAACCGAAACCCTAAAATCTTCAAACTCTAAAATCAAAACCCTAAACCTTCTATACCTTAAAACCAAACCCTAAAACCCTCAAAACTTAAATCAAAACCCTTAAAATCCGAATCTTCAAAATTTTGAAACCTTAATCTTTAAAACATCTACTCAAGCCCTTATTCAAAAGATCCTAAAAATCCTAAGGACACGTGTAAAAAGCCCATTTAAAGTAATTTGTTCCTGAATCAGCCTAGATGATGGGGTATTTAGGAAATTTTACTTCGTTAAGTCTTTTCACACGATTTTTTAATTTGCATTAATAATAAGATTAATAAATAAAAAGTATAACAGTAAATTAGGATCTTAAATATAAAAAGTCGCACCTAAGCTCTGCCTAGATGTTGAAGAGTTGTGGTGGTCTCATTATACTTAAGAATCCAACTTTAAAATTGCATCTTATCCTACATAACATTCATTGGCATACATATGTTTGCGTGTTATCATTGGTAATTATTTGCATTATTCTGTCTTTAATTTTTATTTACTATTTGATGATAAAATATTTTATAATAAAAAAAATAAATATTTTTAAAAAAATTATGATATTATAAAATAAAATAAAATAAAAATAATATTCCGAAGAAAATAATTCTTGGTACTCTACCTAGATGTTGGAGAGTCACTAACAATTATCTTTTATAAAGATTGTTATTTCATTTTTAAAGATTATCATGTTAAATCTTAACCAAAAAAAGTTATTTTAAATTCTGCCTGAATGTTAGGAATTTTAAAATAATTCTTTAACTTTAAGATTTTTTCAATATTCCTAAATAAAGAGCTTTAGCAAAATTTTATTTTTTCAAATAAAGGGAATTAGTGTTAAATTTCAAATTGAAACCATTTTTATCCAACACCGAAAATAGCACGTAATTAAATGGTACCAATTTATGGGCGTTGTAGGGGTGCTAATCCTTCCCCACACATAACCGACTCCTGGACCCAACCTGATTTTTTGTAGATTGAAATTTATCTTTTTGATAAACTTTAAACCCGTTTTTATAGTTTTATTAGAAAGATAAACTTTTGGGTGGCCAATCACACCTTAACAAAAGATTGGTGGCGACTCCCCTTTTATTTTTCTCAATTTTAAAACACTTTACGTCTGGCGATCCCAAAACCGTTATGACAAATCTAAAAATGCCTCAATATTTATGTTATTTGTATCTTTTAGGTGCCTTTAATTCAGTGGCATTGTTATGAAAAAAACGCCGTTGCTTTAGTGGCGTTTCTATAAAAGACGCCACCTACCTAGAGACGTTTGCTTGAAAAGAGAGCCACTACTTATAGTGGCGTTCTATGCTACAAACGCCACTAAATTATTCATTTAGCAGCATTGCCCAACACAAATGCCGCCATTATGTAAAAATGTTTTTTTTTAATTTCTTATAATAAATTTTATTTTCGATAAAGAGCTTAAATTCAGAAACTGAAATTAATATTAACTTCATTCATGTTTAAATATACATCTAATTAATACAAAGTTTAATAATTAGTATAATAACATTCAAATATTGTAAATACATTAACCAAATAAAAAATTAAAATGTATGAAATGGATGACTACATAGATTTTGCTGGCAGCCAATTGATGAAAAAAATTTTTCACCTTGGTCACTAACGTGCTCAACAACCTACTGAATAATACCATACAATTTTTAACACTTCATTGTATGCTTATTTTTTATTTAAAAATTTTAATATTTACTAAATATAATACCTAAGTTGATGGAGCACCAAGATCATTTCTTGAAAATTGTTGTTGCATAAAATTCATAAGATGATTGAATCGATCATGCAACTGCTGAAATTTTGCACACTCTAGCTCCATTCTAGCATGTTCTTCTTCAATTTTGGCATACTCTTGTTCTCTTTCTGCTTTCATTTGCTGAAAATATTATTGTATAGTTTGTAACTCCCCTATCAATATTTAAATGTCTTGCGAAGATTGACTTGCTGAGAGTGTAAATTACGGAGATTATGTCCATAGTAGGCAGATGGTGTTGGACCCAATCCAAGGCATCGAACTCGACCATGCCTTTCTTTTCAGCAACTTGTATGAATATTTGATTTTCCATTTCTTGCTTGTTGAGAGAACCTTTAGATGCTACTTCAATCTCAGCAGTCATTTTTTCTTTTGCTTTTTCCTATGAATTTGTCATATACAACTATCAAGTTTAATGGTTAATTGATTATATGTTAAAAAGAGTTAATATTTACTTTATGTTAAAATAGATGATACAAATTACCATAATTTTTTATGTTTCGATATTAATGTAGAGATCCGTCTTTTTTGTGTGTGTTACACGAAAAAGTTTCACACAACCAATTGTACCGCCCATCTCATTCTTCTATACAAAAACATATGTTATTTGATAGGATACATATCAACCGTAACTTATTTATGCATATCAATCTAGTCAATCAAGTATTAAAATTTTGAATAATTTTAATCTCTTTTTATTTATATTTTGACACTGTAACAACATAATAGTCTTAAACATACGTAAAGAATAAAAGCATTTTGAGGCTTTCGCACATATCGATCATGGAAACCAAATTTGATTATTTTTTCTCGGTTTAATATGAAGGATTGAAGCCATTCAATATGTTAAAAGGCATCCAAAATTTATTTGTATATTTGCCTTTTATATGCAAAAATATTCTCAAACAGACATAACTGACAACTTTTTTTCCCATATCAACCATAGAAACCAAGTTCAATCAATCAGACAAGCTTAATATCAAGTATTGAAGCTATCGAAACTGTTAAAATACAACAATAACAACAACAAGATAATAAAGCGTAAATATACAAAACAGTAACTTTTCATACATATCATCTGTGTAACTAAGTTCAAAACTGTTGATAAGTTTAATATCTTGTATTGAAACAATCAAATCTATTAAAACAGAACAATACATGTTAATTTTCATATTTACCTTTTAATAGCAAAAAAAGTTCATTTATTGGAATAAGTTAATTATCATAAACTTATGATTTCTTTTTGCTTTCTTGTAAAACTTTTTGATCCACTTGTATGGCTATATTTCTGTTACTTTCTGTTGCCAATCTCAATCTGTTCTTTTTCCTGTCATAAAAAATAATTGCATATATGATAGAAATATAAATATTATCAACTGAACCATCAAACACTTTCATCATTTCATTCTATTATACAAAGTTATAAACTAGTACCTCTCATTTTCTTGAGAACCAAAATCTAACTAGTTGTTCATGTTGCCACCTAATCACATTACGGGGTATATTTTGCATCATTGCCTCTACAGTAGTATTTCGATCGAAATACTTATTCTTCAAACATGCTTATAATCTTTCCATTTCTTTCCCAATGACTTAAGCACAAATAAAGTTGGTATTTCAAGTACAAATCTTGACATAATAATACAATAAGAAAAGTTTGAATAAGTAAACAAAATGTAAAATAAAAAATTTGAATATATCTAATTAATCATACTAATACCTTAATAAAGCTTAACGCATCGACCTTAACTTTTTCTAGAACATTATGCCATGTTTCGTAATGAATAGGCAATTTCATTCCATTACAGGCTAGCATGCCTAGAAATCCAACCAATAGTTGAGCCTCTTCACCAATTGGTTGCCTATCAAAGTTTACAGACACTACAATATGCTTGTTAGGAGGTAGTGCAAATAATCCCTTCAAAGTTCTCTGGCCTCTGGTCCTCCGTTGACCATTGTTATCAATTGCAACAAATATAAAATATATTTGTAAAATTGCAATACTTTTATCATTACACTTAAATTCTAAAATTGGAGTATATCATACCTGCATCAAATTTAAAATATAATCAATTAATGGGCTACTATCTAAACCTAGACCTCCTGATTGTCAGATCCAATATTAATTGAAGGGTTAGAAATGATGGAGTTAGATTCGACAATACGTTCATTTACCTTCAAAGGATTCAGTCAATAGCCAATATTTACAGGTGTCGTAGACGATTTTGAACTAATATCTCTGATATGTTTTCCTTTTAACCTACTTCTTCGCATTATAGCTTACCTATATCATAAAAGGGAATATCGAAAAATGTTAGTTCAGAAGATATACAAAGACATTTTCAATTTAAGAAATCAAAACCTATGATATATAAAGAACATATCGATTTAATTAAATTAAAATATAATGTATGATTTAGAAGACAATAATTATACAATAGCGAATGTGACATTATTTACATACTATTATTTACTACATTATGTCTTAAATACTCGAATTACAAATTATAGGTGCATAGAATCATGGTTCGTAAATGTCTTCAATAACATTTTTACAGACCCACTGAGCGTAGGTAGTGGAGATATTCTCATCCAAGTTTTGTTCAATAAAAGGATAACATTCAGTTTCATGTTCAACATCATCTTTGGTATCTAAAACAACAAACCAACCCAATTCTTTCAGATCTTCAGAGTAAAATACTTATTTAACTTGAGATGAAAATACATAAGGTTCATCGATAAGTTGTTGTCCAGTATGAATTAATCAAGAAAAATTCACAAGTGTAAATTCCTACTGATCTTTCTTAAGACCTCTTGCACTATTCACATCAGTCCAATCACACCAAAATAAGACCAGTTTCCACTTGCCATAATAATCTAACTCAATGATGTCATTAATCATGCCATAATAGTCAACATTTCCCTCTAAAAGGTTTGTGTCCCTAGCACTAGCATAGTTAGTAGTTAATGAAGTCACAATAACTCCTGAATTTTGTGTACTTCTAAATCTCATGAAATTTTATGTGAAATCTAAATCCATTGATGATGAAACCTTTGTATCATTTCACAATCCGGTTCAGACCGTGTGAAAGACACTTCACTTCTTCACTAACAAGCCTTCCAATCCAAGCCTATAAAAGTGGAATAAATAAATATATATGTTATTAATGTTATTTTTACCGTAAGCATTCTATGTAGATAAAAAATAATGGGAAGTATGGCATTACTTATAGTTGCTCTTAACCATTCATGAAAGTTTTCAGTGAACAACTTATCAATCTCTCAAGGGTTTGATCATCGATAATGTGCAAGATCTCTCAAATTATTTCTATACTCACTATAAAGCATCATGATAAAGTATTAACAATAAAAAGAAAAAACACAATAAATTATGCCTAATGTAATGAATAATTTCCTTGCTAAATAACTTACATGCGAAACGATTCAATTAAGTTACGATGAAAAAAAACATATCGATGTGCTTGTGCCCAAGATTTATCATCTAACTCCACCAATTCAGCTTTGTCTATGGTTGTCCAAAACTTTGAAAAAGATAATTGTAGGCCAAGTTTGTATGCTATATACCAACATTTCTCGAAGGTCTATTAAATCTCATTTCAGCATCTTCCAACTAACGAGAACAAAATATCATACACTCTTCTGCTAAATATCCTTCAGCAATAGAACCTTCTGGATAGCTTTTGTTACGATAATAAGACTTTAACCTCCCTAAAAACTTATAGCATAAAACATTAGTCATATGTTATTTTAAGTAGATTGGCTTGATAATCAATAAAAACATAATCAATCTATTATTAACAAATAATACCTTTTAATAGGATACATCTATCGATAATAAATCGGCCTATCGACCTTTGCTTCATATGAAAGGTGGATAACAAAATGCATCATAATAGTGAAGAAGTTTGAAGGAAAGATCTTCTCTAAATGACATAAAGTAATCGCGACTCGATCTTGAACTTTGTCAAGTTTTTCCACATTCATACATTTTTGACATAGAGATTTAAATATGTTACTTAATTCAATTACCACAGAAGTCACTTGCTTTGACATTGATAAACGTAAAGCAATTGGAAGTAAGTCTTGCATCAAAATGTGATAATCATGTGACTTTAATGAATAAAATTTTTTCTCTTTCATATTCACACATCTGGATATATTTAACGCATAGCCATCTGAAACTTTGACATTTTTCAAAACCTTACAAAACACATCTTTTTCAACTTTAGAAATCCCAAAACAAGCAGCAGTCAATTAATATTTACCACTAGGAAGCAACATCGGATGAAGGTCTGGAAGAATCCCCATATTAACTAGGTCAAACCGACTTTTTAAGTCATCATTGGATCTTCTATTCACATTGAAAATTATCCTGATAAAATTTTTGCAAATATTTTTTTCTATGTGCATCAAATCAAAGTTATGACTTAATAAATTATATTTCCAATAAGGCAACTTAAAAAATATACTTCTTTTTTTTCCGCAACTCATACTTATTGGGGTCATTTACTTCATCGTCCTTTCATCACTTTGAACATCAAGTTCACTAACTTCTGTATGACTATCACCAACTTGCGTAATACGAGGTCAGACACCTTCAAAGATGTTCCTCACTCTTTTCCTTAATGGAGTTATTTTTCCATATGTGAAATTGATATTTTTTAACTTTGATAAGATATTAGTTCTACTAATGGGTAAGACGATCTCCTTAACTATTCAGTTCCATCAAAGAGATATTTTTAGTATCTAAATCAATGATTATCATCTAACCATCGATGATGTACCATATAACAGAACTTTCTACCATTATGTAACCATGTCGAACATGTCTGTACAGCACAATATGGACAAGCATAACGACCTTTTGTACTCCAACCAGATAAATTTGCATAAGTAAAAAAATCGTTGATAGTCCATAATAAAGTAGTACGTATATTGAAGTTCTTTGCTTTTGATACATCATAGGTCTCAACTCCTTCCCATAATTACTTTAACTCTTTAATAAGAGGTTGTAAGTAGATATTTATATCATTATACGAACCTTTTTCCTCGAGAATTATTATAGATAATATAAATGACTGTTGCTTCATAGCAATCCATGGTGGCAAATTGTAAGGAATTAATACAACTGGCCAAGTACTATAAGAAGTACTCATCATTTGGAATGGGTTGAATCCATCAGATGCCAATCCAAGCATAATATTTTAAAGATCGGATGCAAAGTCTGAAAACCTAGAATGAAATGACTTTCATGCTAAAAAATCTATAGGATGCCTCAATAATCCTTCATCCATCTACTTCTCATGATGCCACCTCATTAAATCTATAGTTTTGCAAGATATATAAAGTTGTTGAAGTCTTGGTATTAATGAAAAATATCATAAAACCTTAACAAGCTTCTTTTTCACATATACCTCATCACCATCATTATTCAACCTTTCATTGAGGTTTTTGTCTATCCAACAAGAAATACCACACAAATGATAAGATTCTTAATTTTTTTTATCCCTCAAATACAACATGCAATCATTAGGACAACTACAAATTTTTTCATATCGAGACCTAAATCCTTGATCATCTTATTTGATTCCTTACAAGATTTAAAAATTTTTACAAAAAGAAACATTTTTTTCATAAACTATAATAATAAAGTCAGAGAGTTTCCATCTATCTACATATGCATTTCAAGTGAAAAAGACAAACACAAAAAGACAACCTTGAATGCTTCGATCCCTCAAAAAGTTCTTCATTCATCTCCTCAAGCAACCTATAAAACTTTGATGCTTTTGCTCTAGGTTGTTGGTCACGTACACCTATCCCAAGTTCACCAAATTCATGCATTTCAACATTAGACTGATTAAATCCCTCATTTTGGGGAGAAAGATTATGAAAATTTTAGTTATGAATGTTAAAAGCATCTCACAACATGCTTTCAATGTCATCTGCTATAAAGGGATCATATTGGTGATGGGAGCTTTTGATGTTGAAGAAACTGTAGTGGAAGACCTTGACGCTACAGACTCTTCATGAAAATATCAATTAACATATCCTGATAGAAATCTAATACAAATTAAATGCTCAAAAATAACTTGACACATTTGCCACTCGATATTAGCACATTTCACACATGGGCATAATATCATATTATCTTTACTTGTATTCTTAAATGCAAAATTAAGAAAATTTTCCATTCCATCTTTGTACTTTGACTTAATCTTAACTTTTGCATCCAACTCTTTTTCATTTATTAGTTGCTACATTATTAGACCAAATGTATATAAATAATTAATATGAAAACGAACATGTACAATTGCATAGTTTACTATGTTTTAAACAAAAGATAATAACAAGACCAGTACTTACACAAAATGAGAACTCCTTATTGTGAAGTAATTTATCAGCTACTAGATATTATGATTGTTAAAACTCTGCTACTAACGTAGACAGTACTTAAGAGTATTTGTAGTTGGGGTTGATATAAGGTGAAATAAGGTGGGTTTTGTAGAAAATTTTTTTCACCAAGAAAAAATCGTGAATTGTAAAAGCTGAAGGAATAGTCGAATGAAGTAAAAGCTAAAGTAAATAAGTTATGAATAGTCAAAATAGGATTCTAAAAGACAATGCTTGAATACTAAAAGTGGAGGGAAAGGGAAAGTAAATTGTACTTGGTTTGGAAAGAGAAATAGTATAATAATGAAGATAAAGCTTGAAGTTGGTGATTGGATACGTTAAGTTTGGGAAGATTTTTATTAGACAGGATTATAAAAGGTATTTACTAATAAAAAATGCCAACAATAATTCCCTCTTAAATATTTTTTAAATATAATATAGGTGCCTTGAACATATTGCCACACAAATTTTAACACGGTTATTGAAGGCATATTTCCAAGTGAGATGCCTTTAATAATTTCTAGCACAGTTTGTATATAATTAGTGAAGGCGGTTGCGAAAAACAACACCTTCAATAATTTCTCTAAAAAAATTTTTTCGGATTAGTAAAGGCGTCTTTTATGACACGCCTTTAATATACCACAATGGTTATAGAAGGCGTTTATTCAAAAAAGTGCCTTCAATATACCTTTAAATTTAGTAATCCATTACTAAAGGCATTTGTTAATAACAGACACCTTTAAAATTTTCCCATTAAAAATTTTGAGAATTATTAAATGAGTCTTTTATTGTAAAATACCTTTTATATACCGTCATAAAAATTCTAACACTGTTATTGAAGGCATATATCCAAGAAAGATGCCTTTAATAATTCATATCACAGTTTGTAGATAATTACTGAAGATGGTTGTAGATAACAATGCCTTCAATAATTTTCCTAAAAATTTTTTTCAGATTATTAAATGTGTCTTTTATTATGACACGCCTTCAATATACCACGATGGTAATGGAAGGCGTTTATTAAAAAAGACATATTCAATATTCCTTTAAACTTAGTAATCCATTATTGAAGGCGTTTGTTAATAATAGATGCCTTCAAAATTTTCTCACTAAAAATTTGAGAATTATTAAAGGTATTTTCTATTGTAAAATGCCTTCTATATACCATTTTACAAATTCTAACACTATTATTGAAGGCATATATCCAAGAAAGATGCCTTTAATAATTCCTATCATAGTTTGTAGATAATTACTGAAGGTGATTACAGATAACAACGCCTTCAATAATTTCTCTAAAAAAAATTTTCTTGGATTATTAAAGGCATTTTTTATTATGACACGCCTTCAATATACCACGATGGTAATGAAAGGCGTTTATTAGAAAAGGCACCTTCAATATACCTTTAAACTTAGTAATCCATTACTGAAGGCATTTGTTAATAACAGATGCCTTCAAAATTTTTTCACTAAATATTTTGAGAATTATTAAAGGCATCTTCTACTGTAAAAGGCCTTTTATATATCGTCACACAAATTCTAACACTATTATTGAAGGCGTATATCCAAGAAAGACACCTTTAATAATTCCTATCATAGTTTGTATATAATTACTGAAGGCAATTGCAGATAACAACGCCTTCAATAATTTCCCAAAAATTTTTTTTGAATTATTAAAGGCGTCTTTTATTATAAAATGCCTTCAATAATTTGTTATAAATTTTGGAAATCCATAATTATTGAAGGTGATTTTTTTATTGAAAATGCCTTTTATAATTTTTAAGAATTAGAAAAAGGTGTTTTTTTTTTTTATAAAATGCGCCTTTTATAAATTGGTTGGACAATTTTAAAGGCTTATAATTAAAGGCGTCTTTTTTGTAAAAAACGTCTTAATAATCTCCAAAAAATTTTTAGATGATTATTGAAGGCGTTGTTCCATGGAAATGCCTTTAATAATTAATTTTATATTCATTTCCCTGCCTTAAACATAATAATTTGCAAAGAGCTGGTACACAGAATGATTAAAAGTTACGTTATTCAACCAAACAAACCAAACCCTTAAACACATTTCTAGCAAACCATTGCTTTCTTTCTCCCATTCATCGCCACTAACCTTCAACAAATCACCGCTGTGAACCTCTGTTTTAACTGGTAAGTCTTTTTTTTTAGTTTATTGTATTATTTATAATATTCAATAGAGAATTTTTATTTTTTTAGTTCCTTAATATTGACATATGCATTTATATATTTTCATTAACATCACCGTCAACATAGTCGTCCAAGATTCTATTCATATTGCAAGTATGCTGTTTCTATGTAGTACGTATTAAGTATTATGGTTTGTTGAACCTTGTTGACTGATATTGTATTACCGAATGGTATTATATGATATTAGGGGTTTGAATAATATTTCAGGCTGAATGGTTTGGTGAACCTTGTTTTCTGATATTGTTTTGTTGAATGGGTTTAAATTAAATTAGAGGGTTGAATGGTGTTTCTGAGTGGTTTGCTGAAGGGTGCATGAGCAGATTACTGAATGATGTGTTAAATGCTGTTTCTGTACATAGTATGGTATTGGTTGTATTAAATTAAGTACAATAATAAATTTAGAGGGTCATATTGTGTAATTTATATAATTATGATTAATATTACAGATAATATGGACTCTAAACAACATCTTTCTCCTTCTAATGAACATGCAGAAGAAAAAATGTAAGCCAAAAAAAAAAAAAAGAAAGGGGCCCAAATAAACAAATCAAAGTGACTGACACAAATTCTTGTTGACTTCAATCAAAGTGGGCAACTTGTGTCAAAAGAAGCTACCAAGATGGCTACTCATATTGGAGCCATCGTTCGTCGGAGGATTTCAATTACGTACACTGATTGGCAATGAGTTCTTGATGATCTAAAGGATGAGATATGGCAGTCCGTTATGGTATGTTTATTCAACTATTTCGTAAAATTGTTATATGATCATTTAATTGAAATTCAATGTGTTGATACTATTTGTGTTAACTTATTTAGGAACGGTTCGAAGTCCCAATTGAGTGTAAAAAGATTGTGCTACAATCTGCTGGGAAAGCTTTCAGAGACTTTAAAAGTAGATTGACAACCCAATATATTTTACCGATGGCTGATGAAAGTGATGTTTTGGCTGTTCCACCTACGGCATATGTAGATGTCATAAGTATTGAAGATTGGACAAATTTTATTCAATATCAGCTTTTAGAAGATTTCTCGATACGTAAACCGATTACCAAATTAGTCTAAGTTTATAAGTTTTTATGCAATATAACCTTTCATCTTCATATGTAATTGACATAATTTCTTGATTTTGTAGAAAATCAAAGAACAACATCAGGACATTCGGGCTAAACAGCAATATCATCATCGGACAACAAGAAAAAGATATGCAAATGTGAAGTATGAGCTTGTATATATTGGCACATTTGTTTTATACTCATTAATAAATATTTATGAACATTCATTTCATATATTCTGATTTTTTTATTATGATAATTTAATAGGAATCAATGAGCTCAAACACAAAAGTTTCCAAATGGGATGTCTGGAAACAAAGACATCTACAGAAGGATGGATCCTTCACAAATGAAGTAATTGAGAAAATGGAAAAAAAGATTGTATGTATAACTACTTTTTTGATATAATGTATGATTGGCATTGTAGTTGTATGCATGAGTGTATACTAACTTGTGTAGATTTGTTCTAACAGCCCAACTTATTATTATGTTTTAGGATGATTATGCTGCCAAAGTAAAATCTGGTGAACTAGCAACCCAGTATGGCGAAAATCTTTTGTTTTTAGCATTTAGGTGCTAAAAAAAGGCCTGGTCGGGTTCATGGGATTGGTAAATTTATCTTGCCATCAACGTATTTTGGTAAACAACCAAAAACCCCTGCGAATGAGAAATGCACAATATGAAGTAATAATTGAGCAACAACAGCAACAAATTAATGACTAAGAGCAACGCCTTAATGACCAACAGCAAAAACTCGTTGTTTTGGAGTCTATGTTGGTAGCAATGTAGCAGGTTATGCCAGTACCCCGGCCTGATAGCATCGTTCCCATACGAGAAGCTTTTGTTGCAAGTAAGGAAGCCATCTCATCATCCGCTACCATCCAAGAAGTATGATATTGTTTATAATTTGAATATTAATTTGTTTATTATATTGATTGATTTGGTTTTAATACTTATATTTCATTAAATATTATAGGAGGATGTTCAGACTCAAAGTTTGACCCTTGCCCAGGCTTCTATGGATGAGTTAACAAAATATTCGTTGGAGAATTGTACCGACAGAAACTTCATATCCATTGAGTCTGAGAAAGACTTATTTGATAAACAATCATTTTCTTTCATTGGTGTGGATGAGGTGAAAGAATTTTGTGAAATAGATGAATTATCAGCTGCTGAAATCGTTGCTTATATGAGGTTAGCTTATAAATACAAATATGCACATTCAATATGTAGTAAGTTAGTATTAGGGTGTAATACTAACCAATAATGTCGATTGTTATCGTGTAGCTTCCTCTATAGAAAGTTGAAAGGGAGACAGTTGACGAACAAATTTAGATTCATTGACCCTAACTTCATTAGTGAGCAGAGTAGCACAGTCGTGTATCGTGCTAATCAGTGATCCTATCATCACAAGATTGGTTGATTATTATTTGCTCCTGTATAATGCCCAGTAAGCTATATTCCAACCTTAATTACTCCAACATGCTCCATTCTATGATCATCGTATTCTGAGTATATCATTATTATTATTTTGTAAACGCCATACTTTTTTAATTCAGTTAATCCAACGACGATGCTTAACTCTGATATTCAAACTTTTATAAAGAGGTATTACAATACTTTATTATATTATATATGTTTTGTTTCTTCATAAGAAATTTTATTTATGTTCCCACTAATTTTTTTTCTTTTCAATTTAGGGTAATATCTGCATTTAATAAGAAGATAAAGAAATCAAAATAGGTGTCATTACTGGTAAAAGTCAAATTTATTCTTTTAATGCTGAGTTTGTTTAGATAAATATTTTCTAAACTGACTCAATTTAATTTTCAAGTAACTCATCAACCTGGTAATACTGAATATGGATATTATGTCCTTCATTTTATGCAGAAGATAGTGTTACATGATTTTATGACCACACCATTCAAGGTTAGTATAAATTTCATAAACTCATTATATATTCAAAAAAATAAAATGGTACATTATGTTCTCATTTCTTAACATTTACTTTTGATTTTTTTTTAGTAGAAGGGTAAAGAAAGCTTCACGGAAGAGGAGCTGGATGAAGTTCGTAAAGAATGGTGTGATTATGTATTGTCATTTATCAATGTTGATAAACCTTCAGGTTAGACATTGTTGGTTGAATATAAATATATATGGAACAAATTGTTATAATGTTTTTAACATGCCATGTTGAATGGAAACTTGAAGTTTGTACATTGGAGGTATTGGTTTAATATTGGTTATACTTAATATGAATACACTATGTGTACGTAATAAATTACTAAGTACGATTATTTCAAAAAAGTATATTAATATGGTAATGTTATCAATTTTAATTTCGGATGTGTAGTCAATTTTTTGAAATACAACAATGTTCATTATGCAAATTCCAAAATGTAATTCATAGTATCAGATATATAAACCAAATGTTTTCTAGGCATAAATATACATCTGACAGCAAACATTTTTCTATGCATAAACCTACAATTGACTTCACATATAAAGTATCAATTATGTTTTTTTTATGCGATTAATGAAGGTGCTTTTAGCAAGAACATGCCTTCAATCACCCCTAACAGAAAATATTGAAGGCATTTTTTAACCAAAATCACCTTCAATAATCCCCCTAAGAAATTATTTTATGGAATATTAAAGGCATTTTGGGCAAAAAACACTTTCAATAATACCAACTAAAAATTAATCGAATGGATTATGAAGGGCGTTTTCCTACGGGTAACGCCTTCAATAATCCCTAACAAAATGTTTATGAAGGCATTTTTGGATATAGCCGCCTTCAATAATCCGATCATTAAAATTTATTGTTGAGAATATTAAAGGTGTTTCTTACAAAACTGCCTTTAAAAATAAAAAAAAAATTTACTGATTGGATTATAAAAGTTGAGTTCAGCCAAAAATGCCTTCAAGAATCGACTCCATATTTTTTTCTATCGATTATTAAGGGCATTTCGCCATGAAAAACACCTTCAATATTCTATGAAAATTTTTTAAAGCAATTGGTGAAGGCATTTTTGCCAAGAAAACACCTAGAATAATCAATAACAAATAATCTGTGCCTAAACCCAAAAAAAGGCTAAAGGACAGATCGAACCAACAACCTTATGGTAAACTTCCGTACGATCCAAACATTTTGATAAGCTTAATATTGAATGTATTTATGAAGAAAATAAATTCAATAAGCTTGGGGAAATTTTTGGTCCAAATATTAAAGGCATTTCTTGTAGACAACACCTTCATTAATCTCATACAATTTTTTGTGACGTAATTAGTGAAGGCGTTGTTTGTAAAAAATACACCTTAACTATTCACCAAAATTTTTAATAAAAAATATTCAAGGCGTTTTAGTTGAGAAACGCCTCTAATATCAAGTTTTGGGTGGCGTTTATAAGTAACAACGCCACTATTTGAATATTTAATGGCGTTTTGATAATAAAAGCCTGAAGTTTTATAAAAAACATTGAAGCTAGTGGCATTTGTAAGTGAAAGGCCACTACAAAACTGTCACTAATACGTCATTTTACTGTATTATTCTTTAGATATATGACGCAAACATTTATGCTACAAGTAAGCTGACTTTTTATTCATTAATCCACGTTTAGTATTATGATGCAAGGTCAACAAAGTCTTAGCAAAAATGTTATCAAGATTTAATTTGTATAAACCATCATATAGAATACCAAGCTAATAAAATGATTATATTTAAATAAACTGAAACATCCATTTCCAAACTTAAAGGAATATTAGACATATCAAGTTTAGATAAAGAAACTAGATTTCAAGAAACGAAAGGAACATAAAGAGTTTGAAAAATATCTAAATGGTGTCTAGTGTTTAAAATTAAATAATAGGTTCCAAGGGCTTCAACTGGAGCTTTGACTTGATTTCCCATAAAAATAAAATTTCCAATTAGATTTATGGTTTAGGTTGTAAGAAATCCTTGCATCGTATTTGAAATATGAGTGGTGTAATTAGAATCAATCTACCAAGTATTATAAGGAACTTTTGCCAAATTTGATTCAAAACATACAAACGCACTAGACTTACCTTTCTTTTTGAACCATGCCTTACGTTTTAGGCAATCTTTTTTATAGTGTCCAAACTTTTTGCAGAAATGACATTTATCTTTTTTTTGTTTTTCTTGTGGATTTGGGTAGATGACATATTAATCTTTAGTGGTTCTTTATTGCCTTTTCTATTTTTCTTTACTAGTTTCTTTTTAGCTCTTGGTAGGCCCATGAATTGAGTGAATTCTTTGCTTTTTAAGACTTGCTTCCTCTTGAATAAGCGTGCTTTGTAGTTCAATCACATTCTATTTATTTTTTATAGTGTTGTAATTTATTTGGAATGGACCATACTCTGGAGGCAAGAAATTTATAATAAAATTTACAAGAAAACTTTTGCTTACTTTCATTCCATGGATCTTAATCTTGCTGTTATGTTTGACATTTCAGTGACATGCTCAGGCATGGTACGAGAACCACCAAATTTCACGGTAGTTAACGTATAATGTCCCAACATGTGACTTATCAGTAGAGTCAGATTAAGACATATCTTTCACAAACTTCAGAAATTCTTAACATTATCAATTTTAGGAATCGTTGACTTAATGTTGTTTGCTACTATTATTTGTATGAACATTAAACTCAGTCTATTTGATCTTTTCCAAGAATTATAAAAAAAACTTGTTGTTCAGTACTACTAGAATAAGTAATAACAGTAGGCTTATTTGTTAGAAGTGCCAAATCAAGATCTAAAACACCTAGATGATACTAGACTTGTTCACACCATTCAAAAAAATTAAGCGCATTGAACTTTATAATAGACAAACCTTGAAAATGAAAAGAAATAGAAATAGTTGCTGCAAAATACATAGAATGCTCATACGATAATACTTTGAGTTGTAACTTAAATACATGATATAGATTTAAATAACATACATATAAACATTAAATGTATATTGAAGTTCTCCTTTGGGTGATCCAACAATGTACAACAATAAACATAATTGATGTTTAATTTTGATTTCATATAATTAGCAATTATATATACTCCAATTAGACATACTTGTTATCTTTGGTTATGCAAAAAAATCTAATGAATTATATTAATCAACCACTATTATGTTCATGATTATAAAATTAACCAATCTACCTTTGGGCGATCCTTAAATATTTTATAATCACTAAACTTCAATTTACTATATATATATATATATATTATTATGTCATCTCATTTATAGCATCACATTATTATGAGTAATTAAATTTTATTTAATTTGACATATACAAAAAAGGCTTTTCAATTTGGCCATTTTGGTGACTAACAAATTATTCATATTATAGATATCAAAATAAATAATTGTAACAATTATTTTGATAATAATAGACATAATGATAATTCAAACATAATATGAGAAAGGTGTTACTATTGTAAGTAAACAAAATACCCGTAAACTATCCTCTATAAATTTTACATAATTGTATCTCACATTTATAGTAAAATGCAACACACACACACACACACACACACACACATATATATATATATTATAACAAGTAGATAGGCATAAAATAGTCAAACATTCATTTACATTAATGGCTTTCATAATTATTATAAATTCATAATATTTAATTATATTATTTACAATTTAAGGACTATTAAGTTTCATTTATTTTGTCTTACATTTATTATGCCACCTTTATTACTTTTCATTACATTTTATATATCTTTTAATATATATATTCATTAATCTAATAAATCATTATGTTACATGTTTTTTTATTAATAAATTAATATAATAAATATGATTTTATTGTTATACTAAATTTATGCAAGGACATGAGTTATATTATAATTAAATAGACAACAGTTTAATGATATCCAAAAAATAAATAAATGAAACTTTTATTATTGTTTTGGGATTTCACGTACCATGCCAATATTAACTTGTAGAGAACATTGAAACACTTAACTTTTAATATAACATAAAACAAAATTAATAACAAACATCAACATGAAAATAGATCATAAAAATTAATAATAATAAATATAAAGAGAATAAAATTTAAAGGAAAATCACAAGTTCTTAAAACCAATAGCTTTGATACCACATGTTAGATTTTCTTTATTACGCAAATTGAATCTTCATTTTGTATAATCTTAATGCCCAAAGTCTTAGAAGAAGATGATTCTCATAATTTTCTAATTAAAGAAAAAGTATATTTTGATCCATTATAACTTTTTTTACTAAAAATTTTTTTTGTTTAACTCTCTTTAACCTTTAAATATTTTACATACTTTCTTGATGGATAGAATGTATCAATCTATAGACAGAGAAAGTGAAGCGATTTCTTTCATTCATTAATACCACTCAGTTTATATGTTCCATCATCGTATAAATTTTAAACAAAATTTTATTTTTGTACATTAATTGCTTTCATTCATTGTTTCATAAATGAAACAAAACCTTTTCATTTATTTATTGATCACAAGGATTTTTTAAACATAGTTACTTTCTTTTAAATAAAATTAAAAGATATTTACCCAAGGATGGATAATAGAACGTTGACCATAATATCTAACATTGCATTAATTATTTTGATTTGTTTTCATATAAATTTTATTAATTTAAAAGATATTTATTTTGACTAAATTAGGTATATTTATTTTCTTATAACTATCAAATATTATTGCCTTTTGTAATTATGTTATAATTCAATTATCTTAAATCACTTTCAAATAAATTCAATTCTTAATTTTAAACACTAAAAATGAACACTACAAATAAAAAATATACTTTAAAAGCATTGACTATTTGATATCTGTAATTATAGTATTTAATTAAGAAATAATTTATGTAATGAATATATAAATCATATAATGCTAAGAATTCAAACCTAAAATAAAAAGCCTAATTAATTGCAAACATATTTTTTATATTTCTTTCTATATAAGTATTAATTACAATCACACATATTTACCAACATAATTTACTATTTCAAAATGCATTCTCTAATAATCCATTATAACTACTCTACATAAATTACTCTCAATTAGTCTTATATAAATATATAAAAGTCCAAACTTTTAAGAAAAAAGAAAAAAAAATCCAATGTGGATAGTTTTGAACAATCACCATATGTCTTATATTAATTATTTTGATTTGTTTTCATATAAATTTTATTAATTTAAAAGATATTTACTTTGACTAAATTACACATATTTATTTTCTTATAAATATAAAATATTATTATATTTTATAATTACGTTGTAATTCAATTATCTTAAATCACTTTCAAATAAATTTAATTCTTAATTTTAAACACTAAACATAAACACTATAAATAAGAAATATACTTTAAAAACATTAACTATTTGATATTCATAATTTTAGTATTTAATTAAGAAATAATTTATGTAATAAATATATAAGTCATATAATATTAAGAATTTAAACCTAAAATAAAAGGCCTAATTAATTGCAAACATATTTTTTGTATTTTTTCTATATAAGTATTAATTACAATCACACATATTTACCAACATAATTTACTATTTCAAAATATATTCTCAAATAACTCATTATAATTACTTTACATAAATTACTCTCAATTAATCTTATATAAATATATAAAGGGCAAAGCTTTTAACAAAAAAGGAAAAAATTTTGATGTGAATGATCCATTCTTTTGACATGTGGATGGTCTTAAACACTCACAATATGTTTTACATCAATTATTTTGACTTTTTTCATATAATTTTTTAATTTAAAAGATATTTATTTTGACTAAATTAGGTAATTTATTTTCTTATAAATATCAAATATTGTTGCTTTTTATAATTACGCTACAATTCAATTATCTTAAATCACTTTCAAATAAATTCAATTCTTAATTTTAAACGCTATAAATAGGAAATATACTTTAAAAGCAGACTATTTGATATCCATAATTTTAGTATTTAATTAAAAAATAGTTTATGTAAGGAATATATAAGTCATAAAATGCTAAGAATTCAAACCTAAAATTAAAGGCCTAATTAATAGTAAACATATTTTTTATATTTCTTTCTATATAAGTATTAATTACAATCACACATATTTACCAACATAATTTACTATTTCAAAATGTATTCTCTAATAACCCATTATAATTACTCTACATAAATTACTCTTAATTAATTTATAAAAGGCTTTATAATTCTTATTATAACTAGGGAATCATGTAAGCTAAGAATGTTAAAAGGCTACTCTCCAAATGTATTAGTTTGTGATTAGGTAAATTTTTGTCATAAAATTATATTAATTTTTTATGACAATGAATTATTTTGATTTTGATTTTTTTCATTGTTGTATTTTTGTCAAGTTACATTATTCTTTTAGTTTCTAAGTTATTGTTCATTATACTAACACTAATGCTAAATATTGATCACTAAGTCAATTTTTTTTTGCTTTTGTGTTCATAGATACTTTCCTTTTATCACATATGGTAGTTGGTTTTATTTCTCTTTTATTCACTCAATTTTTTATGAAAAAAAAAAGTAGCTTTCATTAACATCAAGAAGCGTGAGCCTAGAAATCTAGCTTGGAAGTGATCCCAACTAGGTATGTTGGTTGCTAATCTTGCACTCAATCTTAGTTATGTGGTGTGTTAAAAATTAAATAATTCCTTTTGTATGAATGAGCTGACAAGATGTACAAGATGAAGTCAAATTCAACATATCAAAAATCCATATCCCATGAAGTGTATAATTTGCCTTTATGATTTTAGAAATAGTTACTAATGAATCACTCTCCACTATGAGAAAATTATGCCATGTGATGCGACATTGGAAAGAATCTCCTTATAGATTATTCCATGTTAAACTCTTTAACACTTTGTTTATGTATTCATATTGTGAGTAACAAGCAATAAGCAATTGGTTTTAGTTGTGATTTTAAGTATTCGGATTACTAATGTATTCCATGCTTAACCTTTTTAACATTTCATTTAACACTTTGAGTTTTAAGGAAAAAGTTCTCAAGCAGAGGGAGAAGGAAAGTCAATAAGCAATTAAAGATGGACATCATAAGAACAATCAACAATTTACCAAGGCAACAAACAATTGAGCAATCAACAACAATAAAAAAGAATCACAAAGAAAAAGAATAGTCATACACATAATATTAAAGCACACCGAGTCAAGCAAAAACTTTTTTGGCAACTAGGCTTTATTTTGGTTTTGTCAAAGAATATTGGTTAGATATTTTTCTTTTATTTTTTATTTATTATTGTAATATATTTGTTTGTTGTCTAATGTGGTTTAGGGTAATATTTGTGATAATAATTCTTTTATGAAATTATTTTGTTTGAATTATTTATTTCTATATTTATTTATTCATTATTTTTTTACCTATTAATTTATTTAATTGATGAAAATAAAAATTAATTTGTTTAGAAAAGTGAAAATATATTGTTTTCTGATTAGAAAGTTGTAAATATGTTTATATCATTATTTGTAATTAATATTTGTAAATAAATAAAAGGGAATAAATTGGTTTCTTTTTCATAAGATATTTAACAAATCTAATGATGAAGCCTTCTTAAGAAAACAACGAGTTAATTTTGAATACTTTTAATAAGATGAATTTTTCTTTTTTTACGAAAACTTAAAAAAATTCTAATATTTAAATATCAAAATTTATAAAAAACCATTTTTAGTTACGACTTAGACAAGTTAACATAAGACTAATTCGGTATCAATTTTAGATGTTATGAGATGCTAAAACCTTCTTTACACATAACCAATTCCTAAACTTCGTTATGTTTATGTAGATCAGAACTTATTCCTTTTAAGGACCTTTAATTTAATCTTAGGATAACCTTAAAAATAATAGATTCACGTAGGTAACCAATCATACCTAGATAAAAAAGATTGGTGGTGATTCCATATTTTTGTATCTAATAGATAGGTTCTCAAACTTGAACATTATGACAGCTAGTATAAAACCAACAATGTAACTACAAGTGTTAGGAACAAGCTGAGAGATTGTTATTTCATAAATGTTTAATAATAAATAACAATGTAAGAAGAAAAGAGAATCTAAGACCAACAACCATGGACTCCTTATTTACCCACAACTTGGTATGACCTCTAGACTGTCTGACCCTATCATTTTGAATAAATTCTTCGATGGAATGATGCTCATGCAAGCCAAATGAAAGTTTGGATTCAATATAGTTGCAAGATGTTCAAAGATTAGGGCAGTCTTAAAGAGCTACCCATCTTTTTAAGGACCTCATAAGTTCAGTGAGAGAAGAACCAAAGTTAGATGTAGCAAGAACCAAAGTTAGATGTAGCAAAAATAGGCTTATGAATAAATATTAGGTAGAAAGATTTGAGGGATTTTGAATAATAAGGTTAGTTAAGTCTTCAGGGTCATCAGTGTCCATTCTTTCAAAATCCTCATTGTGAATGAAATGTTCAGCCTCTAAGTTAGACTGATGGCAGGAAGATAGGCAAGGTCTATCGAATCACTAGAAGGTATCATAAAAAGAGAAAGAAAACCTTACTCTATACCTTTAACAATTGAGGTAGTTAAGGAAGATGCCTTAAGGTTAGCCTAGAAAGAACTACCATAGGTCACTATAACCTATTGAGCTCTTATGCTATCATCTAATTCCCTAATGGCCTTATCGATCATACTATTTAACTAAAAGGCTATCTTAGAATAATCCTAACCATTAATTATGGAAGAGACAACATCATCTTCGAGGATCTCTAACCTAGTTGGCTAGTTGTCATCCTTAAGGTAGATAAAAGAGAAAAGGGCAAAGAGGAAATAAGATTATCCTATAAGTTAGACATTCTTAGCAAAAAGTAAGAAAAGTTTAAAATATACAAAAGAGATTAATAGAAGAAAATTTAATAAAATAAAAGCTCAAAGCAGGAGAAAAAAAAAGGTAAGATGCTAAAAGCCCTTCAAAAGTTGAAAATGGCAAAGTATGGGTGGGAGAAGTGACCACGTATATATAGGCAAAGGCCCAAAATTGATGAATTGTGTAGACACCAAATTTTGTCCGGATCTATTGGATTAAATTTTCAAGTTCTGTTTATTAATGTTAAAATTAATTAATAATTAAATATATTAATAATAAAAAATTAAAAAATTAATTAAAAAAAGAAAAAAATTTTAAAAAAAAAGACAGAGGTGGTAGTGGTGCCTTATACGGCATCACTAGCCACCTACCCCTATAGCCGTCATGCTCTCTTGTAGCCCTGGCTATACCCTGTCGACACCTATATCTTGCAAAACTTGTTCACTCCTTGTTTACCAAAACCATAGCCTCAGACACCCAGAAGGCCAACCCTTTTAAGGCACTAGACTTTTCTTAAATCCTGGGCTCAGAGGCTCAGAAACCCTTCAACCAGACCAGAGAACCTAGAAGGCCAGACCCTCAAACACCTTGCTCTCGTACATCTAAAAACCTCAAGCCCTTCTCCCTTGAAAACTCTGCATTCTACCCTTTAGTACCTTACACCCCATCACAGTCTTGAAAACCCACAACCTATTTGCCCTACAATGTGTTCCCAAAACTAGAGCCATTCACCCTCCCCTAAGCACACTCTCGTTTCGAGCCATAGCACAAACCACAACCCTAGTCCAGTCCCTTTCCAAATATGAACCATAAAAAAAAATTAAAAAATAAAAAAAAACAACACAATCCTCCTCGTAGGAATAAACCTCAGCGCCAAAGCACTCATGCGACAAAACAAAAAGATCGTCAGTTTAGGTTTTCAAAAAAATTAAAAAAAAAGAAAAAAAAAACACCGAAACTTTGAGCCTCGATCTATGTCAATTGAAGCTATTTTTAAGTGAAAAAAAGACTAGATCTAGAAAGCTCATGTTGAGGTGAACATTTGAGAGTTTTTTTTTGGTGTTTTTTAACTACCGATGGTGATAATCGATGGTTGTCGATACAGGCACCAACGATTGGACACTGACAGAACCCTTGAAGGTCTCCTAGAGCTCTGAAATTTTTTTTGGCTAAAAGGTTTGGAATGAAGGAAAAAAATGGCTTTATATAGAACACTAAAGCCCAAAACGATGCCATTTAGACCAAGAAAGATTTGCAGGTAGACCCAAACCTGACCCGAGATCCAGGTAACTTGACCTAGCGACTCGTTTCAACCAACCTTCAATTGATCCAGATGAATCGCTAATGAACCAATTCGAACCAATCTAAATCGTCGAATCACTGAACTGATCATACTAGCATTTATCAGACTGTTGATCAGTCTTGTTCACGTATTTTTTATTTTTTAATTTTTATATATATTATTATTTTTGTTATTTTGAGCTTTATTATTATCATAACGTATAAATTCGTGGACCTACAGTTAGACTAGGAATGGAAAAGAGTTGCCACCAATCGTTTTTGGTTAGGTGTGATTAGCCACCTGATTAAAGCTAATCTATAAAATAAAGATTAGGTTCGAAAGTCGATTGTGCATGGGGAAGGTTATAGTACCCCCAAAACGCCCATCCAAGGGATGGCACCAATTTGATTTCTAATTATCCAAGCTTTGCTTATGATTTTTTATTTACCAGATAGTAAATTTTATATTTCCCCCATTTTTTAAAAATTTTTATAGAAAAGACAGAATAATTTTTTTCTTTTTTTTTAAAGATAAAATAAATTTTTTCCTTTTAAAAAAAATCAAAAAATCAAAAAATGAAATATGGGTAAAAATAAATAAATTAGAATAAAAATAAAAAATAAAAAAAAACTTACGGTCGGGTCGTGTCGAAACACGGGCCATCATACGGATCTTCGGGTCAAAGCGCAGATCCTGGCTTGGCGAAACGACGTCATTTTGGAGCGATATAAAAAACACCTTTTAGCTTTTTTCTTAAAACCCCAGAGCCTTTCTCTCTCTACCCCATAAATCCTCTGACCTCTCTCTAAAATATCCATTGAAAAGTTCAACCAAAAACTGAAAATCCCACCGGTTTTGGAAACACCGCCAAAAAATTGAGCCAAAAATTGGAAAACCCACTAGTTTCTAGAAAACCCATCAAATTCTGGAAACTTCGCTGGAATCTCATCGTAAACTTCAAAATTCATTGAAAAATTTAACCAAAAAATTCAATGTTCTTTAGAAACCTAGAAAAATATGAAAAAAATCCAAAAAAATTCCCAGATGATTCTAAGCCCTTCCTAAACCTCTTACAACCTCAAATCCTCTTTCAGAAACCCAAAATCATGCCTAGAACTATAAATCAAACCTTAAATCCCTATCATCAAATCCTAGGAACTCTTACTGCCAAAAATTTCCTAAAGCTTCCCTAACAATTTCCCTTGTGTTTTTTCTTGTTTCTGTGTGTCCCTCTATGTCAGAATCAGTGTAATTTATAAGCAACCTAGGATTAATTCAAGAAATGGACAGAATCAATCCCAGGCTTGATTCCTGGGATTGTATTATATCCAGATGAAATTTTAGGTCCAAATTTTAGTACCTTTCTACTGATATGATTTGGGTATTAAAAGTTTGACTATCAAGATTTTTGACTTTGATTTTATCACGTGGGAATTAGAGCAAAAACGAAAAGAAGAAGAGAAAAGAAAATAAAGGAAAAAAATAAAAAAATATAATAATAATAACAACAACAACAACAACAACAACAACAATAATAATAATAATAATAATAACTATAATATGGTATAATAAAATATAACAAACAAAAGAAAATCAAAGAAGAAAATATTGATAATAAATAATAATATAATAAAAAGAAAATCTAATTTGACCTCAATGGGCCAGAACAGGCCAAAACGAGAATCAACCTAGTTGGGCTCAGCTCCCAACTAGGCTTGGACCAAGATGGGTCCCACTAAGCTTGGACGAGAATGGGCTTGGTTTAAAATCGACTCGATTGGGCTTAGATTGAAATAGGTATTTACAGCTACCCCTCTTTACACATCTTTGTTAGATGAGATGTTACAAAGACCTAGACACCCATTATTGACTCGAATTCGAAAAATGACCTAGATTGAACTCAAGTCGAAAGATCGGGATTAAACCATGAGTCAAATAAAGTGACCAAGACCAAGTCAAAGTAAAAAATGATGATTGGGACAAAATCACAAATCATAAAAAGTGATTTGGACTGAGCCAAGATCTAGTGACCGGGATGAAACCACGAGTCAAATGAGGCGACCAAGATCAAGTCAAGGTTAAGAATAAATGATTGGGATGAAACCATGAATCATGAGAAATAATCTGGATAAGCCAAGATCAAGTGATCGGGATAAAATCATGAGTCAAATGAGGCGACCAAGACCAAGTTAGGATTGAAAATAAATTATTGGGATGAAACCACGAATCATAAGAGGCGACCAGGATTGATCAAGGTAAAAAATAAATGATCGGAATGAAATCATGAATCATAAAAAATGATATAGATAAGCTAAGATCAAGTGACCGAGATAAAACTACGAGTCCAATGAGGTGATCAAGATCGAGTCAAGGTCGAAAATAAATGATCAGAATGAAACCATAAGTCATGTGATCGGAACAAAACCACGAGTTGAAATAAAAGCAACCAAGACTAAGTCGAGGTTGAAAATGAATGTTCGGGATGAATCATGAATCATGTGATCAGGACGAAACCACGAGTCGAAATAAAGTGATCAGGATCGAGTCAAGGTCAAAAATGAATGATCGGGATGAAACCATTAATCATGTGACTGGGACAAAACCACGAGTCAAAATAAAGCGACCAGGATTGAGTCGAGGTCGAAAATGAATGATCAGGATGAAACCATGAATCATGAGAAATGATCTACTAAGCCAAGATTAAAGGAGTGAGATAATGCAAATGTATGCCTTATCTAGGATGCAAATGAATCATTGATTGTGGTACTAAGGTTTTGTATTCTTGTTTTAGAAGAGAAACCATCGGATATTATCTTGCATGTTCACTTTCACTGTACACTTTAACGAAGAAATTTCCCTTCACATTTGACATGAAAAGCTATTTTTCACCAATCTGGAGGTGCATCAAAGAAACCATTTTTCATTAACCTGGAAATATGCAAAGAAACCATCAACCTGAAGGCATTTTGGTAGAGGAACGTTTGCGTCCACATGTCTACTTATCCAAAAAGAGCATGGAAGTCTTTTTTTTTTTTGGTCAGCCTTTGCCTTTATCTCTTTCAACCCTTCAAAATAACACACTTCTTATGATTTTGTTCAATTATTAATAATTATCCCAATTCCAAATTATAAGCATGCAAATTATGCATTTCTTCCATTCATGGTAAAGTATAAAGGAGAAGAGTAATGTACAAGATTTAAAGAATGATAAGATGGCTTTCATTTATGTGGATAATCAATTACAAATGTCATGTGAAGGAAGAAGAATGTATAGAAGTGGTTATTTAAGGGGTAACAGTGCCTCTAAAATAAATGATTAGATAATCATGGCAACAAATCTCTGATTTCCTTCAAAAACTGAATTAAAACTTAATGCACGAACATTTCAAAGCTCTTCAAAATTTATTACCTATGATATGCCTCCCCCAGTGATGCCAATTGAAGCCATTTTCAAATCTTTTCCTTTGGGTCCAAACCACCATTTTGGGTTTTCAATTTGACCTTTTCTCTTTTTTTTTTTTTTTTATGGTTCAAATCACCCTTTTGGGTTTTCAATTTGACCTTTTTTTCTTTTTTTTTGGAGAATCAAGCAAACACTTCTTTACTATGTCAGAGTTGACAGGACCAAGAAGTTCATCTCCATCCATTTTTGACAAAATTAAGGCTCCCCTGAAAAAAGCTCTTTTTACCACATAAAGCCCATCCTAATTTGGAGTCCATTTTCCTTTATCATCATAATAACTTGGAAGAATCCTTTTCAACACCAATTCTCCTTCCTAGAATTGTTGAGGTTTGACCTTTTTGTCATGAGCTCTCATCATTCTCTTTTGATATAACTGGCCATGACACAAGGTCGTCAACCTTTTTTCCTCGATAAAGTTTAATTGCTCATAACATTCTCAAATCTATTTAGCTTATTCTAATACCACTTGTTTTAGGACCCTTAGAGATGGGACTTTCACTAGCAGTACAGTTTCTATCTCGTAAACCAAGGAAAAAAGAGTTGGCCCAGTAGAGGTACGTACAGAAGTTCGATACGGATGTAGAGCAAAAGGTAATTTCTTATGTCAATCTTTGTACGTTTCAGTCATCTTTTTCAAAATTTTTTAATATTTTTATTCGTCACTTCCACTGTCCCATTCATTTTTGGATGATATGGGATTGAATTATAATGTTTGATTTTGAACTGAGCACATACTTCTTGTATCATCTTGCTATTCAGATTCTTGACATTATCTAATATAATTCTTTCTGAAAGCTTATATCTGTAAATTATTTCTCTTTTGATGAATTTACAAACCACTGATCTAGTCACTGTCGTGAAAGAGATAGCCTCAACCCATTTGGTGAAGAGTCAATCATCACAAAAATGAATCTATTCCCGTTTAAAGCTTTTGGTGTGATAGGGTCAATGACATCCATCCTCTAGATAAAAAATGGCCAAGGTGGTGCTATAACATGCAAAGCACTGGGTAAAGCATGAATCTTTTCAACATAAATCGATCATTTATGGCACCTTCGAGCATACTCGATGCAATCTTTTTTTATCATTAACTAATAATATTTAGCTCATATGACCTGTGTCACCATCATATGCCCATTTGCATATGCCCCACATACATTATTGTACAACTCTTTAACAATTCTTTTGGCTTCAGATATATTTACATAACGGAGTAACACTTGGTCCTTACCTCTTTTGTACAAAGTTTCCCTATCTAGAAAAATCTCATGGCTAATCTTTGTAAGACTCTCTTATCATTTTTTGTTGCTTGATTCAGGTACTGTTAATTTTTTAAATACTGCATGATATCATAATACCAAGAGTGACCATTTTCATTTTTTTCCAAGTTGGCACAATGTACTGGCATATCTTTGATATCTGATTTGATTGGCTGGATTTTAGCAGTATCACTAATTTGAACCATGACGGCCAAGGTAGCAAAGGTATTTGCAATTTGTTTTTCTTCTCGAGGTAAGGGCTCAAATCAAATTATTTTAAATTATTTGCATAGCTCTAAAATGTATTTATGATAATGGATGAGTTTTGAATCCCTTATCTCCCACTCATCTTTCAACTGATAAATGACTAGAGCTGAGTCTCTAAACACCTCTAATATTTCAATCTTCCTGTCTAAAGTCGCATGCAGCCTCATGACACAAGCTTCATATTTAGCGATATTATTGGTGCAGTTAAAATTTAATCTTGCTGTAATAGGATAGTAGTACTCCTTTAAAGATATCAAAACTACTCTGATTCCATACCCCATGGCATTAATAGCCCCATCAAAATACATCTACCATGCTTCTTCTTCATCATCATCTTTTTTTGATTCTAGAATGACCATCAATTCCACATCTAGGAAATCAAACTTCATGGGTTCATAATTTTTGGTAGCCCTGTCTGCCAAGAATTCAGTAATGACACTTCCTTTGATTATTTTTTGACTTACATATACTATGTCATATTCAAAAAGTAACACTTGCGATCTTACAATTCTTCCAAATAGTGAAGGTTTCTCAAAGATATATTTGATGGGATCCAATTTAGCTATGAGCAAAGTGGTATGGTACAACATGTACTGCCTAAGCCTTTTAGCCATCCAAGTTAAAACATAACACATTTTCTCTAGTAATGAATACTTGGACTCATATTCTGAGAATTTCTTGCTCAAATAATAAATAGCTTTATCTTTCTTACTGGATTTATTTTGTTGGCCTAGCATACATCCCATCGAACCCTCATGTACCACTAGGTATAGAATTAGAGGTTTTCCTAGGATAAGATGTGCTAATATTGGAGGGTTTAATAAGTATAGCTTGATCTTATCAAAAGCTTCTTAACATTGTTCATCCCATTCCGCGGGATTATTCTTCCGAAGGAGTTTGAAAATGGGATCACATTTAAAATTGAGTTGAGAAATGAACTGGAGACATAATTTAATCTGCCCAAGAAGTCATAAACCTTTTTTGTGTACTTGGTGGAGATAGATTTTGAATGGCTCAAATTTTATCTGGATCTACTTTTATCCCTCTTTTGCTGACTATAAATCTTAGCAACTTTTCTGATATGGCTCCAAATGTACACTTAGCTAGATTCAGTTTAAGCTGAAACCTTCGTAACCTTTTAAATAACTTTTTGAGGTTAATTACATGATCCTCTCCTTTTCAAGACTTGGTGATCATGTCATCCACATACACCTTAATCTTTTTATTCATCATATTATGGAAGAGTGTCACCATAGCCCTTTGATAAGTTGCCCTAGCATTCTTTAGCCTAAAGGGCATAACTTTGTAGTAAAAAGTCTCTTACATATTGATAAAAGTAGTCTTTTCCATGTCATATGGAACCATTTTTATCTGATTGTACCTAAAAAATCCATCTATGAAAGAGAATACTGAATGTTAGGTCGTATTATGCACCAAAGTGTCGATGTGCAGTAAAGGAAAATTATCCTTAGGGTTAGATTTGTTCAAATCTCTATAGTCTACACACATCCATACCTTGCCATCCTTTTTGGGAACAAGTATGATATTAGCCACCTATTTGGGATACTTGGCCACTTGCAAGAAGCCTACATCGAATTATTTTTTAACTTTCTCTTTGATTTTCAACAATATCTTCAGTTCCATTTTTCTTAGCTTTTGCTGTATTGGTTTGCATTTTGGCTTCAATGGTAACTAATGCTCCACTATTTTAGTGCTGAGTCCAGGAACATCTTGGTAAGACCAAGCAAAGACATCCATAAATTCTTAGAGCAAATCTTTTAATCATCGTCGATCAACAACTAAGAATGAAGTACCAATATTAACTTCTTTCTTATTTTTGGGATCACCCAAATTGATTGATTTGATCACTTCTTAATGAGGTTCAATGGATTTATCCTTCTGTTCAATTAGCCTCATTAAATCTAGAGACAAAGTATATTTCTTAAAAATTTTTTAGTATCGAGTTCATCGATATTAATTGAATTTTCAAAGTTAAGCCCTAGATCATTGTCATGATTATCTTCATATTCATTTAGGGACCTGAAAGTTAATAGAATAAAAAATATTGCCAAGAGGTTTTGATGGTGGAATGAATGGAATGAAAGAAATAAACAAAATGTATGCTCTTACTTTTATTGAAATAATGAAAAATAAAAGGCCCAAACATGAGATTCATCCTAATGCTTTTGGGCATAAGCAATTAGGATATGTGATTACATTGAAGGAAAACAAAAAATAATAGGCATTTGAATGACCCTATAATTCTATAATTTATATCCCAGCGGGCAAGAGTAAACCATAGTTTCCTCATTCTAGCTTCCATCATCTACCATATGAATGGATAAATTGGCAAAAGCTTCCTTCCATTTTGGTTCCTCTTTTGCATCCTCTTTAGCTTTTGAAAACATGTATCCTCTAAGAGTGAAATCTCATTTAAGTGGGGAAAAATCATCAATTCGTTCCTTGTCCTACTGTTGAGGTTTGGTATTTCTTCAATCCTATAACCTAATCCTGTTCTGTCGTTATTATCCTCAAGCTTTGGGAATTCTCTCATCTCTTGAAGGTTCTCACCCAGATCGAACCCAATACTCCAACCTTTGTTGACCATCTAATTAATCACAATTCGACTGAGTTTAAGCCCTTCACCCACTGCATTAACAGGTTTAAAGGATCTGTATAGACACTCTAATGATTCTTCCATCGCTTCTACATATAGGAAATTTATTGGTTGGGTTACTAGCAAATCTTTTTCTCTAGCCATAATCACTAATTACCCTTCTACATTGAACTTGATTTTTTAATGCAATGAAGAAGGAACAACGCCTGCTTTGTGGAAAGAACAGCACCTGCCTTGTGGATCTATGGTCTTTCTAATAAACAGCTGTATGATGGAGAGATATCCATAACTAAAAATTTTATACTGAAAAACAATGGACTAATCTGTATGGCTAGCTCGACATCTCTCAATACTTCTCGCCTAGTCCTATCGAATGTTTGGACCACCATTTGACTATCCTAGATACAAGACATATTAAAGGGTAATTTTGCCAGAGTGGACATAGGCATAACATTAATGGTCGACCCATTGTCAACAAGGACCTTAGCTACTATATGGCCCTTACATTTGATAGTGATATACAATGCTATGGTGCTTCTTTTGCCTTTTGGTGGGATCTCATCATCACTAAAGGAGATATGGTGTGAAACTAGCAAATTGTCTACCAAATGATTCACATACTCCATGGAGACATTATGGGCCACATAAGCCTGATTCAATACCTTTAACAAGGCATTACGATATGGTTCAGAGTTCAAAAAAAGTGATAACAGAGAAATTTTGACTGACATCTTATTCAATTGCTCTACCACAGAGTACTTACTATGTTTGACTAGTTTAAAGAACTTGTAAGCCTCTTTTTTAGGCACAAGTTTTGATGTATCTTTTTTTGAGATTTCTAGTTCAGTTTGCTTCTTTTTTTTATTTATTCAAAGTTTCTAGAGTATAACATTTGTCACTTCTTGTCCCTTACTCTCATTATGTGAGCATTTTAGCTTTTAGCACATCCTTTTGTTACCCTTGAATTGTTACCTCATATTCATAATTCTAGGGTCACTACTTTATTGTCTTTATAAGAAAATGGGTGTGAAACTTTGAGGGCTACTGGTTTGGGAACAAACTTATTCTCAATTGATTGTGATTTCTTCTTATAGCATATAATGATATGTTTCGGCACCCATCTATCTATTATAGCCACCTTAGTGTCTTTTAAAGCTTTCGACTCTTCATATAGCTCTATTTGGCGAAAGTTCATTAGTTTTTAAACTTCACCATAAAACTATTTACAGATGTCAATTGAATGACCTGGTGCCCTACCATGATATTTACATATTTGAGCTGGGCTAGATTTTTCCACATGAATGCATGAAGCCACTAGTTGTATCATCTTAGCTTCATGTAAGGCTTTATATAGCTGGTTGAATGGCATCTTAAGCTCCTTACTCTCTTTTTCACATGCCTTTTATCCATGTCCAAAGCATTAATCATATGACTAGGCAAAGGGTTTCCACTGACATTAGGTGTAGAACTTCTACTTGCATCAAAGCTTACCAACCCTTCTTTAATCAAATTTTGTACCCTATATTTAAAATGGACATAGTTTTTAATAAAATATCCCGCCACTCTAAAATGATAGTTGCAATAGGCATTGAAGTCATACCACTTAGGATAAGGAGGTTCAAGTTATTTTACAAGGATAGGAGCTATTAAATAGTTTTCATAAAGCTCTTGATATAGCTCCGTATAGCTCATAGGTATGGGGTCAAGGTTGGTCTTTCTATGGTTCGTGGTTCTCTGGTATTACCTGTGGCACTGACTGGGTGAGTAGGGGACCTTGGAGAATATGGATAAGATGATTGAGTAGTTGAATGGTATGGGGACACAAAAGTATGATTTACTATGTGATGGTATGTAGGGTAAGTAGGCTGAGTGTAGCTTCTAAATTACTGCCTTCAAGACTCACAGGTTGAGTCTCACTCTCATTCTTCTTAGGTGCTTTTTTAAAATACTCACCTTCTTCAAGCTTACCATTTTTAATGGTATTTTTTATGATTTCTCTCAAAATCACCATGCCTGTAAAGTTCTTAGTCGCATTTCCAATCATCATCTCGTAATAAGGTGACTCTAAATTACTCATAAATAGCACAATGGTTTTTTTATCTGTTAAAAGGGGTTATACCTAGGTGGCCATATCTCGTCACCTTTGAGCATATTGCTTGAAAGACTTTAGTGCCTTCTTTTTCATTGCTTGTAAGGAGAGGCGATCGGGACCCATGTCAATGATGTGCCGATTCTAATTAATAAAAGATCTGGTCAGATCCTTCCATGTCTTGATATGAGTTCCATCTAATTAGACATACCATCTAGCTATAGATCCAGTCAAACTATTTTAAAACACATGCATAAGCAGTTTTTCATTACTAGCATGTGCAGTCATTTTATGATAGTACATGGTAATACGTATAACAGGACACTTGGTACCATCATACTTCTTAAACTTTGCTATTTTAAATTTTAGTGGCATCATTGCATCTGATACTAGGTAAAGTTTCACTGCATCCATAGATCCATAGAAATCTATTCCCTCTACAGCCCTTAGCCTTTCTTCTAACATGTTCATAGCCTGATCAATTTTAGAATATTCTAAAGGCATAGCTGCCTATGGCTTTTCCTTCTCTTTTATCTCATCTATAGTAGGAAGTTGAATGGGCTCAGTTGCTTTCTCTATAAATACAAGATTATCATGCTTTGGACATTTTCATGACTTGGTGCATAAGTCATTCTTGGGTAGTTGTACTTCAAAAGGGTTGACTTGTTAAGGCTAGAAGAATGGTGTGGTTTGATTTTGTGGTAGGTCATAGCTTGGAGGATATGCTAAATTAGTAGCTTCCTGTAAGGTATCTTCTTCCATTGATTTTCCTCTATTTATCTTTTTTAAGGCCTCTAGAATTTGGCTCAACTTTCCCTTTAATGCTTCTTGTGCTTTTTCTATCTTTTTGAAGCAACTGGCATTATCCTATTCCATCCTCCTTGTTTGAGCTCGAGTATTGTATGGATGAATAGCTATTCTAGTACCTTAGTACCATAATTAAAGATTCAACGATAATGCTATGGTAATAAATGCATGAATGAATGTGATGCAAATGTAAGAAAATAAAAAAAAAAATTTATCCATTGAAAAAATCCAAAATAGAATCTTTCATTTATTCCACAGAAGTCTATTTTACATCAAACCTAATACTGTTCCTCCATAAAAATGCCTAACTTGCTCATACTGGTTTTTACCTTCCTCAATGAAGTTCAATAGTTTCTGTCCATGCTCCTTTACTAGTGTGATCAAAGCTCTCAGAGTCTCAGCCTTTTCTGCCATCTCACCTGCTTGGATCATGGCCTTGCCTATCTGAGCAGTGAGGTGTTCTATGTATCTTTGTTTTCTCAACCTCTCTCTTTTATCACACCACACTTGATAGGATAATTCTCTGTGTTGTTTCATAAGGATTTCGAACATTATTTTTCTGTTCCCTCAATTTTAATGTCAAAGTTAGGATATGATTTGAAAGCCATTGATTCTGCTACTTAACCTCTATGAAAGCATTTTCTATGTGGTCATGCTCATCTTTTAACTCTTCATTTTAATGAGCCAATTCAGTATTGTTTATTTTTTTGGCTTGTACCTTTATATGCGACCTCTTTATGCTTCTTACGTAACTCTTTCAGCTCTTTTAGGGTGTCATCCTATTTCCTAACAACTTTTTGGGTCTTACTATACTCTTTGGAAATTTTATGGGCTTGAACTTCGAGTTTTCTACTTTGTTTTACCATTGGTCTTTTTTTTCTTGTAGCTTTAAGACCTCTTGTCTCAATTTCTCCTTTTTCATCTTATGCACTAATTTCAAAAGCTGTTTCTTAGACTCTTGACCCACTGGTAAGTGGCAATCCTTATCCAAGTCTTGACCCCTCTTCCTTTTTCCAAGTCAAATATCCCTAAGTGACCCTATTAGTAAACGGCCCTAGGCTTACTCTTTTAGCCTTTTTCCAGGCTTTCATTATGTTATCAATCTTTTAGAAGGTTTCGGGCTCCCTATATGAGCAGTAGAACTAGCTGAGCTTGTGGGTCATGAAAATAAACTATTTAGCTTCATGCTACCTCTTTACTATTAATGGGGCATAACTTTTTAACCCCTATAGGCCTAGAAGTGGGACCCTTATCTCATCTCCACATTGGTAAAGCATCGATTCTCTGCCCATCCATGGAGCTAACCATTTTACTTAACTAGCAGTGAGTTTTTGTAGCAGACATTTCCACTCCTTCTGAGCTATTGCCTCTGGCCAAGCACTTGACAAAATTTTTGAATCAAATTTCAAGGGTGGAGATAAAGTTTGGTAAAAGCACTTTTCTAAAATAGCTTTTCATCCATACATATAATAAGGGTATGCAACCTATGAAATGTGTTTTGTCCATCTGCCTATAAAAACTTAGAGATCTGATAGTTTTCACCAAAATAACTGGTGAATGGTTACAACCTTTTTTGATTTGCTCGAACAGATCCACCACTTCTATCTCAACATGTCCTAAGACCTTGGGAAAGATGACCAACCCATATATGGCTAGAGCAAATGTATTCATTCCCTGGTCATCATCTAGAAGCTTGATAATGAAATCCCGGAAGACCCTAATGGAATACCTTTGTGATCACCTTTCTCTCGAATGTATGAATCTATAGTCTCTTTTTCTACTCCTAGCATTTGGCTCAATTTCCTATGACTCGTTGACTTATATTTCTTCATGTATGTTTGGTCTGGATACAAAGATGCATACCCATCAGAGTTGAGTACTCATTAATTGTTGATACCAGATCAACCTCATTAAAGATAAAACATCGATAGGAGGGATCCCAAAACTGTATCATCACCCTGATCAGTTAGTAGTCAACCTCCACTAACAAGAGATATTCTATATGTCCAAACTTCTCACAGAAGGCTTCTTGCTTTGAAGGGGTCATTCTACTCCATATGTCTGATAGGCTTTTCAAGGTATTGTGTTTAAGGAGTAAATGGACTTCTCCTGATATTGTAGATATGTAACCAGGTGGTAAACAATCCCCTTCTTCTAACTGCATCCTTTTTGATTCAATCTTCACCTTTATGGGAAATCACATTTGAACAGCATAGATGAGGCACAAACCTGACGTTCTGTGGAATTTATGAGGACTTTTATTGAAATAGTTTTAGGACAAAAATATTATGCAATCTGTGAACATGTTCATAAATGTGTTGAAAAAGAAATAAGAAGAAACAAAGAAATTGTTAGTCATTTCAATGAAATACAGGGAAAATATAGCAGTTAAGATAACAGCATGACCTAGAATTTTGGATTTTCTACAGAGGGTGAGAAATAAGGCTCTATTTATGGTTAGGCTTCTAAAGTCAATTATATGTGGTTTGGGCCATTTCTGAAAGGTTCCCAAATTGTTCCTTACATCATGGTCCATTACAGACTAGTAAGGCACTCAGATCCTCACCTATCACAGGCTTCAAGCGAAAAGGGTTCAATTTGAGTGGGAGTGTTTCACAAGCCCATGCAGAGACATGAAATCTCACAAGGGCATAGGTACTTCATTCCCTCCTGAAGGTAGAGCCCATGTGGAGGGCTTATGTTATGCACATGTAAGTGAATGACAGATATAATAAGCATATATTTAGGCAAATACAAATACTGAATAATAGGATAGACAAATAAATGATAATAAAGCAGAAATAAGCAAAGAAGTAATTTCAAATTTGTTAGACAAGGCTTGGATAATAAGAAATTTTTACTAGCTCGACTTTCATAATGTCCCCAGTGGAGTCGCCAAACTATCATAACGTATAGATCTATGAACTTACCACTAGACTCAGAATGGAAAGAGTCACCACCACTTCTCTTTTAGTTAGGTTGATTGGCCACTTAATTAAAATTGATCTGTAAAACAGAGGTTAGGTTCAGAAGTTGATTATGCATGGGAAAGGTTATAGCATCCCCAAAACGTCCATCCAAGAGATCACACTAGTTTGATTTCGAATTATCCAAACCTTGCTTATGAATTTTTATTTACCAAATAGTAAATTTTATATCCTCCCTCTCTTTTTTTAGAAATTTTTTTTAGAAAAGACAAAATAATTTTTTTCTCTTTTTTTTTTTTTTTTGAAAAAGATAGAATAATTTTTTCCTTTTTAAAAAAATAAAAAAAATCAAAAAATAAAATATGGCTAAAAATAAATAAATTGGAATAATAATCAAAAAATAAAAAGAAAATGGAAAACGAAAAACTTGTAGTCGCATCAGGTCAAGACCGGGTCAGCGCCCGGATCTACGAGTCAAAGTGCAGATCCTGGCTTGATGAAATGTTGTCATTCGTATAAAAAGCACCTTTCAGCATTTTTTCTCAAAACCCTGGAGCATTTCTCTCTCTACCCTAAAATTCCTCTGACTTCTCTCTAAAATATCGCTGGAAAGTTCAACCAAAAATTGGAAAATCCTAACGGTTTTTGGAAACTTCGCCAAAAAATTCAATCGAAAACTAGAAAACCCACCAGTTTCTAGAAAACCCACCGAATTCTGGAAACTTCGCCAGAATCTCACCAAAAACTTCAACCCTTGTCGAAAAATTTAATTAAAAAATTCAATGTTCTTCAAAAACCCAAAAAAATTTTAAAAAAAACCCTAAAAAAATTCTCAGATGATTCTAAGCCCTTTTTAAACCTCTTACAACCTCAAATCCTCCTTCAGAAATCCAAAATCACGCCCAGAACTACAAATCAAACCTGAAATCCCTATCTTCAAATCTCAAAAACCCTTTACTGCCAAACTTTTTCCAAAGCTTCCCTAACAATTTCCCTTATGTTTTTTCTTGTTTCTGTGTGTCATTTTGTGTCAAATCAATCCAATTTATAGGTAGCCTAAGATCAATTTAGGAAACAGATAGAATCAATCCTAGGCTTGATTCTTGGAATTGCATTCTATCCAGACAAGATTTTAGGTCCAAAATTTCAGCGCCCTCCTGTTGATATGATTTGGGCATTAAAAGTTTGACTATCAAGATTTTGACTCTGATTTTATCACGGGAGAATCAAAACAAAAATGGAAAAAAGAAAAAGAAAAAGAAAGAAAAAAAATGAAAATATATAATAATACTAATAATAATAATAATAATAAATATAATATGGTATAATATAATATAACAAAAAAAAGAAAATTAAAGAAAAAATATTGATAACAAATAACAATAATAATAATATAATAAAAAAGAAAATCTAATTGGACCTCAATGGGCCAGAACGGGCCAAAACGAGAATTGGCCTAGTTGGGCTTGGCTCCCAATCGAGCTCGAACCAAGATGGGTCCCACTGAGCTTGGACGAGAATGAGCTCGATTGGGCCCGGATCAGAATGGGTTTTTAACTGAACTTGGGCTAAAATGGGCCCGATTGGACCCAGACTGAAATGGGTGTCTACAATTATCAATATTTATGCATGATAAAATTTTAAATTTGTTAGAATAAATATTTGATTGTTTTTAATAATAATAAAAATGGTAATAATATAAAAAATAATAATAAAAATAAGTAATGAAATATATGGTTATTTTTTTAATAAACCTTACAGAATAATAAATAATAATAAATATATAAAATGTTTATAAAATAAAGTAGTAAGAAAAAATATTCCTTGCCTAGATGTTGAAGGGAATACAATCATGTTTAAATAATGATAATTCCATCTAGATGTTGGGAAATTATTATTATAAAAAATTACTAAATAAATTAATAATATTACTAATAATAAATTTTCATAAAAAAGGAATTGTTGTAAATCAATTTTCAAAAATCATAAAAATCAAACTTGCTCCGAATGTCCGCCTAGATGTTGGAGATTTTTAGAGATGTTTGCGTTTTTTAAATTAAAAAAAAATTAAAACCAAAACCCAAAATTTTAAAACCTTAAAATCCAAAACCTTAAAAGTCTAGAACCTTAAAATCCAAAACCTTAAAAGTCTAAAATCTTAAAATCTAAACTTTTTAAATCCAAAACCCTAAAATCCAAACCCCAAAACCTTCGAAACTTAAACCCAAAATTTCAAAACCCTAAAATCCAAAATCTCAAACCCTAAAATCCAAAACCTAAAAATCTAAAATTCTAAAAATCCTGAATTTTGCACATAATCCTGAATCATCACTTGAAAGTCACCAAATCTTTAAAACCTTAGCCAAAGCCTTTACTCAAAACCATTCCAAAATTCTAAGGATATGTGTGAAAATCTTAAATGGACTAATTTGTTCCCGAATATCGCCTAGATGATGGGGTATTTAGGAAACTTTATTCCATTAAGTTTTTCAGGCGAGTCCTTAATTCGCTTAAACAAAGGGAGTTAATAACTAATCAATAAATAAATAAAGTATAATAATAATAATATGGGATCTTAAATATAAATAGTCGCACCTGAGCTCTACCTAGATGTTGGAGAGTCAAGGTGGTCTCATTATATTTAAGAATCCAATTTCAAAATTGCATTTCATCATTACACACAACATCTATTAATGCATCTATTTGTTATTGATTGTACTCAATTCCCATGTTTGTGCTTTTACTTATCATTTGTTGTCTAATAACACCATCATTGGCATTTTCGCATAAAAAATGTGTTTAATTTAAAAATATGAAATAAAACAAAAATAACATCTCGAAAGGAACAATTTTTGATAGTCTACCTAGATATTAAAGAGTTATCAACAATTATCTTTCCCAAAGAATGTTGTTTTTATTTTTAAAGGATATCATGGTAAATATCAATTAAAAGCATTATTTTCAAAGTTCTACCTAGACGTTGGAGAATTTTGAGATAATTCTTTAAATTAAATATTTCCTCAATATTCCTAAATAAAGAATTTTGATAAAATTAGTTTTCTTTCTTTTAAAATAATAAAAGGAGATTATTATTAAATTTCAAATCAAAACCATTTCATCCAACACCAAAAATAGCACATGATTAAATGGTACCAATTTATGGGCGTTGTGGGAGTGTTAATCATTCCCCATGCATAATCGACTCTCAGACCCAACTTGATTTTTGTAGACTAAAAATTATATTTTTGATAAACTTTAAACCCGCTTTTATAGTTTTATCAAAAAGATAAACTTTTGGGTGGTCAATCACACCCTAAAAAAGATTGGTGGCGACTCCTCTCAATTTTTCTCAATTTTTAAATTCTTTACATAGGTAGTTCCAAAACTGTTATGACAGCTTGGCGACTCCGCTGGGGACCTTTGAGAGTCAGGCCAAAATTTTAATTATGCGCTATTAATAGTCATTGGATTTAATTGGTTTTATTTGATATTTAATTTAATTCTCTTTATTTTAATTTTTCAATACATATATACATACAAGTCAATAAATAAAATAAATTGCATGTTAGTTATTACTTTATTTTGATTATGTGTTTATGATTTATTTATGTTATTTTGATTAATACATCACTTTGTACACATTTTGTATATTCACCCGCATGCATGAGCTCTAAACCTGGGCTCTTTTCCTTTTAGGAGAAAGTAAAGTAGTTACACTCTTGTGAGGTGATAACCTCCGTATTTACTAGCGAAATACTTTCACTCAGATTGAACCATTTTCGTTAGTAACACGCGATGGGTGAGGATCGAGAACCTTACTATTCTATAACGGACAATGATGTGAGGAATAGTCTGGGAACCTTTAGACGTATAAATCCTAACCTAGCATATCATGAGCCATAAGAAGCTTGCCTAGGGTAGAGCCCTCTTGACCTTTTTATAAAAATAACTTAAAATTGTATTAAGGTTTGAAAAAATGGACAATAAAAGAAAAGCATTTTCTTGAAAAAAATAAATTTTCTCTTAACATGTAGTTTATTCATTTGGAATTGTCCAAATTTTGCATTTTTATAAAATATTTTAGAATAAAATGTTTTTTTAGATTATCCAACAAAAAAAATAAAAAAACAAAATTTTTAAAAATTAAAGATTTCTCTTAAATTCTTCGTTTATTGGTCGAATAAAAATTAAATTTCAAGATCTAATTATTTTGTGTGATATATAAAAAAAAAATTGTTTTTCCTTTTTAATTTTTTTTCCTTCGAATATTGTTTCATCTTTCATGTACCCCATCCCATTTGCATCATAATAAGATAATACATGCATTACATCTTATCCACGTCAATGGATAGCACATACATCCCATGTTATGCACATATTGATAAATGATACATACCTTCCATACGCATCTTAATAGGTAGTGCGCACACTCCATTTCATTACATATTTTAAGGTAGTATCAATTTCATTAGGTTGACATAACACAAGCATTGTATTCCATGTAAAACAATAATGTGCACTTGATAGGTTCATGCATTTCATACAAGTATGTTGCATTAATTATAGGTATATATTTCCTGACTCATATAACATTTCATGCATATGGATTCATAAATGGTAAAGTTTTATAGAACATGCATTACACCTCATATCACACTATTTCGAACATTACATTCCTTGCATACGCATTCATGGTTGATGAAAATTTTCATTTGGGTCCTTGTACATATAAAAATCCATTGTCATAGGCATATATGCATTTCATGACATTCTTTAGTCATCATATTCATGTATTCATAAACATACCTTTATGTGTCATGTAAGTTAGAAATTGTTTTTGTGGCATTCATTTAATAAGGGTAATAATCTAGAATTTTTTGTCTAAGTCCTTGAATAAAATGTCTATCTTGGTGGGAATTAGAGTGACGAAAATGAGAGATCAATTGGAAGCAAGGATTAGTGCTTTGGAGTTGAATCAAGAGGAATTTTGGCTTGAGCTTCGGGAGATGAAACAACAGATTACTCAATTAATAGAAATGGTTAAAGTAGTGGTATGATTAAGTTTGTTGCTCTACAAGGATCGTTGTCACTTTCATCAAGTCAAGGTCAATTAGCTCATGTTAGTTCCAACACTTTTCCAGAACATGCTAAGGCATTAGGTGATTTGAGCAATGACCAAAGTTTGGGCATACTCAAGAAAGGAATGAGTGAACTAGCCATATAAATGACTGAGCTCAAAAGTTTGATTTCCAATAAAGAGTCCCTCGATTTCAAACAACCATTACCAACTATCCCCAATTCAAACCCGCACTGAAGTTCTTCTCATGACTATTTTCAACCTTTCCAAGCACCTAAGATTCATTCCTCAAATTTCAGGAACCTTCAAGAAGTTTACACTCGAATTCATGTCCATCACCTTACATTTCACAACCAATTGTTTAGTGTGCTATCCCGTCACTACCTTTTGAACTCAATTTTTGACCCAGAGTTTCCCAGTTCACTTCGAGACCAACTAGGCCACTATTTTTTCAGCAAAGTAAACCAACCATAAAACATAAAAACTCTCACAACACCAAAGGAAAGACCGATTTTGACCCAATACCCATGTCTTACACAAAGTTATACCCATTGCCTTTATCCATGTTGACCCTGTAAATCACCTTTCCCTAAATGGTATGACCTCAGTGCTCAATTTGAATACCATTTTAGTGTCGTGGGCCATTCTCTGGAAAATTGTACAACTTTGAAGCATAGGATGCAAAGTTTGATAAAAGTCAAATATTTGGGTTTTGACGTTAAAATGAAGCCAATTATTCACAAAAACCCTTCATTGATTCATGTTGAGATAACAAGCAGTGCTGCGGGCAATAGTAAGCTTGGCCAGGATGATGAATAAAAAGTAAAAGTTTTAAAGAAAAGGGTTGTCCTTTCTAGCAATCATAGTCCATTATTTTTTAATTTCTTAGGCTAGACAAGAGGGAGTGAGAGTGGGTTTAGCACCTTTTGGCCATAGCCCTAGAATGGTTCATAATGTGTAAACTTGAAACTTTTAGGAATGAATGAAAACTTCTTTTGACCTAAATTTTCTATGAATTGATGCCTTTGTTTATTTTTTAATAATGGTGCTTAAAAGAGTGTAAGAAATAATGATGGTTACAAATATGTCTTCACCAAACTTTTGAGGTGGAAGGAATGTCTTTAGATAACCCACCCTAAATATAGGATGAAACTCAAGTTTTCCCTCAACAGAATAATAAAATCTGACTTGCATATCATACATCTTTTGTTTGAGTTCATTGCTTTTCATGCCAACTAAGGACGAGGAATGATGATTATAAATACATTTTCATCAAACCTTTGAAGCAAAATTTTTTTTTATAATAGAATTCATGCTATGCATTTTTTACTTTTGGTAATTAATAAAAGGTTTAAGGATATTGTATCCTAGGAAACAAGATTCGATAAGTTTGCACATTTATAATACTTGAGCCTATACCAAAATCATGGAAAATGAAGATGTAAGTCAGATGGACAGAGTAGAAAAGGTGCAAGGAGAGATCAAGGAAATAGTCACGGGAATGCAACAAAACATGGATAGACAGTTGACAAAATTAAAGCAGATGTTAGCAGAATTGAAAAAAGGAAAAGGAATTGTTGAAACACACAGGGTAACGGAGGAAATAGCTGTTGAGGCACCATCTTATCCGTTTAGGTTCATATATATTCAAAACTCCCATATGCTTTAAGCACCTCCAGTGAATCATCAACCTTATACTGGCCCTTTTTGCCAAGCTGCTATCAATTTAGACAAATGTCAATCTTGACCCTACTCCTTACGACTCCACTATTGTGCCTAATGTGGATGATCCTAAAGAATTGAAGATATTGAAAAAGTGTCAAATTCATTAAGAGATATAAAAATGAAGGATAAGCATGACCTATTGAAAGGGAAATTGAAGGCAATTGAAAGCCATGATGTGTACGGGAATGTTAATGCCAGTGAACTTAGTCTAGTACTTGATTTTGTTATTCCATCAAAATTCAAAGCCTCAGATTTTGAAAAGTATGATGAAACGAAATGCCCTTTAACACAAATCACCATGTACTATCGAAAGATAATAGGCCACACTTATGATGATAAGTTATTGATCCATTACTTTTAAGATAGTCTCAATGGGCTTGTAGCAAAATGGTATGCTTAGCTAGATTGCAATAAAATTTGCTCTTGGAATGGCTTGGCTAAGGCCTTCCTAGCACAATACAAGCATGTTGAAGATATAGCACCAGATAGGCTGTCCTTGTAAAACATGAAGAAAAGGTTAACTAAAACTTTCAAAAATATGCACACAATGGAGAGACATAGCAGTCCAAGTACAACCACCCTTGTCAGAGATAGAAATTGCCCTTTTTGTTTTTCAATTCCTTGAACACTCCCTATTATGAAAAAATGATTGGGAATGTCTCCAAAAACTTTTCTGATATGGTGATTTCTAGTGAGATTATAGAAAATACAATTAAAAATGACAGGATTAAGCTAAAAGATGCGATAGATGTTAAAAAGAAAAGTACATCAAAAATAATGAAAGGAAAGTGCAAGCAATCACAATAGAAGGGCATATACCTAATAGCTTTATCCCGTACAATATTTATCCTTTTCATCAACCTTATCACCCCGTCATAGGTAATATCTCTCAAAACCCATATATTTGCCAACCAAGCCAGCATTTGGGCTTTCCAGCAAATTTTTGTCCTTAAATGACCATTCATGATTTTGTCCCTACACTTGAACCTACCATCCGACCAATAAAGAATCGAAAGAGACTAAAAAATTATCGAAAGAAATTGCCAATCTCTATTTCTCACCTTTTACCTTTACTAATAGAAGATCGATATCCCACTCTTATGCCTCCAAAAACAACACCAAATTCATTGGCAATGAGTTACGATCCTAATGGTAAATGTGATTATCATATGGAGGCAATTGGTCACTCGACTAAAAAATATAGATAGCTAAAAGAAAAGATCGAAGATCTTATCAAATATGATATTCTGACTCCATAAGTGATAGAACAATGGAAGTTAATTCCATCAATTGCCAAATATGAGGAGCTAAGATGAAGAAGGAGGTTTCGAGCTTTGAAAGTCAAGATATGATGATTTTCTTTGAATCTTTTCATTATTTATGTATGACATGTGCATGGTGTCCTTAGGAGTTATCTAACTTATTTTGGAAGAATTAAATGTTTTGGATCTTTTTATAAAATTTTCTCTTTATGCATTTGTTTGAATAAAAAGTCTCACATAAGTAACTTTCAAGATAAAAAAATAAAAAAAATCAAATAAGGAAAAAAGAAAATAAAAAGATAAAATTTTTCTTCTATAATAAATATGAAAGGATTCTTAAAAGAAATTATGATTACTATTTAGAAAAAGTTTATCAAATACCTTTACACTTTTTTGAATACTTTCATGTCCCTAATCACTCAAATAATTTGACCCATCGACCATAATCCCTCAAGGAATGTGAGTTTGAATTCATACTTTAAAAGGGTGATAATCTTCTCTTGAGCAATGAGCAAAAAAGGTCAATTTTGAAAATTTATTTTGAACTTTAAAAAAGAAAATCAAGTAAGATGCTCTTTCAAATTTTGAATTGGTAATTCAATATGTGTCAAAATTTTGCTATGATCATAAATACAAAAATGCCTGGACTTTTTCTCTTAAGTAACCCTTATTTCATGTTTTAAAGCACATTGATTAAAAAAATAGAATCCCTTTTTGCCTAAGAAAATTTGTTGCATACCTTTATACCCTTTCGCTCTCTTTCATCAAGAAAATGACAAAAATTTATAGCTCGAAAAGCCATTTTGAACTATGTGATCGATCATATATGACTTGATCTTGAGTGGAAAATAAGATGGGACATCATAAAAAAACAAAACAAAAACAAAAAAAGCAGGAAATATGCAAGAAATAAGCAAAAAAATAAAAAAACAAAAAGACATCTTCAATGATTTGCTCTTCTAACTAAGCGATTATGTTTGAAATGATGAATGGCCTTTTTTTTTATCCTTCTCATATATAAAAATTATCCACTTGCTACCTATTTAAGCCTATTGAGTTTTTTGTTCTAAAATGAATCTTGGCCAAGGATCATTTTCTACATTGGGGGCAAAATAAGGATACCCTTAAAAGACTAGCTTTAATGAAAGTGCTTGATATTGAAAGTATCTAACATGCCTTTCGGAAGTAAGAATCTGGAGTAAAAAGTGAATAAAGCATTAATTAGAATTCTAAGAATTCAAGAAAGTAAACAACTAAAGATGAAATTAGGCATTCCCAAAGAAGATCAAAGAAACCTTGGGGATAAAAATCTAAAGCTTCAGTTAGAATAAGAAAAATTCAAAAAAAATTCAAAAAAAAATATGTACCTTGAAAATGAGAATTCAGGAAAAAAAAAGGTGAATAAAGTTGTTGAATTTAAAGCCTAGATGTTTCAAACAAAAAAAAAAAAGAAAAGCAAAGAAAGAAAGTCTAAGAATGCTCATCAGGATCCTTAGCCTAATTACCCTGAATACTAAATTTTGAGCCTATTTATCCATTCTTTCAGAACCCTTAACCTCAGCCCACATTACATACCTTGAAAAGTCCGTTCAAATCAAATGTGGACACTTGGATTGAAGAGCAATGTCCTTGAAAATTTGTACATACTTATTGGCATTTGACATGATTTCACTAAGTTCTTCATTGATTAAAAAATATAGCTCTAAGGTGAAAACCTCAAAAGGGTAGTTTAGAGCTAAAGTCATTAAATGAATTTTAGAGTTTCAAGGTTCTATCCAAAAAATAATAAATCTCGATGCAAAACCTTTTGAAAGGTCTATGCCCATTGAAGACTTTACATTTCATCCAAAAAAAAAAATCCCAACCTTTTTCTCTTCCTTAACCTTGTTCAAAAAGTAATAGCTAGTTTTGACACATATTGAAGTATCACGTTTTCAATAAAAGAAAAGTGTTTTTGAAAATTATCTCTTTCGTGAGCCTAAAAGAAATCCTTGAACCCTTGTCAAGCTCTCTATAAAATGTGCCCACTAGTGAAAAGAATTGAATTATCAATTACTCCCTATCCACTACTATTTCAAATAGTAATCATCAATTCTCAAGAGATTCAGAAGTCATGACTTTTAACCTTTTGTTTTTCATTGATAACGAAGATACCTTATGTGCGATAATTTTTTTTGATCACTTTTAAAAATTTTAAAAATTATTTGAGCATTTTATATATAATACTGAGATCATTTTTTTGGTCAAAATGAAACATTGAAAATTTAAATAGAAATCTTATGAAAAAAAAAGAGGACAAAAAGAGTTTTCGCATTTGCATCACTTGCATCATAAGAAAGACATATGACCTACAAATAGGAAAAAAGCCATAAAAGAGATGTCTGTAGTTGCATCGCTTGCCTGTGCATCGTGAAAAGGATATTTGCATTTGCATCACTTGCATCTGCATCACAAGAAAGACATTCGCATTTGCATCACTTGCATTTGCACTTGTATAAGACATTTGCATTCGCACCATAAGAAAAACTTGCATTTGGATCATGGCATCTGCATCCTAAGAAAAAATATTTGTAGGAGCATTTACATGAAAAAAACATTGCCATTATCAAATGTATTTACATCAAGCATTCGCATTCTCGCATTTGCATTGAAATTTGTATTCACATCGACATTTTCATTAGCATCATTTGATGAGGATAAACACTTGTATCATGATTGCATTTATCAACTCTGATTAGGGGAAAGCCATTTTCAATTTTTAACATCTTAAAGTTTCATGGCCTCTAATTAAAGGAGCATTAAAAAATTTTAAGATCTATAAGACCTCTGGGCATAATCTTTAAGACCTCCGAACATAATTTTGATTCATGGTATTGTCCTGATCGATTCTTTATTTTTTTACTTGTGATGTTATCCCAGTCGATTCTATAAGACCTCCGAGCATGATTTTTAAGATCTCTAGGCATAATCTTTAAGACTTTCAGGGATAATTTCAATTCATGGTATTATCTTGATCGATTCTTTATTTTTTGACTTACAGTGTTGTCTCAGTCGATTCTATAGGACCTCTAGGCATAATTTTGATTCGCGGTGTTGTCTCAATCGATTCTTTATTTTTTGACTTACAATGTTATCTCGATTGATTCCGTAAGACCTCTGGGCATAATTTTGATTCGCGATGTTGTCTCGATCAATTCCTTACTTTTTGACTTGCGATGTTGTCCCGATCAATTCTGTAAGACCTCCGAGCATGATTTTTAAGACCTCTAAGCATAATCTTTAAAACTTATGGACATAATTTCGATTCGTAATGTTGTCCCGATCGATTCTTTATTTTTTGACTTGCAATATTGTCCCAGTCGATTCTGTAAGACCTTCGAACATGATTTCTAAGACCTTCAGGCTTAATCTTTAAGACCTCCGAGCATAATTTTGATTCACAGTGTTATCCCAATCAATTCTTTATTTTTGACTTACGATGTTGTCTCGATCGATTCTATAAGACCTTTAGGCATGATTTTTAAGACCTCCTAGCATAATTTCAATTCGCGATGTTATCCCAATTGATTCTTTATTTTTTAACTTTCGGTGTTATCCCGATCGATTCTGTAAGACCTCTGGACATGATTTCTAAGACCTCCAGGCATAATTTCGATTCACAATGTTATCCTAATCGATTTTTTATTTTTTGACTTGTAGTATTGTCCCAGTCGATTCTGTAAGACCTCCAGACATAATTTCTAAAATCTCCAGGCATAATCTTTAGGACCACTGGACATAATTTTGATTCACAGTATTATCCTGATCAATTCCTTATTTTTCGACTAGCGATATTGTCTCAGTCAATTCTATAAGACCTCCAAACATAATTTCGATTCACAGTTTTATCCCAATCTGTTCTTTATTTTTCAACTTATGGTGTTGTCCTAGTCGATTCTTTAATTTTGACTCACAGTATTGTCTCAGTCGATTCTTTAATTTTGACTCGCGGTGTTGTCCCGATCGATTCTTTACTTTTTGACTTACGATGTTGTTCTGGTCGTTTTTTATTTTTTGATTCGCGGTGTCATCCCAATCATTTTTTTATCACTTGACTTGTAGTTTAAAAAAAAAACAAAAGAAAAACTTTTGAAAAATTCACAATTTTCTTTCGAACAAAATTATTGTCTTTGTCTTTTTTCTATTCCTGATTCTCAATAATGCACAAAGAAGGACAGCTGTAAACACTGAATTTTATCCGGTTCTACTGGATTAAATTTTAAAGTTCTGTTTATTAATGTTAAAATTAATTAATAATTAAATATATTAATAATAAAAAAAGAAAAAAAATTAAAAAAAAAGACAAAAGTGGTAATGTTGCCTTGCACAGCACCACTGGCCACCTACCTCTACAACCACCATGCTACCTTGTAGCCCCGGCCATACCCTATCGACACCCATACCCTGCAAACCCTGTTGACTCCTTGTTTACTAGAACCATAGCCTCAAACACCCAGAAGGCTAACTTTTTTAGGCACCAGACTTATCCTAAATCCATGGCTCAGAGGCTCAGAAACCCCATAGCCAGACCAGAGAACCCAAAAGGCTAGACCCTTAAACACCTTGCTCTCGCACACCCAAAAACCCTAAGCCCCTCTCCCTTGGAAACTCTATGTTTTACCCACGAGTACCTTACTCCCCATCATAGCTCCGAAAACCCATAACCTATTCTCCTTACAGCGTGTTCCCAAAACCAGAACCCTTCACCTTCCCCTAAGCACCCTTTTGCTTCGAGCCCTAGCGCAAACCACACCTCATAGTCTAGTCCCCTTCCAAATATCAACCATAAAACAAACATAAAAAAAATAAAAAAAAATAACACAGTCCACCCCGTTGAAAAGAACCTCAGCGCCAAAGCACTCCTATGACAAAAAAAATAGAGATCATCAGTTTAGGTTTTCAAAAAATAATAAAAAAAATGAACACCAAAACTTTGAGCCCCGATCCACGTCGATCAAGGTTGTTTTCGGTGAAAAAAAGATCGAATCTGGAAAGCTCACGTTAAGGTGAACATTTGAGAGTTTTTTTGGTGTTTTTTGACCACTGATGGCGAACAAACATAAAAAAATAAAAAAAAATAACACAGTCCTCCCCGTTGAAAAGAACCTCAACGCCAAAGCACTCTTGTGACAAAAAAAAACAGAGATCATCAGTTTAGGTTTTCAAAAAAATAAAAAAAAAATGAACACCAAAACTTTGAGCCCCGATCCACGTTGATCAAGGTTGTTTTCGGTGAAAAAAAGATCGAATCTGGAAAGCTCACGTTAAGGTGAACATTTGAGAGTTTTTTTGGTGTTTTTTGACCACTGATGGCGAACAAACATAAAAAAAATAAAAAAAATAACACAGTCCTCCCCGTTGAAAAGAACCTCAACACCAAAGCACTCTTGTGACAAAAAAAAACAGAGATCATCAGTTTAGGTTTTCAAAAAAATAATAAAAAAAATGAACACCAAAACTTTGAGCCCCGATCCACGTCGATCAAGGTTGTTTTCGGTGAAAAAAAGATCGAATCTGGAAAGCTCACGTTAAAGTGAACATTTGAGAGTTTTTTTGGTGTTTTTCGACCACCGATGGCGATCGACATCGCGGTCGGCACGATGGCACTAGTGCCGATGATCGGACTCTGGCAGAACCCTTGGAGCTTTCCTGGAGCTCTAAAATTTTTTTTGGCTAAAAGGTTTGAAATTAAGTAAAAAAATTTTTTGGCTATATATAAAACATTAAAGCCCAAAACAACGTCGTTTAGACCAAGGAGGATTCGCATATGGACCCCAACCCGACCTGGGATCTGTGCAACCTGACCTAATAACCTGCTTTAACCAGCATTCAATCGGTCCAGATGAACCGCCAATGAATCGTTCAAATCGGTCTGAACTGTCGAACCGTCGAATCGAATAAAAGTCGATCAAACCAACGTTGACTAGACCGTTGACAGGTCTGGTTCAAGTTTTTTTTATTTTTTTTTATTTTCTAATTTTATATATATATATTATTATTGTTATTTTGAGCTTTATTATCAATATTTATGCATGTTAAAATTTTAAATTTGTTAGAATAAATATTTGATTGTTTTTAATAATAATAAATATGATAAAAATAATAAAAATAAGTAATGAAATATATGGTTTTTTTTAATAAACCTTACAGAATAATAAATAATAATAAATACATAACATGTTTATAAAATAAAGTAGTAATAAAAAAATATTCCCTACCTAGATGATAAAGTAGTAACATGTTTAAATAATGATAATTTTGCCTAAATGTTAGAGAATTATTATTATAAAAAAATACTAAATAAATTAATAATATTACTAATAATAAATTTTCATAAAAAAAGGAATTTTTTTAAATTAATTTTCAAAAATCATAAAAATCGAACTTGCTCCGAAAGTACACCTAGATATTAGAGATTTTTAGAGATGTTCACGTTTTTAAAATTAAAAAAAAATTAAAACCAAAACCCAAAATTTTAAAACCTTAAAATCCAAAACCCTCAAATCTAAACCCTCAAATTCAAAACCCTAAAATCCAAACCCCAAAACCTTTGAAACCTAAACCCAAAATTTCAAAACCCAAAATTCCAAAATCTCGAACCTTAAAATCCAAAACCTAAAAATCTAAAATTCTAAAAATCCCAAATTTGGCACACAATCCCAAATCATCACCTGAAAGTCACCAAATCTTTAAAACCTTGACCTAAGTCTTTACTCAAAACAATTTCAAAATTCTAAGGATACGTGTGAAAATCTCAAGTGAAGTAATTTGTTCCCAAATACCGCATAGATGATGGGGTATTTAGGAAACTTTATTCCATTAAGTTTTTCAAGTGAGTCCTTAATTCGCTTAAACAAAGGGAGTTAACAACTAATCAATAAATAAAAAAAGTATAATAATAAAATGAGATCTTAAATATAAATAGTCATATCTAAGTTCTGTCTAGATGTTGGAGAGTCAAGATGATCTCATTATATTTAAGAATCCAATTTCAAAATTGCATTTCATCATTACCAACAACATATTTTAATGCATCTATTTATTATTGATTGCACTCAATTCTCATGTTTGTGCTTTTACTTATCATTTGTTGTCTAATAATACCATCGTTGGCATTTTCGCATAAAAAATATGTTTAATTTAAAAATGTGAAATAAAACAAAAATAACATCCCGAAGAGAATAATTTTTTATACTCTACCTAGATCTTAGAGAATTATCAACAATTATCTTTCTCAAATAATGTTGTTTTTTTTTTAAGAGATATCGTGGTAAATATCAATTAAAAACATTATTTTCAAAGTTTTGCCTAAACATTGGAGAATTTTGAGATAATTCTTTAACTTAAATATTTCTTCGATATTCCTAAATAAAGAATTTTGATAAAATTAACTTTTTTTCTTTTAAAATAATAAAAGGGAATTATTATTAAATTTCAAACCAAAACCATTTCATCCAACACCAAAAATAACACATGATTAAATGATATCAATTTATGGGCGTTGTGGGGATACTAAGTCTTCCTCACCCATAATTGACTTTTGGACCCAACCTAATTTTCGTAGATTGAAATTTATCTTTTCGATAAACTTTAAACCCGTTTTTTATAGTTTTATCAAAAAGATAAACTTTTGAATGATCAATCATACCTTAAAATATATTGGTAACGACTCCTCTCATTTTTTCTCAATTTTTAAATTTTTTATATCTGACGATCCCAAAATTATTACGATCAATGATCAAGATGAAACCACATCACTAGTGCAAAAACCAAGGTGACCTTTTGGTTCCCCATCTTAAATGTAAAAAAAAATCTAAAAAAAAAAAAACAATAAAATGCATGTAGTGACAGATAACGTGTCATGATTCTTCCCTACCAATGGATCACGTTTAAGATGTGTTTAATCTAACCTCAAATTGCTTAAGGTTAATTGACCTCAACAAACATTGACCGACCTAGACCAAAGGAGTAGTGCCTTTTAAGCTCAGACACCGTACGTGCTACTTACCCCATCAAGGTAATCTGAGGCTAGATACACATCCAACGGATCAATACAAGGAAGAGATAAACATAGGCTCTCACTACCCTTCAAAACAGATCGGTTTGACACATTAGACCTTTTGACGAAGAGACAAAATGGTGAGGATATTTTTAGGTTCAGAAGGCAAGTCGGTCCTTTCATTGTAAATAATGAATTAGCAAGGTTAAAAAAGCTTCTTGGACATTTGGACCAAGCTTATATGGCGCACCTACCTTATTTCTTGAAGTTGACCTCAGCATTGCCAAGACAGTGTACCACTTGATAAGAGCATGACATGCTGGCATGTCTTTTGAACATTGGGAGCATGCCAACCATGTCGGCACAGTTCATTCCACGTCAGACCAACCTTCGGTTCACCAATTGGGTCCTTTCGATCCGACCACTTCCCCCTACAAATATAAATACTCCTTTACATTCTAGGTAAAAAGGGAATGCAAAGGAACCGAATCCCTATAAATCCCTATCTAGCATTTCCTTTTTCCCTCTCTTATCTCTCTCTTTCTTTTTCTCTTTTGAGCACTTACTTTAATATCAGATTACAAACGCCTAAAACACCTTCCGGCCTTTGTTTCTAACCGATCTCTGTGCTTGTGATTTCAGGTTTTCATCTTTCATATCAAGCTTGAGACAAACAACATCCATATATAATCAACTGAATAATTAAATTATTACATTATAATCAAGTTATATTCATTAAATAATCAATAAACAAACTAGTACATAGCTATACATCCAAACCCACATATGATAAGACTTAAACCTATAACCTCCTCCTCATCCCTAAACTAAGACTTCATTAGCAGAAAAATTATCTCTCGTCTCCTCAGATTTCGAGGAGCATGTTAGACCTCTATTGAGGTCATTCCTAATGCTTTGCATTTTGTATTTATACTTTCTTAAATTAGCCATGACGAAAGTATATTTCAAGAGTTTGGTCCACTAAGTAGGGAAATAGACACAGAATAAAAGAGAATAAAAGGGACTAGGAGAGAGATTTGACCTTTTTAACTAAGTTTTTCTATGCGGCTTGCGAAGACCTTGACTTTGACAAAATGAGACACTTCAAAATCAACCGTGAAGTTCTCTCCTTCGTGAAAGCCAATGGTGACCTACTCAATTAATTCTGAAAGAGTGCCATTTTATGCTTCTCCGATCTTTTAGCTTGTTCATATAATATTTATATCTTATTATATTCTTACCCCCTGCATTACAATTACATCCTTTCTTCTAGAAGTTTATTTGTAATGACATTAAAAATGAGATTAATTGATCATTCCTATAAAGTGAAATGAGATTGCTCTTGTGAGGATATCTCCACACTTAGAATTTAATATTTTAATTTTAAAATTTATGACTTTGAATTTGAGATGTGAGGAGACCTTTTTATAATTAATTAAGAAAATCATCACTTTTTATATAATTCACCATCATATATTAAAAATTATAATCTTGAACCTTTTCAATAATGTTTAATATATTTGTTTGAAACGGAAAAGTAAAACTTTCATGCTTCTTACGGATGATTAATTATCATTTTTTCATAAGGTATACAGTTATTAATCATTTTAAATACTTTTCATTTAAAAAATAAATGGTATACAATTATTAATCATTTTAACTAGTTATTAATCTGACCACTAAGTCAAGTTCAACCCCAAACTTAAATCTTTTAAAGTATTAATCGGGCTCCGTTCACAAACATCTCTACTTCTCATTGTCTATCTCACTCTCTTAAATTCTCATTTTCATGTATTTTGAAAATTGAATATTTATTTTACATAAGAATTACTTTGTAACATTGTAATAGATTTTCCATTGATAATTAATTCACAATCAAATTCATGTTTCTCTTAAATAGCTATTTTAAATTAATTTAAATATACTCAAATTCACATACATGATATAAATTTTAGACGCTCACATAATTCATTAACTTGTATAATTCATTAACATATAGAATTGTGGTCGATATATATGTTGCCTACATCATGAGGCCCTACAACAACAATGGATGTTAATTTTTCATTTTGGCTTTTGAGAATAAATTATTTTCAATTTTACAAATTCCAAATTAAATAAGGTTCGTGCGTGAGTCAGAGAAACGCTTGGCGTGTTGAAGTGAAAAGGAATGGTCATTCACAACTATTTATAGAATGGATAACTAACATTTTCAGACACCAAACTTAGTTATTTCTTACTTTTACTTTACCTCTCCCCAACATAATTTACCTCATGGGAAACATTCCCTTCGTCCTCGATCTTATGCTCGTGGTAATTTCCTTTCATTTTGTGGTTAATTTGTGTGTGGAATCAGCCGACCATGTCACCACAGCACAATTGGCTCTTCTTGAACTGAAAGCCCTTGTCAGTGATGAGCCTCAAAACCTCTTGGCAACCAACGGGTCTAATGTACTTCCATTTGCATTTGGGTTGGTGTCACATGCGGATCAAGGCACCACAGAGTTACGGCTTTGAGTCTTTCAGGGATGGGTCTCAATGGCACAATCCCACCTCACTTGGGAAATCTCTCATTTCTTGCTTGCCTCGATATTTCAAATAACAGCTTTCATGGCTCAATACCCATCGAGTTGTCTAATTTGTGTCGTCTGAAATATATAAACTTTGGTCAAAACAACTTCAGTGGGGAAATCCCATCATGGTTTGGTTCTTTCACTATACTTCGAAGCCTGTTTTTGTATAGTAACAACTTCAACGGTGCTGCTCCATCGTCATTGGGCTATTTGTCAAACTGGAAGAGTTGGTCTTATTTGAAAATTATCTGGAAAGCCAGATTCCCGTAGCAATCCGAGATCTTTCTAACTTGAAAACATTGAATTTGAATACTAATCAGCTGTCAGGTTCCATATATGCCTTTTTTTTTCTCAATCTTCAATTCATCTTTATCTACAAATAAAAAGTTGATTTGATCAGAAGCTAAATGACAAATAATCTCACTGCAGGTCACATCCCATCAGATATGTTTGATGTCCTTCCGAAATTAAAATTTCCATCTTTGGATTATAACAACCTACCCTGTAGAATTCCAGCCAGCTTATTCAAGTGCAAAGAGTTAGAACATTTAGACTTGCGTTACAACTCTTTGGAGGGAAGTAGCCCTACAGACATCAGGAAGTTGACTATGCTCAAGAAGTTATTTCTCAACCGGAACAACCTCGCAGGTAGGCTGAGTCTAATGCCTTTATATATAATATATGCTGTCCATAAAAAAAGCAAAGAATTACGCTAGTCAAAATGATATCTCAATACTCACAAGGATTAATCTAGTTGGTAAGGAAATCAATTTTGTCAATTAGGATTTGATCTTTGAGAAGTACTTTGAGAATAAAATTCTAAATTTACCAAACCGATGTGGGAGAGTACATCCTAAAAATTGACTGAAGAAGGAATTAGGTCTAGTCAAAGCAAAAAAAAAAAAAAAATCTCCTAATTACATTATTTAAAAAAAAAAATGTTGCCTTGAGTAATTTGTTCACTAAGACTTTGTTTCTGATTGGTTATTTTCAGTAATAAATTTTTAAATTTATTTAGATGTGTTTATATTTGTGAATATATTCATATTTTGAGCAAAAAGTTCAGATCTAATTTCTACCTTCGAAAACATTTATTTATTTATTTATTTGGATCGGAAATCTTTCTTTTAACTCATGAAAACTGTCTGGAAAACAATAACCTTTCAGGTTCCATTCCTTTATCAATACTCAATATGTCTTCATTGCAAGAAATTTTACTTGGCAGCAACAAACTCTCAGGTCATCTCTCATCATATGTGTTTGATTATCTTCCTCCGTTACAATTTCTTGGTTTGCGTGAGAATCAAATTTCCGGAAGAATTCCAACAAGTTTATTCAGTGCAAACAGCTAGAATACTTGTACCTGTTTAATAATCTATTGGAGGGGAGTGTGCCAGCAGAGATTGGAAATTTGACTTTGCTTAAGTCATTGGATGTTAGCAGCAACAACTTCAAAGGTGAGCTAAAGACCACAACTCTTTTTGGTATACAGCACATCTATATATAACATACATGATGATTGACATTTATATATTAATTCTTTTTTTAGGTTGTGAATTTTTTATTTTACTTTCAATTTTCATTTTATAACAAAAAATTTTACAAATTTTCATTTATAAAAGGTTAATCACATTTAAAAATTTAAAATTACTTTCAATTTCTAAGGTTTCACGCTTTGCAAATAACATGTCTTGCAATTTTTTTTTTTCACATATGAGGCTTTAATCTTCATTAATTTCATTATCATAGTGGGACACTGTTATACTCACCCAATAAAATTAAGAAAAAAATCCTTTAGAGAGTGTTTGGTATGAAGTGATCCATTTAAAAATTACAATTATCTGCATTCAGTAATTATAATATCTTATTTGGTAACAATTTAGAAATCCTACATGCCAATTATCTTAAATTACGTGAGTGATAAGATCACTGCCTTAAGAAATGATTTAATTCCCAACCTAAAGGATGGACAAGTTTCATTACTACAGTAAAGTAATTTTCAATATTATTTTTTGATTAATTTATCCTCACAAAAAACATAATTAACATTACCTCAACAAGCTAACCACTAAAAATTTCAAGAAATCAGTTTTTTTAATCACTTATTTTTTAAAAAATTATGTTATAAATTTATATTAACTAGAAAAAAGTAATGAATTTTTAAAAAGATTATTTTTATCAAAATTGATTTATACTTTATAGCTTTCTATGAAATAACATTTAACTATTTTATAAATTGTTGATTCAATAAATATTAAATATTTTGCCTTTTTTTGCAAAGTTATTTTGGATATTTGGTACTATATGATTTATTTTTTCATATAATACCAAACATAGTCATTTAAAAGCACTTATGATTTGTAATATTATACTAAACATGATAATCTAAGATCACTAGTGATCAAATCACTTTAGTGATTTTATTATCGTGTTAATTAGATCATCACGGTGATTTTGAAAATTATACCAAACGTTATCTTAAGGTGATGTTTAATATAGAATACATATTAATCACCTCAAAAATTATGATAATCTATTCCTATAGTGATTAGATCACCATGTTTATAAAGAATTTGGTGATCTTACATAGTGATATATGATATTATCAAGAGAGATTAAATCACTAGTTTAAAAGATAATCTAATTTTCATATTATAAAAGGATGGGAAATATTTTATCATTAAGGTGAAATGATATGTAAAATTAACTATTGTATAAATTAAAAACTTGCTTCCTCTCAAAGTTGTAATTATTTTATATTTTTAAGTTTTTACCTTTTCAAAATAATATTCATTGTATCAAATTCAAAAATAAATTTGCATTTTTTTTATCTTTTTTAAGGTTATATATAACATTTTTGTTTTATTTTATTACAATTTTAATAAATTCAGCTTTATTTTCTAACTCAATAATTTTTTCATGTGATGTATATTATAAAAGTTAATTTATCTATTAATAAATGAGGAGATATCAACTTATTCAATGTAAACTAAAAATGTTTTATATTTTTTTAACCATTGATTTTAGGGTTTAGAAGATGAGATTAAGCCATTTTTCTTATTTTTATTTGTTTCTCTTATCACTTGAATCTATTAAGTCAATGGTTAAAAAAAATGTGAAAAACTTTTTTAGTTTTATATTATGAAAGTTGATCCCTTCTCATCAATAAATATCTTCTCAATTTAATAATTAAAATATTACTTATTATGAGTAAATAAAATACTTCTAATATTTTACAAATTATTATCTTTAAACAATATTGAAATTCTTAATTTGTGTAACTATTAAAACATGATTTTTTGGTACTTTCAAATAAAATAATATTTAATTTTTAATAATGTAAAACATAATTATTTTTAATTTCTAAAATTAGGTTAACTGAATAGAATTATTATCAATCATGATTGATTAAATCACCATAATATATAAAAAGATGTCAATTATTCATGTGCTTTTATTAAAAATAATTTAATTAATTCACGTAACTATGAAATAATATCTAGCAATAAACTACAGTTAAATAATGAGAATATTTTTGTAATTTTATTTTAATATTTTGGTCAACAATACATTTTTCTTGGAATTGTATCTAGTTGGAAAATATTATAAGGTGTTGTAAACACCATTTTATTATTATTATTTTTTTTCTCTTTCTTTCTTCTTTTTTTTTTGTCTCTTTTTTTCTTTTTCCTTCTTCTTCTTCCCTTATCTGGTGCATTAAATGCACCATCACCAAAGTCCAAAATACCAGCGATCGTCACCACCGACAGTCGCCTAACACACTGCCTAACTGACAAGCGTGAATTTTGAGTTGAAAATGTGGGATTCGAATCTCAGAAGATTTGAGATTTGAATTCCAGAAAGTTCTATAAATAGAGCTTCTAACCTGCAAGGAGAATGAGGGATCGATTAAAAAAAACAACCACGAAGACCCAAAAAAAAAATAGTTCTCTAGAATCAAAAAATTTTTCTTTCTGTAAAAAAAATTAAAAATAAAAATCACATAATCCTCCCCGCAAGAAGGAACCTAGCACCGGAGAAGCTACTTAAAAAAAAATCAGTTTTAGTTGAAAAGAAAAAAAATTTGAAAGTTTGAGCCCCGATCTATGCTTATCAGGGTTGTTTTCGATCAAAGGAAGTTTATATTAGTATTTAGGAGGTCGAGGGGCATTTGTGGGTAAGTTTTAAGATTTTTTGACCATCGATGATGGCGGTCGGTGATTAGCGAATGGCAAAGATAACGACGGAGGCACGGTCGGGCGGCTACCTGTGTTTGATCGAGAAAAAAAAAAAGAGGATTTTTTTTCTGGAAAGAAAAAAAATGAATGAAAAAAAAATTTAACTTTTATATAGAAGACCAATAGCCAAAACGACGTCATTTCAATAAACCCCAAAACGATGTCGTTTTGAGACCTGAAGATCCACGCGTTGACCCGTAACCCGACTTGAGATCCGTGCAATCGACCCGACGATCCGTTATCCCTTTTGACCATCGACCGTCCAGGTGAACCAGACCAGACCGTCATCGAACCGTCGAATCACCCAGACCAGACTAGCCTGAACCGATCGAATCAATAAAGACCCAAGTTGATTGGACCATTGACCGGTCCGATTTAGGTAAAAAAAAATTTTTTTTTTTTAGATTTTTTATATATTATTTTTGTTATTTTAATTATTATTATTAATATTTATGCATGTAAAAATGTTTAAATTTACCAAAATAAATTTCTATTGTTTTATAATATTAATCATTATAATAAAAAATAAGAAAAAAAAATTTTTTATCCGACGATGAGATGCAGAGGTACTCCGAGTAGTGATACCTATAAAATCTCTAGGTGATAAGATTTTTTAAAAATATTACCAATATATTAGAATATTTATAGAAAAACTTCAATACAATAAAAATTTTTTCTTCAAAATTAAAAATAAAACAATTAATAAAATTTCTAAAATAGAGAATAAAATGTGTGCATCAACATGTTATTATTTGAATGTATACATGATATAATTTTTTACAAAAAGTAAATTCAGACCTCCAAAAATGAGATTCTAAGGTATTCCGAAAAGCGATGCCTAAGAAATCTTTATGTGAGAAAAAGTTCTTCTAATATTACCAACGTATTGGAACATTTTAAGAATTATTTCAATAAAAAGGCTCTAATTTATTTTTCTCGAATAATATTTGAATATAAAGACAATAAATAAAAAAAAATAAAAAAAAATCAAGAAAGTTAATTTTCAAACACCGAAAATAAGATTATTTTTTTATCAAAATCAAAGAATAACACGTAGTTTTGGTACCGTTTTAAACGGGTGCTGTGGGGGTGCTAATCCTTTCCCACACATAAGCGACTCCCAAACCCAGACTGTTGCGCAGACCCTAAAATTATCTTTTTAATAAATTTTAATTAATTTTAAGATTTCATTAAAAGGATATGTTTTAATAGGTGGCCAATCGCACCTAGCCAAAAAAAGATTGGTGGCGACTCCGTTATTTTTTATTTTGTTTTCAAATTTGTCGGACGAACATAAAACTGTTACGATAGCTTGACGACTCTGCTGGGGATAGCCATTTGTTTTCGAGAGTTAGGCCAAAATTAACTACGTGTTATCCTTAAATTTTGATTTAAATAGCTTTAATTGATTTCTTAGATTTTATTTTTCACTTTTAACAAAAAGTCAAAAAAAAAATTTTCACACACATTTCTTTCACTATGCCTCTCTTTATGCTTTATTTTTTTTGTATATATTACCCTTAATAAATTAAGATACATTTGCATAGACAATGACATGCTGCATCTCATGCATGAGCTCTATACCCGGGCTCTGTCTCTTATAGGAGGAAGTAAAGTACCTATACCCTCTTGAGGTGATAACCTCCGTAATGGCAAGCGAAATACTTCTACTCAAATTAAACCATTTTCGTTCGTAGCCTGTAATGGGTAAAGATCAAGGTCCCTTACTAGTCCAGCGTGGATGACAGTAAGGAACAATTTGAAAATCTTTAGACACATGTCAATCCAAACCCAACATGTAATAAGCCTAGGGAAGCAGCCTTAGGTACAACCTCGTCTACCTTTTTGTAAGAAATACCTAAGAATAAAAGTTGTGTGTAATATAAAACAAAATAAAAAAATTTTAAAAAAAGAGTTGTTTTCAAACCTCATCTTCACACTAACTCAATTCTGTTTCTTTTTTTTTTGCATTAATCATATCATACAGTTCTGCATCGAGATATTTACTTTAGAATATATTTCTTTCAAGAATTTCATGGATCCTGTAGAACTTCAGATTTGCTCATCTTCAGTCAGTGTCCCATGTGAGTTTTATAATGAAGTATATGTTTAGTCAAAAGAAGCCCAACAAAATAATAGAAATTGCTTGCCTATCGGTTATGTGTCAAAATTATCCGAGAAGGTGTATTTGAATCTCACACGGAATGATTTAGAAGATTTAGCTGCTATCTAGGGATAGTTAAATGAAGAAAGAAAAGAAAGTTTTTGTAAGAAATACAAGCAGATTGCATCTCTCATTTTAGTAGTGATCGATGAGCAATTGATAAGAGTAACTATACAATTTTGGGATCCATCCTATAAATGCTTCACTTTTAATCAGGAAGATTTGATGCCAACTATTGAAGATTATTCAATTTTGCTCGGGATAAAACTACAGTGTCCAAATAAAGTATTCACTTGAAAGCCAAAATCAGGTTATCGTAAAATGTTAGCCAAGCTTATGGGGGTTAAAGTGAAAACTATTGATTCTTTTGCAAAACCTAAAGGTGAACATCTCGACATTCGTTGGGACTTTTTCCAAAACTTCATTCAAGAGCATTTAAATAATGACAAAGGTATACTGTGTTTGCTTTATCATTGTATGGCATGGTAATCTTTTCGAAGACTTTGAGTTACATTGAGATAACTGTGGTAGATTTTTTCGAGCAAATTGAAACCTAAGCAATTAATCCCGCACCAACATTTTTAGCAGAAACCATCCGATCATTGAATTTCTATTGACGAAATGGAAACGGATGATTCATAGGATGTGCATCGCTATTATATATGTGGGTTAGAAGTCATTTTAAATGTGAGAAAAGTGCATTTTCAAAGCCATATCTATGAAACAAAGCACCAATTAAAGAATTCTGTAAGAGTCAATGGTCAACATTGAAGACTAAGAAAGAGTGAGTCATTTTCTTACGAAAGATTATCGATGATGAAATTGAATGGATGGCACCTTAGATGCCTCAAGTGCCTTTGTTGTATCATGAAAAAAATAAGCCGTGGATACTACAGTTAGGATTATGGGGTAGTGTAAGTTATGCTCCGTTGATGGTGCTTAGGTAATTTGGTGCAAAATAGTTTGTTCCTACCACTCATGGCTTAGTTCAGGTAGAATTCATTTATAGAGAATTAAATTCACCAAGAACCTCGGAACAATTAATCCAAGCATGGAAAAAAACACAAAGAATGAGATTAGGGCCTCTCATCGACAAAGTCACCCCTGATTACCACATTTGGAAAGCAAGACGGCCTAGAGACATAGTACTCTCTCCTGATGATAGCTCACACCAATAAGCTAATCTTTCAATAGAAGTACAATTATTAGAAGTTGAGCTTGTGAAAAAAGAATTAGAAACTGAAAAAGAAGAAATAAAAAGAGAAAATTTGAGACTTCGTGAGAAAGTGGGACAACTAAAGTATGAAACAGAGATACAAGGAGCAGATTAGAAAAAATCATAAAAGAACGAGATATGGCCAATAATGATTTGAAAGATCTGCACCAGAAAAATAAGAGGTTATGAGTCCAATTCAAGACTGTAAAGGTCACTAAGTCTTACCTTAGTCGATAATACAAAGTGGATGAGCTTTAAAAAGAAATAAACCAATGGAAACGTAAAGCTTAAGAAAAGTAAGGGGAAACCACTAGAATTTCTCAAGAATGCCAGAATTGGAAGAGGTTATACTCTATAACCTCAGCAAGATTGGTGGAATGCCAAAAAATAAAAGAAAAGGTTGAAAGCTATGCTTGCAAAAAAGAGAAGAAAGTACTTTGAAGTACTAAATGAGAAAGAATCACTTCACTGGATAATCCGAGGGTTGGAGCTATAACTGCAAGATCACAAGAACCATATTTTAGCAATGATAAATGAGTGGCATAAAAGAAAAAAAGATTGGATCTTCACATGTGATTCAAAAAGAGATACTCGTAAGATATGAAGACTAGAAAGTTTAGAAAGGCAATAGTGTATAGAGCATATAACCAGTCAAGTTTGTAAAGTAATAAAAAAGGCATAAAAGATGGTTGAAAAGGTAAAAGCGTTAAGACAAGAAGTAAATCCTATAGGAGAATATGGTCATCACCTAGTAAACTTTCTAGACGAGGCAAAAGACCATCATGAGCAAGTCAAACGTTTCTATGGATATAATTTTAGGATGATAAATCCCATGTAATCAAAGTTGTATGGAATCAATGAAAATTTCTAGTGTTGAAATTTATCCAAAAGTAAATATTTTTCACTTGCATTCATGTATTATTTGTACCTTTTTTATTTTTTTTCCAAAAAAATTTTTAAACAAAAATAAAATTTTTGACACATAGCATTCTGATTTTTCTAAAAATTTTGTGATAATAAAGGTTCAAGAATAGCTCGCCCTTCAAAAATTTTGACTCAACCCACTCGTCATTCATATAACACCAGGACTCAAACAAGAATTATGGAACAAGAACAAACCAGTCAATTTAAGAGAATCGAGAAAGCTTAAGAAGAACTAAGAGGGGATCTCAGTACAATAATGGATATGCTCAGGAAACTTGACAAGGGAAAAGTAGTAAAAGAAAATCTCAGCTTTCAAGAGTAATCACTAGACATGATGGATCTTGTTTACCTTCAAGAGTTTGAGCCACAATCGACTGAACATTCTCAAAGAACTAGAGTACAAATTCTTATTCTCGATAGATATCCTAATCCTTATTCATGAATGACATCCACACCTATTCTGGGATAATTTCAAAATTTTGTTAATCCTGTTATGATGAAAAAACCACTCGAGCCAATCCTAGTTCCTGATTTGAATGATCTTAAAAAAAAAAGCTAAGGATAAAGATATCTGAGAAAGTGAAAGATAATAGTGCCCAAGAAAAGATGAAGTTATTAGAAAAAAGGCTTAGAGCAGTTGAAAGAATGAATTTTTATGGTTCCACAGATGCAACCGAACTTTGTTTAGTCCCTGATGTGGTCATTCTGCCTAAATTTAAGGTTCCTGAATTTGAAAAATATGATGACACAAAATGCCTGATAACCCATATCACCATATTTATCGAAAGATGGCAGCACATGCTCGCAATAAAAAGTTATTAATGCATATATTTCAAGATAGTCTTACAGGTTCTACAACTAGATGGTATGTTCAATTAGATAGGACTCGTATTCATTCTTGGCAAGAGCTTACAAAAGCATTCCTTACACAATATCGACATGTCACAGATCTGGTTTCAGACGGTCTATCTCTACAAAGTATGAAAAAAAAAGTAACTGAAAACTTCAAAGAGTACACACAAAGATGGAAAGACGTGGCTGCATAAGTTCAACCTCCTTTCACCGAGAAAGAGATAACTATTTTATTTATGAATACTCTGAAAGCACTATATTATGAGAGATTATAGGCAATGTAACCAAAAACTTTATAGATATGATAATATCGGGTGAGATTATCAAAATTATCATAAAAAATGATAAGCTCGATACAGGAGAGACAAGTGGAGTAAGAAAGGTAAAGCTCCCAAAAAGAAAGAGAATGAACCTCAAGCAGTAAACTATGTAGGGCAACAGTTCAAAGATTTTACGCCCTACTCTGTACCAGTCTACCAAACCTATTACCCTTCTATAAATATGTTACATCCATCCCTCATCCATATCAACCATACCAACTATGACAACCACCAATTTATCCATCCCATTTTTAGCCATCTTTTCGAACACCATCTATTCCTATAACCATCTTGATGTACCTATAAGACCAGATTGGAAACCTAATAGTGGTCCAAAAGCCTTAAGAAATACCCAAGAAAAATTTACTTTCGATCTCATTCTCATGACATACACAGATTTGTATCTCCGACTTGGTAAGAAACATGTACTTGCTCCTGTTATTGTTAAACCTTTGAAACCTCTGTTTCTCAAATGATATGACCCCAATTCGCATTGTGATTATCACTATGGGATCCAGGTCATTTCACTGAGAATTGTACTACTTTGAAGTGTAAAGTGCAGGGGTTAATCAATGAAAGGGTGTTAAACTTTGATATCAAATCATACTAGGCCATCAATAAATGCTTTGGTTGATAGGCAAACAAGCTATGTGAAAAGAAGAATAGAATAGGTCAAAACTCCTATGGCTAAAGTGTTTGAAGCCTTAGTCAAAACTGACGTATTGAAGTCAATAAAATCTCAGAATTGCTCTAAAGCAATTAACTCAACTAAGAGCTGTAATTATCACAAAGGTGCTTTAGGGTATTCTATCGAGAATTATCATCAATTTCATCAAAAAGTACAGAAGTTAATGGATATGGGCCAGATAGAGTTTTACAACTAAATAAAAAAGTTGACGAAAGCTGAAGTGTCTACCATTGATTCAAAGAATAAGTTTATGCGTAGACCGGTAACTATCTATTATGATGAAAAGTCGACATTAAAGCTAGAAAAGCTCGTCTCCTAACCAGTGGTCACAATTAAAGTTTTTGGTCTTTTTTCATATCAGAATGATAAAGTAGTACTATGAAAGTATGATTGTGATGTCATAGTCAATCCAGATACTGCAAACATAATGGGTGTAAGAGACATGATCCGAACTAGGAGATGTTATACTTCAGAAGATTTAAAGAAAGCCAAGAAAGAGAAAACAAAGGTAAGAGAAGAAGAGAAAAGTCAAAATAATCCTGTCATAGCCTCAGAAAAAAAATTTTAGAAGTTAGTCTCTGATAGTGAAGCTTGTGAATTCTTAAAGCTAATAAAACATAACGAGTATAGCGTGGTAGAACAGTTGAATAAGATACCAGCTAGAATTTTACTATTATCATTATTGCTCAACTCAAAGTCACACCGTAATGCTTTGTTGAAAGTATTAAATCAGGCATATGTGTCTCTCAATGCTTCTGTTGAATATGTGAAACAGCTTGTTGATAATTTGATAATTACAAACTATACCTCTTTTAGTGATGGAGAGATTCCTCCTAAAAGTTATGAAAATACCAAGGCTCTCCATATTACTATTAAATGTAAGAGTCATATAATGGCTAAGGTTTTTATTGATAATGGCTTATCCATCAATGTTATACCTATGACCACTCTAGCAAAACTTCATGTTGATGAATCTTATATGAAACCTAGTCATATGATAGTTCGAGCCTTCGACAAGACCCGAAGAGAGGTATTAAGAGACATAAAAATGCCATAGATTGGTCCATGAATTTTCAATGTAAAATTCCAAGTTATGGATATTTCTCTTTCATATAGTTACTTATTTGGTAGACCCATATGACAGGTGTTGTTCTATCCTCATTACATCAGAGAGTCAAATTCATTGTTGATGGAAAATTGATATGTGTAGTAAGAGAAGAAGATTTATTGGTCACCCAACCATTAAACATTCCTTATGTAAAAGTAACGGATGAAGCCCTAGAATGCTCATATAGATCTTTCGAGATTGTTAATGCAGTATATGTGGTTGAGGGATCTAAACTATATTCGTCACACTTATCTACAACAACTGAAATGGTTGTCAAATAGCTTACCAAGATGGGATGACGACCTAGAGCCAGACTAAAGAAGAACCTGCAAGAAATCATGAAGCCATCGACCATACATGACAAGAAAAATAGATTTAACTTAGGGAATAATCCAACAATAGGGGACAAAGTGAGAATGGTGAATGAAAAAAAAATAAGATGATGGCTAATCTTAGAGGATATGAGCCGAAGTTAGAGCCCATTGTAATTCCATACCTCTATGATTCTTTTCGTTCGAGAGGATATATTTACCCAGATCTACTTACAGCCCTAAATGCAAGATTCGTGGAAGAGTTTTCTGAGCTAGCTATTCAAATAGTGGATGACGAAAAAAAGAAGAGTCAAGATGAAGAGTTGTTCGTGCAACCTTATCTTATAAATTTTGAGCTAAATAACTAGAGAGTAGTAGAGCTACCTATTAACTTTAAAACTTCTAAAAAGTAATATGAAACTTTAAATCTCTAATTGCTTTTATGAGCATTAGGTGATCTTTTGTGATGTCTTTATGTTTGTCATTTTAATAAAAGATTTAAAAGATGCATCCATATTTCTTCTATTGATTTCATCTTTTTTTTTTTTCATTTGCTTTTTTCATTATTTTCTTACCATTTCATTTTTGTGTACCAATATTATCTTCATCTTACCCTTTTGCAGGGCCTCAAATAAAGAACATGAAGATAATCATGGCAATAATTTTGGATTTGATTTTAAAAACTTAATTCATGTTGATGAACTTGATAATGAGAAAGATTCAGATAATTACATACTGCCTCTTGATTTGTTAAAATTAATAGAATATGAAGATAAGCCAATTGAACCCCACTAAAAAACTATCGAATCAGTAAATTTGAGAGATGGTAAAAATAAAAGAAGGTCAAAGATAGTACATCGCTTTTACCAACTGAAAGGTTGAAGCTAGAAGAGCTGCTTCGAGAATATGTTAATGCATTCACATGATTTTATCAGGATATGCCAGGACTCAGTACTGATATTGTAGAATATAAGTTACCTTTGAAACTAGAATTTAAATCAGTACAGCAAAAGCTAAGGCACATAAAACTAAAAATACTGTTAAAAATTAAAGATGAGGTAAAAAAGTAATTTGATGTAAGATTTTTAAAAGTGACAAAATATCCTGAATGGGTAGTCAACATAGTACCAATTCTCAAGAAGGATGAAAAAGTGAGAATGTGTGTCGATTATCGAGACCTAAATAGGGCAAGTCCTAAAGATAACTTTTTTCTGCTTCATATCAATACTCTAGTAGATAATACAGCTAGGCACTACATATTTTCCTTTATAGATGATTTCTCAGGCTATAATCAGATCAAGATAGCTCAAGGTGATATAAAAAAAATTACATTTGTGACCATATAAGGGAGATTTTGTTATAGAGTCATACCTTTTGGGTTAAAAAATACTGGTGCTACTTATCAAAGAACAATGGTGACCCTCTTTCATGACATGATACATAAAGAGATAAAAGTATATGTGGATGATATGATCGTAAAATCTCATAAAAGAGAGGATCATGTAGTTAATCTTAAAAAGCTATTCGATAGGTTGAAAAGATTTCAGTTGAAGCTGAATCCTGTCAAATGTACATTTGGTGCCAAATGTACATTTGAAGCCAAATCAGAAAAACTATTGGGCTTTGTGGTTAGTGAAAAAAAAATCGAAGTTAATCCAAATAAGATACAAGCCATCCAAAACTTATCTCCTCCTCATACCTTAAAAGAAGTGCGAGGTTTTTAAGGGAGATTAAACTATATTGCTCGTTTCATCTCTCAACTTACTTATAAGTGTGATCTTATTTTCAAGCTTCTTTGAAAACATGATCCTGGACAATGGAATAACGAATGCCAAGAAGCTTTTGATAAGATCAAAGAATACTTGTCAAATCCACTTGTGTTGGTGCCACTAATGCTAGGAAAATCTTTGATTTTGTACAGTGCATAAAAATTCAATGGGATGCATGCTAGGGTAAAGAGATAAAACTGATAAGAAAGAATGAGCAATTTACTACTTGAGTAAAAAATTCACTGATTACGAGTCCAAATATTTATCATTAGAGAAGATGTGTTGTACATTAACCTGGACAGCTCGAAGGCTTAGACATTACATGCTTTATCACACGATTTGGCTCATAGCAAAGCTAAATCCTATTAAGTATATCTTCAAAAAGCCCTCATTGACAAGGAAAATAGCACAATAGCAAGTTATACTTTCAGAATATGTATTGTTTATGTGACTCAAAAAGCTATTAAAGAAAGTGTAATAACTGAATTCCTCAAAAGGCTATTAAAGAAAGTGCAATAACTGAATTCCTTGCTAATCGTGCAATCAAAAATTATGAGCCAATGAAATTATATTTTTTTTATGATGATGTGATGGCCATTGAAAAAAATGAACCTATTAAAGAGTCTTGGAGGATGTATTTTGATGGAGCTGCTAATGCTTTGGGTCATGGTATTGGGGTACTTTTAATATCTCCTGATGGGCACTATTATCCCATTATAGCCAAGTTAAATTTTAATTGCATAAATAATGTAGTTGAGTATAAGGCCTATGTTATGGGTTTACAAGCAACAATTAAAAAGAAAATCAAAGTATTATATGTGTTTAGAGATTCAACTCCAGTCATCTATCAGTTACGAAGAGAATGGGAAACCAGAGATTCCAAGTTGATACGGTACCATAAGTATATCTCTCAGTTGGTTAAACAATTCAAAGAAGTTCAATTTGAGCATTTGCCTAGAGAGGAAAACCAAATTGCTGATGCATTGGCTACTCTAACTACAATGATTAAAATAGATACAAATACTAAAATCCAACCCATCAAGCTAGATGTGAAAGATGAACCAGCATATTATTCAGGTGTTGAAAAAAAAGTTAATGGGAAGCCATGGTATCATGACATCATGCAATACATTAAAAGCTAACAAAAAATGATAAGAGAACTATTAGAAGGTTGGCTATAAGTTTCTTTCTTGATGGAGATGTCTTATATAAAAAGGGGTCGAGATCAAGTGCTCTTAAGGTGTGTGAATGCAGTTGAAGTGAAGAGGATTATTGAAAAAGTGCATGATGGAGTTTGTGGGGCACATGCAAATGGTCATATGATGGCTAAATAAATTATGAGGGCTGGATACTATTAGTTGACAATGGAGAGTGACTGTATTCATTATGCCAAAAAATGCCATAAGTGTTAGATCTATGCTGACAAGATCTACACTCTTCCAATAGCATTACATGTTTTGGCTTCTCCACGACCATTCTCTATGTGGGGTATGGATGTCATCAGTCTCATCACTCCAAAAGCTTTAAATAGACATAGATTCATCTTTGTGATGATTAATTACTTCATAAAATGGGTAAAAGTCGTATCATACACTAGTGTGACCCGATCCGTGGTATGCAAATTCATAAAAATAGAGATAATATACAATATGGGCTTTCAGAGATAATTATTTCTGATAATGTCAAAATTTTGAATAGCAAAATGATAAATGAAGTTTGCACTCAGTTCAAGATTAGTCACCATAATTTGACACCATATCATCCAAAGATGAATAGGGCAGTAGAAGCTGCAAACAAGAATATCAAAAGAATCCTAGAAAAAATGATTGATACTTACAAAGATTGACACGAGAAGTTATCTTTTGCTCTGCATGCTTACAGAACATCAGTTCAAACATCTACTGGAGTCATCCCATTCTCTTTGGTATATGAAATGGAAGCTGTGTTACTGGTCGAAGTGAAAATTTCCTCATTAAGAGTCTTGATAGAGGTAGAGTTAGAGGAAGCAGAATGGGTTCAAAATCGCTACAAGCAGTTAAACCTCATTGAAGAGAAAAGACTTACAGCACTTTGTCATGGTCAATTATATCAAAAGAGGATGATGAGAGCACATGACAAGAAAATCCATCCCCGTTGCTTTAAGGAAGAAGATTTAGTGCTGAAAAAGATCCTTCCGAATCAACATGATAATCGAGGAAAATAGACACCAAATTAGGAAGGTCCGTATGTGGTGAAAAAAACTTTTTCTAATGAGGCATTGATTTTGACAGAGTTGGACGAAAATGATTTACCTACTCTGATAAATTCAGATGCTGTGAAGAAATATTTTGCTTGAAAGAAAAAAAAAAAGAAAAAAAAGTAAAAAAGGAAAAAATAATGACTCATCTAAGCTGAAAACCTAAAAAAGGTAGCTTGAATGCGAAGAAGAAGCATCATTCTACAATACAGGGGCAAGTGTAGTTTGATGAACTCTGAAGGATCAAAGAAGTCATCTAATATAGTTTTAGAAAAAGAATTTGAGAATATTTTGTTCATGATTATCTTATGATCATTATTTGGGTACTTTTGTTTCAACTCAAATATTTTACCATACACTTGTTACCAGTCTAATAAAATATGCTATCTTTCTTTTGGAAATAATACCTATCCATTCCTTTATTCTCATTTTTTGTCCCCCATATAAATAGGAGAAATGTGTGATTGCATTTTATTGGTCTTGGACTTAAAATAATGAAAAGCAAAACAAACATGAAAGATCTTAGTATTACTTTTTAAAAGTTAACAAAGGCAAATGAAAAAGGATGAGAAAAGCATGATAAGACATTGATGTTGAAGACTTTTGAAGAAGAAAAATATTGTGGTCAGATGTTAAAAACATATTGGTCATATAAGAATTTGATAAAAAAAAGACAAAAAATGAGAGATTTCGAGAACCTTTTTACTACAATGAATAATTTTGATTGCATTACATGCATTGCATTTAGAGCACTCAGTACATGCATCCATGAGCAATTTTAATAAGGACAGAGACTTTTTATTTCCTAATAAAAATAAGATCAAACAAAAGATTTCAAAAGAGAGAAATTTACTTGTTCAAAAATGAGAACTCGATTTAAAGAAAGATTATTTTTAAAGTTGTTGAGCTTCTACTGAGAGGAGTTTTTTCAAGATGAGAATTTTTAAAGTTGTTGAGTCTCTGTTAAGAGGAGCTTTTCTAAGATAAGAATTTTTAAAATTGTTGAGCCTCTGCTGAGATGAGCTTTTTCAAGAAGAGAATTTTAAAGTTGTTGAGCCTTTACTGAAATGAGCTTTTTCAAGAAAAAAATTTTAAAGTTATTGAGCCTCTGCTGATAAGAGCTTTTGCAAGAAAATAATTTTAAAGTTGTTGAGCCTCTACTAAGAGGAGCTTTTTCAATATGAGAATTTTAAAGTTGTTAAGTCTCTGCTTAGAGGAACCTTTTTCAAGATGAGAATTTTAAAGTTGTTGAGCCTCTACTAAGAGGAGCTTTTTTAAAATTTTTTAAAGTTGTTGAGCCTTTGCTGAGATGAGTTTTTTTTAGATAATTTTGTTTTTAGTTGTTGAGCCTCTGCTAAGAGGAGCCTTTTAAATTTTCAAAAATATCGTTGAACCTCTGTTTAAATGAGCCCTTTTTAAAAAAAAAATTTATGCTCAATGTTTCATCTTTTTCAAACAAAATGGTTGTTTGTTTATCTTTGCCTTATTCCTGATTCTTAAAAATAGGCAAAGAGGGGCAGCTGTAAACATTATTTTATTTTTTTATTATTATTATTGTTTTTTTTTCTCTTTTTTTCTTCTTTTTTCTTTTTTGTCACTTTTTTTCCCTCTTCTTCTTCTTCCGTTATCCGGTGCATTAAATACACCATCACCAAAGTCCAAAATACTAGTGGCCACCATCACCGGTAATTGCCTAACACATTGCCTAACCGACAAGCGTGGATTTTGGGTTGAAAATGTGAGATTCGAATCTAGAAGATCTAAGATTTGAAGTTCAGAAAGCTCTATAAATAGAGCTTCTAACCTACAAGGAGAAATGGGGGATTGATTAAAAAACAACAACCGAGGAAACCTACTAAAAAAATAAAAAAAAAAGTTCTCCAGAATAAAAAAATGTTTTCAGAATCAAAAAATTTTTCTTTCTGTAAAAAAAAAAACAAAATAAAAACCACACAATCCTCTCCATAAAAAGGAACCTAGCGTCGGAGAAGCTAACTACAAAAAAAAATCAGTTTTAATTGAAAAGAAAAAAAAAACAAAAAGTTTGAGCCTTGATCTACGCTTATCAAGGCCGTTTCCGATCAAAGGAAGCTTAGATCGGTATTTAGGAGGTCAAGGGGCAATTGTGGGTAAGTTTTGGGATTTTTCGACCACCAACGACGACTATCGATGACCAACGAACGGCGACGACGATGGCGGAGGCACGGTTGAGCGACCACCTATGTTTGGCCGAGAAAAAAAAAGGATATTTTTTTCTGGAAAGGAAAAAATGAATGAAAAAAAAATTTAACTTTTATATAGAAGACTAATAGCCAAAACAACGTCGTTTCAATAAACATCCAAAACGACGTCGTTTTGAGACCTAAAGATCCGCGTGTCGAGCCGCAATCCAACCTAGGATCCGCTCAACCGATCGGACGACCCGTTCTCCCTTTTGACCCTCGACCTATCCAAGTAAACTAGACCAGACCATCGCTGAACTGTCGAATCGCCCAGACCAGACTAGCCCGAACCGATCAAACCGGTCCAAACCTGCGTTGACCGGACCGTTGATAGATCTAGTTCAGGTAAAAAAATTTCTTTTCTTTTTTTAGATTTTTTTATATATTATTTTTGTTATTTTAATTATTATTATTAATATTTATGCATGTAAAAATGTTTAAATTTACCAAAATAAATTTTTATTGTTTTATAATATTAATTAATTAAATAAAAATAAGAAAAAAAAATTTTATCCGACGATGAAATTTAGAGGTACTCCAAGTAGTGATACCTATGAAATCTCTAGGTGAAAAATTATTTTTAAAATATTACCAGTGTATTGGAATATTTATAGAAAAACTTCAATACAATAAAAAAATTTTCTTCAAAATTAAAAATAAAACAATTAATAAAATTTCTAAAAAAGAGAATAAAATGCGTGCATCAACATGTTATTATTTGCATTGCATACATGACATAATTTTTTACAAAAAGTAAATTCAGATCTCCAAAAATGAGATTCCAAGGTATTCCGAGAAGCGATGCCTAAGAAATCTTTAGGTGAAAAAAATTCTTCTGATGTTACCAACGGACTGAAACATTTTAAGAATTATTTCAATAAAAAAACTTTAATTTATTTTTCTCGAATAATATTTGAATATAAAGATAATAAATAAAAAATAAAAAATAATCAAGAAAGTTAATTTTCAAACACCAAAAATAAGATTATTTTTTATCAAAATCAAAGGATAACACGTAATTTTGGTACCGTTTTAAACGGGCACTGTGGGGGTGCTAATCATTCCTCACACGTAATTGACTCCCGAACTCAAACTATTACGCAGACCCTAAACTTATCTTTTTAATAAATTTTAATTAATTTTAAGATTTTATTAAAAGGATATATTTTAATAGATGGTCAATCGCACCTAGTCAAAAAAAGATTAGTAGCGACTCTGTTATTTTTTATTTTATTTTCAAATTCATCGAGCGAACACAAAATCATTACAACATGTGTGAATTCCATTTTTCAGGTGAAATTCCATCTAGGGTGGGAGCCCGGTTTATCTTGAAGACTTTGATTTTTTCGATGACAACTTGATAGGTATAATATCATCTTTCTTCTCCCTTTTTATCCGTTTTATTTATTATAAGTGCATATAGCCCTTTCAATTAAATACTTGAATATTATTTATTTATGCATTATATGCAATTGTTTAATGTATTAGAGCAATGACATGCATTTACGCTCTTTCTATTACATAATATAAAACCAATTAAAAAATGAAAATTAATTAAGATTATTGTAATTAGTTCCTAATTAATTGAAAATATGACAAAAGAGAGCGGTGATTGAACGTATCATTTTTCCTCTACTTGCTTATTAATTCATCATTTCAACATTCAACATGTTGGACAATAGATTTTAGGGTAGCACATATAATATGAAATGATTTTTTAAAAAGAAATTACAGTCACAAGGTTAATTGCAAAAATGAAATAAATTTCTTTAAGAATACTTTGATAGGTGTGAAATGCTTGTATCAAAGTGGCATAATATTTCATGGCGTAATATATAATATATGAGGAAGAATTTGTGCCCAAAAAATTTCGTTACATTTACTCTATTTAAAAACTCTAAGTAAAAAAACTTTTAATTATTGTCCTATACATTTAGGGTAATTTTTTGTATACTTTACAAGTGAGGTTATAATTTTTTTTAATTTTTTTATAATCATCTAATCATAATAAAAAAATTATGTAAAAATTCATCACTTATAAATATATATTTTACATAAAATTTTAATGAGTGTCACACAATTTTAATTATAATTTATTAATTATACTATAATGATTATAAGTAAAATTTTCTCATATGGGAATATCAATGAGTAGGATATAAGCAAGATAGAGCATTTCTCATCTCATCTTCGGATTTTTATATTATACTAATATCTATACTCATATTCATATTCGTATTCATATTCAACAGATATTTTAAATTTATCTTTATCTCTACCCGTTGGTATTTAAGGAATATGAATAATCTCCATATTCATAATTAAAAAAAAAACTAAAAATTAAAAAATTAGCTTTTTTTATTTTTATCCTATATATTTAAATAATTTTTATAATATATATTAATATATATTTTTAATAAAAATATATTAATTTTAATTAATTTAAAATAATAATTTATATTATTTAATAAAAAAACCTATATGCTATATATATAAATATATATGTACGAGACGAAGACAAGACAAATGTTATATTATCTATTTTTATTTTTATATTCGATAAAAATTTAAAATCATATATACATTTATTTTTATATTCATAATATTATATTTATTCATTTTTTTATTAAATATTAATGAAATTATACCATCGTGAACCAAAGGAATTGACGCATATCTTCTTAAATTATACTTACAATAATTAATAAATTAATATAATAATACTAATAATTAAAAGGACATGTGACATGGCATTTTGAACCTCTTGCGTTGAGGAAGAATTTCAAAGTTAATATATAAAATAATAATCCTTAAAATTTTGCATCTTATAAATTAAACATTTCCTTTTCTAGGTAGACATCTAGGGTGGATTTCGGACAAGAATTTTTAAGTTTAGGCCCTATCAGAATTGTGGGAATATTTTAATAAATATATTTTTTATTAATTTTAATTCTCAAAATATATTCAATAATATTGCTATATTTAAAAACATGTACTGTATTAATACATAATTTTTTTAATATTTTAAAGTTAATTTTAAATTAAATCATTCAAAATAAATTTTTATGGACCGATAAAGTTTTAGACAAAAATTTTAAAATATCAATTAAGATCGAATTAATTCAGTTTTTGAAAATTTTTAATTTTAGATATATCACAAATAAAAATGTTAATGTGTTAGGTTGAACAAGGCTCAAATTGAACCCATACTTAATATTAATGATTTATATATTTATTCAAATTTAGTTCAATCTATCTTATTATTTTGAATCTCAAATTTTTTTTAACTCAATTAAAGTTAAAAAATAAATTTCTAATCTATTTATTAAACTTATTTATATAATAAAAATTTTAAAAATATACAAAAAAACTTTTTCTTTTAAAAAATAAAATTTTACATATATTATATATTTTTATAATTATAATATTTTAATTATATATTTTATTTGGACTGAACTTAAATTTTAATTTTTTTATTTAAAGCAGCTCAAAATTTAAATAAATTTAAAAATTATGTTTAAATATATTTAATAAATTTTAAAATTTTTTAAATCCCTTTAAAATTTGACCGGACTTTTAAGGCTTGACGGATAAGCCTGCCCAAAATATTCCACAATGCCTAGGAAACTTAAGCTCACAAGTTTCATGGCGCAACACCTGGGCATTTTCCTGAAGGTTGCTTGGGAAGAAGTTTTAACATCAACAAAAACCAACTGGAAGGGTCAGTTCCTCCGTCTTTGCTTAATTACAAGGATTTGAAACTAGTAGATTCAAGGAACAACAGGTTACATGACACCTTTCCGAATTGGTTAGGAAATTTGGAACTACAAGTCCTTATCTTGAGATGTAACAGATTCTATGGTCGCATAGATGATTTCGATGCTACATTTTCCTTGTCTCATTTGCGAATTATCGATCTCTCTGACAATGACTTCAATGGGTATTTGCCAACAAAATTGTTTGGAAATTTGAATGCCATCAAGGATGGGAATCAAAAGAAAGTTGAAGCAGAGTATATGAGGGATGATTATTATAATCGGAATATTAATGTGTACTATGATCAATCTATATCCATTACAACAAAAGGGTTGGAGAGAGAGTTTGTGAAAATCTTAACCATTTTCACAGCTAAAGACCTAGTAAAATTTTTAATATGCATTTAAATAATTTTTTCAAAGCTCAAATTCAATATTTTTTATGTGATAAGTATTAATTAATATTACAAGGTCTCTTACAATTAGGGAAACACCGAGGGAGGACAAATCTGAGAAGTTGAAAAGGAGATTTTCCAAGCTTGTCCCCGCGGCTGGAAAGAGTTCTCTCATTCCCTAAATAGTGGAGGACTTTCTTTGTTCAATCATATATATATATATATATATAAAAGAATAAATCAATTTATACAGTATAAAAGTTTTTTAATTTTACATATTTTTTTAATAATTGATTTTAATAAATTTAAAAATAAAAAATAATTTAATCAAATCCTTCAAATTTATTAAAATTAAAGATTAAAAAATGTATAGATATATATATATATATATGACACTAAGAAAGCATGTGATACATATATATATATATATATTCTCACTTTTACTGTTTTATATGAAATTCGTTGTTGTTTTAAGTTTATAAATTTGGTTAAATGTGGATATTGATGTTTGCCTTTGGCCTTTGCATTGGATCATTTGGGCAACAGCAATTCTTCACCATTCTTCTGATCCACTACCACCTTTTCATAATGTCCGTTTTTTTTTTAATTTGCCTTAAATCTATCTAATCTATCTATCCCTCAGTGCTCCATTAGAATTTAAATGAAATATGAACGAAATTTGCCACATTCACCAGGCATATTTTTTTCAGCCAAAATATCATCAACGTTCAATTTCTCTGCTTCCATTTTTGTTTGGTTAATTCCCCAGGAAAAAAATCCTGCTGAAATATTTGCTTCATTTGACATTAAAAAGTATGAACAAATACAAACTTTTTCAGCATGGAAAACAAAAACAATTTTTAATTACTGCATAAATCCAATGCTTCATATTTTCACTTCAAACCTTTCCAAGCAACAAACATTGTAAAAATGCCAAGTCCACAACTGAAACTCTCAGTTGCAAGTATATCTAAAAGATCATTTCTGAAATCTTCTATTTGTTAGAAGAATTAATATAGCTTTAGCAAGGCCTAAACAAAAGTGGTGCTGCCACCCAATCACCTAACTTTAACCAATTCAACATCAAAAACCAGCCAGGAATTGGGTGGAACATTCTCACGAGCTCCTTCATTTCTATAGCTGCAAAGCAAACCCAGGATACATCATGGAAGGATCAGAGGAGCTGGACTCGGCCTAGAAAATTTGAGAAATGAGCTTCAAGCTCTATTTACCATAATTGAATTGCATACCTCACTGATGGTGGAACAATGAGTCTGCGTCTGCCACCAACTCGCATGCCTAGGAATATTGATGAATTATATTCATAAGAAACATAATTCCATCTAGGACAATTAACATTTTTGTTAATGAAAAAACAAAACTTCAAAAAACAAAAGAAAATTTCATACCATCAAGGCCAACATTCCATAGCTCTGGAACTTTTTCCCCTCCTATAAAAGCAACACATTTAAAAGTCTAACATAAAAGTTTAAAAATCAAATGCATGTATTGGCAAAGAACAACATTTAAAACAAATACTTGCCCACTGTCTCTAATAACCAGTCTCCCTATAAAGTAGAATGTCATTTGTTCTTATAGAACAATGTCATATGATAATTAATTGAATAAACAAAACTTCTTTGAATTAAACACTGACCACACACACTATAGTATTTGCAAAGCATGATTTAACAAAAGATGCTACCTAGATGAAACTTGAAAAGAGCTTTGCCAGCACTTGAATCAAATACTTGCCCACTCTCCTTCAACTTTCCAGTGTAATGGACATGAACCTGACATAAAGAGAACTTTGTAAATAATTTCCTTCAGTTTAGCCTGGCAGAACTTACAAGAAAAGTTTTCTTCATTGAAAGAATATGTGAGTGCGTATCTATTTAGCTCAAATGAAATTCCCACCAATAAATTTCTAAATGTTATTACAAAACGGACAGCAAAAATCAAGACTACATGCCTTTTTACCAAGAGTAGCTATTTTGCCTTCTGGTTTCCCCATTTCTAACTCCTCAATGATGATTCCATTCGACAGCTGAATTGCCTTGTCATTAGCATCGTTGCCTTCCATTGCCACAGATCTATTCTTTTCGTGGGCTGATAAGACAGGTGGTTCCATCTTCATAGCATCCCCATCCTCCTTATTCTTACACCTTTTCTTCTTTTTCCTACTAGATTGGTATAAGAAAGAAAAATTATTAGCAAATGCAAAACATTTGCAATTGCAGATTAGAACTAGAAAACAATGTCATGTGGGGGCCAATTCAACTCACGCACCCATGAGATGTAAATTGGATAGAAAATGAATAAAAAGAATGCAATTGTAGATATGGCCATTCAGAAGTCAGTAAGTTAAATGATGAACACTTACTTATCATTAACTTCCTTTTGAGTTTCCTTATCCTCTACATGTACATCCTTAATTCCAGAATCCAAATTCAAATCACCCTTCTGACCTTCATCCTCTTTGGCAGCATTGTCTTTGAGCATTTTCTCTTTTGCATGTTCTTTCCTTTTCCTCTTTAGCTTTGCTTTATCTTCAAGACCCACCTGACTGGAAGCCAGCAAGAGATCATTGTGCTTATTTTCCCTGCAGTAACATATCAGATAGCAGTTATTACAAACAAGAACAATTGCTTGCAAAGGAACCAAGTCGACAAGCATGGAAGTACAAATTTCATTGAACACAATTCTTTAAAGTAATAATATCACGCACTCATTACTAGCCAGCTTCTGATTTTGGTCATTTTGCTCCAACTCCATGTTTCCAATCATGCCATGATCAGCTTCAGGAAATCTTTCCTCCTCTGTCAGCTCTTGTCTTTTCTTCTTTGGCATTAAAGCATTATCAACACCAAGCACATGCTTTTGTTTTTCTTCATTCCTAGCACTTGATTCACTGTAAGCCAGTAAGAATTGATTAAAGTCAAACCCAATCAAGCCTAAGCCAGAAATGATTAATGAAGCAAACAACCATAAGTTAAGTTAGTTTAGCAATTGCGTTGTGTTTCTTTATTGTTTGACAGGCTTCTATGTTTCTTTCAAGTCGAACAGCAATCCTACCTTTTGGGCTGAACACCTATTGCAGCATTACTCCCTTCTAACATGGTAGCTTCATCTTTAGTCTCATTGTGGTTAAGCTTTTCTGTTTCCTTCCCAGGTTTTTCCTCCATATCTGCCTTTCTACTATTTGATGCTTGTTTTGCCTTACAGAGAGAGGAAATAGGCAATGCATCTTCAGTTTCACTGTCCAATACTTCCATGGCAGCAACAGCTCCGGTGAAATCTTTTTGCTGAAAACTGTCATCATTTTCAGATTCATTAAACTGGAATTTTTTCCTAAGCCGACACCTTCCTTTGCCATTCTTAGATTTCTTTAAGTCCAACATTTCTTCATTTGCTGAAGTAAGAACCAAAAAAAGGACTTAAATTAGAAAAGACCTACAAATGCATATTTAAACAAAACTTCAAATAAAGAACATAATCATGGAAAACAAAAAGGCTTGTTACTTCAAAACCAACAGCTAACCTCATAATATACAGATTTGGACATGTAATTAAATGACATCAGTACGTCACCAAAACAAGTTTTCATATGCAAGATGATTTTGTGCACACTATTTACAATAATAAAACTAGATTGAAAAACGAGAAGAAAATGATTAGCGTTAAAGGGAGATGAGGTGAGATTACATCCTGGTTGAGCATAAGAGTCTGGAGAAGATGGCAAGACTTGTGGATCATCATCATCGATAAAACTGCCGCCATACTCACTTTCTTCGCTATTCTTTGTTCTTTCTGTTTCTGTCTCTGCAATATCTTCTCCATATGATTCTCTGAGCAGCCTAGTCAATGGAAAAAGTAGGAAAAAAAAAACAATAATTTGAAGCAAATTGGAAACTTAAAAGAAGGATACGATTCATCATTATGACCATTATGGGAGGAAGTGGGCAGATAGAAACCAGAAAGATGAACAGTTCGAGGGCCAATAACAGAAAACACAACTTCATCAGATTCTTCAAATTCCAAATTGACTTGACAACACTCGGCCTTTTCAGGAAGCAAACTGCATACAAACACTGGCCTCTTATTTCCCACATTACATTGAACTATGCTTTTCTGTGCTCCATTACCCATTCCTAGTGTTGCCTGACAAATATATTTACATATACGTATCTCTTTAGCATTTTGATTTCGCCAACAGATGATGAAAATTAACCATTAATAACCCAACAAAGAAAATAGGGAAATTTATAAATATTACCTGGGAAAGATGAAGCCTTCCGTTGAGAGGTGCATGACTGAATGGTCTTCCAGGCTTCACTTCGGTTCCTGCAAAATATTAACCAATTTTCTTTTTAAAAGGAAAAAAAGAAAAGAAAAGAAAACTTCTTTTTCAGACTGCAAAACAAAATAATAATAAGAGTGAGAAAGAAACCGACCCCAGAAAGCCATTGAAGCTTAGCTGCAAGTAAAAGATGATAAACCCTTTATATTGCAGTTGTAAGTTGCAAGTTACAAGGGAAAATGAGAAGTCCGAAGCGTCTCCGCCGCTCTGCCTCTCAATTTTCAATCAATTTTCTTAAATGCTGTTTAAGCCCCAAAAATATAACATTTACTCTTTACCTTCTACATTTAATATTAATTGACAAAAACAAAAGAAAAGAGGCGGCAAAATCCAAAAGGGAGGGAAAGTCATACGGCTTCCCTAAAGCCCTAATATATTTTTAATAAAAAATTATATATTTTATTAAAATAATTAAGATAATTTATTGTAATTCATATAAACTGTCTAAAGGTTTGGCGGCCTGCCGGTGCCTGCTGACTCGAGTGGACAAGCCTTTTCAAACTTTGAGTTAAAGATCAGTTCCATTCGACATATTGTTTAATTAACAAAAATGTTTTTATTTAATTGTAATTTTAAAATATATTTAAAAATATAAAATATTAAAATTTACTTTTTAATATTTTTAAAATTTTTAATTCTTTTCACTTGACGAATTGAGTAGATATTGGACAAAGATTTAAAAAAATCAACCAAGCTTAATTTAGTTATATATAAGTTAATTATGCCATGCTAAAATCATTAGTGGCAACGTTAGTAGTTTAGAATGGATGCAATTTACATTGAATAAAAAAATTTAATTATTGATTAATAAAATTATTTTTATATTAATTTTATTCATATTTTAAATAATTATATTTGAATAAAAATAATTATTATATAATAAATACTCATAACTATTTGAATATAAAAAGATAATAATCATTTAAATAAAAATTTATGTCAATTTATTTATTATAAATAAATATTTTAATATAACTATTTTTATTACTTCTACTTAAAGAGTTTTGAAATTATATTGTATTCTAAAAGTACAATTACTTTTTAAAAAATATTCTTCATGCCTCAAAATTAAAATTATTTTTTATTTATTTTTTATAACAATTTAAAGGTAATTATGTAATTAATATTTCGCATGAAAAAAATACACGAAAAAAATTAACAAAATTGGCAAAATTTACATTTGAAATAAGCATGGAAAGCTTCAATTATCCAAATAGTTTTTTCGTGAAATAAAATACAAAATAAGTTTCTTGTTATTATCTTTTGAGTTTTTATATTTTACTAGAACAGGTGATGATTAATAATTCATAAAAAACCTTAAGTTTCATTGAATTTTGCTTTCTATTCTTTTAATCTTTGGATTCTTAATTAAATTATTTAATTTATGATTTATTATTTAATGATATGTTATATGTGAATTTTTGTAATCATAGCATTGAACAATCTTGAGCATAAAACAGAAATGGAGTACTTATTAACTTTGGTTATGAATCTTTTATAGCCTTGTTATACTTTGTCAATTACCTTCATTGTATCTTCAAAATTTATCGCTAGTAACTCTTTTACATACCAATTAATCAAGTGGTAAGGGCAAATAAAACCTTAATGAAAGTGGCACCATTACACACCTTGAAGCCTTTCTTCAATTTCTCATGATTTTTCTAAACCCTAAGTTCTAACAATCTTAAGGTTTACTTTCACAAGTTTATAAGAAATTTTGATTAAAGGCTGTTGATAAAAGCAAAAGATGGAATTATGATTTATCATCGGAATTTAATCAAGTTGAGAGGCGTGGCTTGAATATAGCATTAGATGTGGCATGGAAATGAATTTTTCATCAACTTAAGCCTTCTGTTGTTCATCTTTCTTTGCAAGACAAGGAAACAAAAGTTTATTGCTACATAAACCAGGTATGTAATCTATGATTCTATATCACTGGGAAAGAAATTAGAAATTTAAAACAAAAAAAAATTAAAAAGTCTCAAAGATAAACACAAAACAATAATTTTATACCCACAGTTGGACAATACAGTAGTCTATAAAATTAAGTTGTATGAATCATAAAAAAAAGGTTTAAGATACAACTCAATTTGTGTTTAATGGTTAAAACAAGTAAGACAAACAAAAAATTTGGAATATAAATGTTCTTACTATATAACTAGGATGCTATATAACTATGATTGATGAAATTAGCTTATAAAAGGTTGAAGATTAAAGAGATGCTTGTTTAAAAAGAAAATATCAAACTATTATAACTATGAGGTTTATAAAAAGGTCTGGGTTCTAAAATATTATTCTCATTGATGATAGCATTTATAAATTGTTTGAATTTATAATGTAATAAGTTAAGGCAAGTTTATTATGTGGAATGAGTATATAATTTCACAAAGAACTATAGCTAGTGGTAATGTAGAATACATTAAGTATGTATATCTATGGCATCCTTATGTTTTGTAAATTTTATGTTAGTGTCACTAACTAAAATTTGACCAACAATTTGAGCTAATTAGATGATTGATTAAAAGAAAAGGCATGTCATTGAAAATATTGAAGTATTTGTCAGTTACTGGCATTTTGAAAGATGCTCATCAATGTCTAATTAGCTATGTTTATAAATTAGAAAAGAACATGTAAATTTAATGTTTTAAAGGCACCAGTACATGCATGTGTTTAATTCCATTTTGTGACGGCATAGAGAATTTTGGTACAGTTTGCCATATATTACGAAAATGAAATGAATGGGATGCAAATTTCCTTTTTATGCATATAAGAAAGATATGGACTATAGAGATAGAATGCAATCATCAAATTAATACATTATTGATTAAAGACAATGAAGACATTTTTGCTTCTTATACTTGAAAAAATGGCTTTCTGCAAGCTGTTAAAATGAAAAGTGCATAAGTTTTCATGGTTTTCAATAGTTTTATGACAATGATAAAGATGTGGCTGGCTACACACTATATTAACATATAAGCTTAAGTAATAATATTGGCTTATGAAAATCGTAAGCCTTAAAGTTAGCCGATCAATGATTTAATACCAATGCAAATTAATCACGAGTTTTTGCATGAAATATGAGTAGAACTCATAATATAATTATTGTTTATGCTATTTTATGAAATGAGTCTTTGGATTCATATTTCATGACTTGTGTTGAGATGGTGATCTAGATATGAACATATTATTACAAAATAATTGTAAAAGTATTTGAAATTAGAGTTAAATATACTATAGACTCTTATTGTACATAGGCATATTAGTCCTATTAGTAAAGTTTGAATTTATTATATTTTTGAAAATGTTATGAATAATTAAAAGTGGTAAATAATATAGATATATACTTAGCCTGCACAATGATGGAGAAATAAAGTTCTTATAAAATTCTAAAATCAAGTTTAGAAGTTTCAATAGTCATTAACTTGAAATTGGCTATTGGGCAATTAATATATGCATTAGAAACTCATGATAACATTTGAAATAATTGGTTTTCATTGAAAGCCATCACCATAAATGAGATAATTTCAATAGCCAAATCTACATGATTTGTAGGTATGATGTGAATTATTATGGTTGGCTTAGAATAGCCATAAGCCAAAATTAATGCCACAATCTTGATCATGTTATGGTAACTTTTTGTTATTTATATGGTCTAACTCATGAATTGTACAATGATTTATCATCTATGATTTATTAAAGGTTTTGAAATATAATGAAAATTTTAAAGTATATTTACTTTGGAAGTCATAAGTCATTTTAAGATCTTATGAATATGAAAACTTTTATAATAGCAAAAGAAATGCTATTTGATCCATTTAGGTGATGGAAATGGTTTTTTTCATGGTAATAAAAATTATTAATAGTATCTATAATGAAATAAATTCATATAAGTATTTATGAATTGACATAAAAAGTCTTAAAATGACCCTATAGAAGTATGATTATATTTGAAATCTATTTATTGATTTAAACTCTTATTTTGAGTTAAAATATAAAAGATCTGAAACTTTTGATGAAAAAGAAATATTAAGATGTAGAATATTTGCTAATTATCTTTCACTAAGGGTGAATTTGAAGGTCTCTTACTTAAAAAAAAAAAAAGAAAAAAAAATCACCAAATAATGAAAAGATAAATGAAATGGCAACTTGATTAAGTATATATAATATCTTGATAATTGAATGAGACATTTTTTAATAAAAGAATGCATACTTGTACATGATAAGGATAATAAGAATAATAAATAAATAAATAAATAAATGCCACCTTATTGTTGTAAAATTTTAGTATAATTTTATGAACAAATTATACAAGCTAATAAGTTTAGTAAACTTATTAAAGTAAAATCATAAAAAGGTCATTAAAAGTCTTAAAGGGACTAAAATGGTTTGATTTATGTCCAATTGTACTATAAGTATAATTATATCAAAGATATATACAAGCATGAAAATAGAATGGTTGAAAGTTATGAATATAAAGTTGTGGCCACAACCAAAATCAACTATTTCTTAAAATGACAAGAATGAGACAACAATGTCTTGAGTATACAAATGATATGCAAAATAAAAATTTTGGATATATTAGCCTGCAATAATTATTTTACAGATTCAGTCGGAAGTACTTACCACAAAAGCAAATTAAATTCCAAGATATTTGGTTAATAGGACTATAAGTAGAATGGATTTAAACCCTTACTACTAGACACCAATAATGAGAACCTAACTCTAAATTGTAACCTCTAATTACAAAGTTTAATGGGTAAAAACAAGTTATTGTTATGTGTCTGATAAGCACTAATAAAATCCATTCAAATTTTAAAAATTAGTATGATCCATTGTGTGAGAATGATGAGTTTTTATACTCTTAATGGAGTTTTAAATGTCTAAAGCAATGGAGACATAATGGAAACTTTACCTATATAAACATAGAAGTGATGCCGCTTCAACAAGAAAAATTGAGATCTCTCTTATAAATATTTACGAATAGGATAAGCACATGGTCATAATAGTGCCAAAGCGATTATAAACCTCTGATAGAAGAATAAATTAGTATTATGTGTGTTATATCTTCAATTTTAACACTAAAAGTCGAGGTTTAATCTATGAACACCACCAACTTTATTAGAATTCTAAGATATATACCTTAATTGAAATGTTAATAAGAGATATCTTCTTGTATTCATAATAGTTGTTTGTGTGGAAAGTTAAAGATTAAGCACCAATATTCTAAACTAGTGGAGGATTGTTAGTAATTTAGAATGTAGTGCATCCCACATTGGATAGAAAGATTTAATTATTGATTAATAAAATTAATTTTTATATTAATTTTATTCATATTTTAAATAATTATGTTTGAACAGAAACAATGATCATATGACAAATGGTCATAATTGTTTGAATATAAATAGATTATTATTCATAAAGATTATGATTATACAAAAGGTCATAACCATTTGAATAGAAATTTATGTCTGTTCATTCATTATAAATAAATCTTTCAGTATAACCATTTTCACTGCTTCTGCTTGATGGGTTTTGAGGCTTTATTGTATCTTAAAAGCATAATTAACTTTAAGAAAGTATTTATTCATGCCTCAAAACAAAAATTATTTTCTATTATTTTTATTCTCTTATTTATTTTTTCTAAAAGGTAAATGATTCAATTTTGAATTAGATCATGTTTGAATTCAGGTTAACTCTTCTTATGAATCTTATTAGGTCAAGTTAATTTTAGATTAGATTATATTCTAGTTTGGATTTTCCATTTATCAAACCACTCAAGTTTCAAGTCTTCTTAAATTGAGCCAGATTCAAGTTACTATACATTTTAGGGATCATTTTAAAACTTGGATTTGGTTATATCGAATTTGAATTTTTTGGAGTTCAAATAATTTTGAGCTAATTTGAATTGTTTCGGATTTTTATTCAATTCAAGTTATTTTGGATTTAGATAAATTTGAGTTGACTTAATTTAGGTTTGGTTTACCATAAATGTCAAATAATTTTGATTTTTGGGTAATAAGTCAAATAAAGTTGTATATTAGATAATTTCATTTACAGGTCATTTTGGGTTTGAATTATCTTGGATTTGAATTAATTAAATTTCAACTATTTAACTATATTATTGAATTGTAATTGACTTTTGTTTTGGATTAGTAGAATCTAATCCTTAGGATTAAGTTAGCTTTCTCACCTATAATAAAAACTGCTTAGACAAAATAAGGATAAGCATCAAATTTACTGTTATATGGATAGAGCTACCAACAAACGAATTACTTGTCCAATTGTTTCGAATTTTAATTCAATTCAAGTCATTTTGGGCTTGAATAAATTTGAATTGATTTAATTCAGGTTTGGTTTACCATAAATGTTAAATCATTTTGTTTGGGTTATAAGTAAGATAAAGTTGAATATTATATCATTTCATTTACAGGTCATTTTGTGTTCAAGCTATCTTGGATTTGGATTAATTAAAATTTGACTATTTTACCATATTATTGAATTATAATCGACTTCGATTTTGGATTAGTAGAATTTGATTCCTAGGATCGAGTCAGCTTTCTCACCTATTAAAAACTATTTAGATAAAACAAGGATAAGCATCAAATTTACTATTATGTGGATAGAGCTACCTACAAACGAATTACTTGTCCAAGCTCATGGCCCCAGTTTGATTCAAATCTAAAATAGACTTTGAGTATTTGTTAAATAATAATAATAATACAATGAAAGTTTTGCAAACAATTAATAATTTACAATATATTGATTAGAGCTAAAATCATTATATTAAGATTAGATTATAACATTTTAATGAAATTAATTGTCAAAAAATTACCAAAAATTTAGTCCAACTAATTCATTTTTCTCTCTTAAAAAGTAGGCTTCAATAATATTGAAATTCGATTCTCAACACTTACAAATTCCCCTTCACTCATTTTCCTTAGACTTTGACTTTTCTTGTACCAAAATAAATATAATAATAAGATTCCTTAAAAAAAAACATACAATAATAAGATAGAGTTTTTGGTATTGAACAAAAATGTTGATTATTGTATGTGAAGCAATCTTGGCTCTTAGCATCAAGGAAGAGGGAAGACACCTAAAACTAATCAAGCTTAGCTCCTACTTGTCGCCACCTTGCCACTATCTTGGATATGTTGGATATCAAGTAAGGTTGTTAATATTATACCATATAATATTTCAATTTTTTATAAAAGTATGGTATATACCGGTACAATGTTTTGGTATATTATTTTGGATTTTTCAGTTTAATATAAATATATTTATAAATATGTATGAACTTATACATTATAATACTATTAATAATTTACAAAATAAATATGTAATATTTTCAAAAATCAAATGAATAAGTTTAAAAGTATAAAAAATAATATCATAAATTTTTCATGATATTTTAAATACTTAATTTGATCATATGATATTTAAAAAAATATTTTTTTTAATGTAAATATTAAGATAAAAACAAAGAGATAAAAAAAAATTAATCAAGACTTTATGATTCTTAAACTTTATAAATGGAGCATAACTATTTTTTTAAAAGAGATTGAACATTGATTTGAAAAAATAAAGCATAAAATTATAAACTTTGGTTTTAAAAAATTAAACATAAAAGAAAATAAGTTATAATAAAAAATAAAGAAACTCAACTTTTAAAAGTTATTTTATTAATTAATTTTATTTTTATTAGATTAAAATAATTAAACAATAAAAGACAAGTTAAAATTACAAAAATATATTTTATATTCATGTATCGACTGAAATATGCTAATTCACCAAAATTTATTGAAACCAATGAAAGCAACTGGCATTATCTGATATTAAATCTTGTATAAAAAATCATTCTTAGGTGTATCATATTTTAATATAATTAGAGCATACTAACTATTACAATTGGTACTGAAATGAAATTAACAACTATGATATAGAGTGACAAAGGGATATGATTTGCCAAATACTTCAAAAAATTATATAATTTGCCACCTAAGATTATATAATTTAATTTACATTTATAATTTTTTGTTATAAATATAATTGAAAATTTTTGAGTAAAACATATATAATTTATAATAATTTCTATAGTTAAGATTTGAAATTTTTTTTTTTTAAAATGACTTTTAAAAATAATATATTTTTAAAAAATAAATTATTTTTTTCTAAAACAGTTGATTTTTTAAAAAAATAATTTTTATCAAAATTTTTTCTATTTTCTACCTTTCTTTTTTTTTAAAATATTTATTTTATAAAAGTTTATTCCCTTAATTCTATGTAATCAACTTTTATAAAGTTTGAGAGTTTATTTGAGTATTATTTCAAGATATTTCAATATAAATTGATAATTAAAATAATAAAACAATTTATTAGAGTATTAAATTTTATAAATATTGATGAAAAAATCATTGTAATTCCACGTGAACAATGAGAAATTAATAATAAAAATAAAAATATTAATAAATTTCACAAATATTGGTAATCAAATTTTAATTTTTCAAAAACTGAATGACCAAAAGAAGAACATCTAAAAAGTAAAGTGACTCAAACATATAATATAAAATTTTTTATTTTTTAAAAATATTTTGTAATATCATGTTCATAATTTCATATAAGATCTCAGATGATATAGTAATATTAAATGAGGAATGTCAAAAGACATAACAATGTCATATTAATCCGTCACTAGTAATAATTGAATGATTAAAAAATTCAATTTATGAAATTTTAATAATGAATTTTTTAATAATCAAATACTAAATCAAAATAAAAATTCCCCAAAACTTTAATAAGGAAACAAGTGGTTTACCCATTAAAAACGCGCATGGTCATATATTTTTTTTTCTTTGCTACTGTGTTTGACCACTTTCTTCGACAAAAAAAAATGGATGAAAACCACTAGAGAAGAGCATTCATCGCTTTAAACCAATAAAAAACCACTCACTTTAAGTAAATGGAGTCCATTTTTTCGATTTAAGACAGTAAATCAGTAGGACTTTCGGTTTAAGCGATTTTAACAATTAGCTTTTTATGTTGAATTTTTAGACTCCAATGGATTGAAAAATTCAAAATTTAATAATTAAATATTTTAAATAAATAAAAACATTATTAATATTTTCATATTGTAATTAATTTTACCCTTTCTTTCCTTTTACTGTTGTATGCTACCCATAAGTATACGACTTGAATAAATAATATAGTAATATAATGTGAATAGAGTTGAGTAACGTTTTTACGAGAATTATAAATAAAATTATAATAATTATAAAGCTGATGAACATCTTAAATTATATCGAAAATATCAAAATTAACTTATCTGATATGCAAAATTGAAAATTAAACTAACAATTAACTTAACTGAATGCAGTGAATTAACATGCAAAACAGGACACTAAAAAAATGCAATAAACTACAACCTAAACGATGCAGTAAATTAAACAGTTTTTTAAACTGATGCAGTAAATTAAAACTAGTGTAATAAACATAAAATAGTACTAACTTTACAGGCAGAAAAGTAAAAACTGCAAAAACTGTAATGTAGAAACTAAAAACAGTGAATTAAACCTAATGCAGTAACTAAAATTAAGGCAGAATTATGCAATCTAGCTTAAAATAATATACAGAAAAATTTAAGAGACCCAAAAACAGTAAATAAGTGCCTAAACTAATGTAGCAAACTGAAACTAACGCAAAAAAGTTAATGCAAATGAACACAAAACTATTTACAACAAAAGCCTTCCCTTCTTTCATTTCTTGAAGAGAAAGTAATTCCATTTCTTTCTTGCTTTCAAAGTAAAACTCTTCAGCCTAGGCTCCCTAAACTAGCTTGAATTAAATCTTCATGCAGCTCACTTGTAATCACGTTCAGCCCATGCAGCTTTGGTCTATAAAAATTACGTCAACTTCACAGGAGACTAGGACTCTTGCATATTTCGGTTTTCAAGCTCTAAAACAGAATTTAAATCCTTACCATGTCATCATCCGAGTCAGCCTTGTTATCCAATTAAATTTCATCCGGTGCCCACTCATCCAAAATAACTGTTATGCACTACATGAAATCACGTGGAATTGCTCAAAATTAAAGTCTGCCTTCTTGATTTCAAATAATTTCAATTTGACAACACTTTTAAAAAATTTCTACTTAAACAATACTTTTTATTGAAACCCTAACCAAGCCAAACAGGACAAAATTTGAGAAGAAAATGGAAGCAGAATAGAAACAATCAGTTTATTAATTTGCAATGACAGTTTGGTGGTAGACTAATCTAATAAGGATGACCAGGAATTATAACAGAAGCTAAGATTTAAGCATCATGATGTTATTTTTGAAAGCTGTATATCTGATGTTTGCACAAGAAAATGCATGAACTTAAAACATTTTTGAATAAATGTAAAATATACAGGATGAGAGTGATATGATACAAAATGACTACAATATTCATGTGTCACGACCTTGTTTTACTAAAAGAACGCACACGCCATAAATGCCAATTCATAGCTACTGATTACAGGTATTTTAAGGATTTTATTTTTCTGAAGGGTCCTCTTGAGCAATAATTGAGGTTTAGCAAACAACTTATAATAGCATGTTATAAAAGGGATAAATAAGTTAAGAGAAAACCAAAAGCGATGGTCGTATACCAGCAGAAGGTCCAGTCTAGAAATATTTTATCTTCTTGCCTTGCATTTCATCATGTGGACTACCCTTTTCAATTAGCAGGCATTGTGCTAAAGCCACGGTCTGCTGGACTGCTGTTAAAGTGGCAGCAGCACCAGCACACGCATTCTTTCCAAAATCATCGCCATTCTCTATCAACCTTGGGGTCATAAATATGTCAGAGGTCTCACTGATGTTTGGACGTGACAACAGTTAGCCAGGACCTATGGAGGTGCAGATATCAGCACTCATTGACTTTGAGCTTGTATTTGCACTAGTAAGAAAACATTTATTTATAGTTAGTTATAATATTACAATTTATATTTTTATATTTTTAGAATTAAATATTTGTATTTTTAAAATTAGAGATAAAAAATTATGATAAACAATCTTTTAATTATAAGATTAGTTTTAGAAAGATTTAGTTTCTTTTACCCACTAGTTAGTTGTATATAAACTTAAAGTGTTTGTATAATTCTTTATGAGTAATTTTTTAATATACATTCAGTTTTACTCTTAGTTTTCTATACAATTTTATTTTTTAGTTTTTTCACATGATATCAAAGCTTTAGGCTCTTCTTGTTAAATCTTGCCAAATCTTGTTAAATCTTTCAGTCTTATTTTTTCTTTCTTTAGCCTTCATTGCCTAGAATCGTCTTTGGTTAAACATTTACTATGAAGACTCATTTTAGTTTTAAGAAAGATAACTATGCCAAAATTGCAAAATCTGCCACTATTATCTAATTTGAGAAAGTGACAACTTGTAAAATCACTAGAGTACTACAAAAGTCTTGAGAACAAAAAAAATTGAACAGAAAAAAGATTGAGAAATTAAGAAGCCTATTGAAAACTCTTAAAAGCATACTGGGGCATATTTTTTGGGTAAGGTCTCTTGTTCAACTAAAGCTTCTGGTTTTCATGGATTAAATGTCTCGATTAAGCCTATTATGAGTTTTTGGGTCATTAACTCAGAAGCCACAAACCATATGACATATTCCTCACAGAAGTTTAGTATAAATACCCTATGTCCTAGTAATAAAAAAATTATTATTGCTGATAGTTCATTTATTACAGTGGCAGGCTTAGGAGATGTTTAAATTAATCTCTCGTTTGTTTTTAAAAATGTTCTTCATGTTCACGAATTATCTATTAATCTGATATTTTATACAAAAACTTACCAGAGACATGAATTGCAAAGTGACTTTTTATCTTTTTTTTTGTGAATTTCGAGACCAAAGTTTAAGAAAAATGATTGGACTTGCTATGGAGAATGATGGATTATACTATCTTAAGACATCAAACAATATAAATAATATCAAAATTAGTTTACCTTTGTCATTTCTTTATGAAAAATCTCCATTAAAGACAAAATATAGCTTTATCATTTTTATCTTAGACATTCTTCTTTTAGAACTTTGAAAAACATGTTTCCTTCTTTGTTCACAGTATTAAATGTTGAGAATTTTCATTGTGATATTTGTGAACTTGCAAAGCATAGACGTGTGTCTTTTTTAGTTAGAAATAAAATAAGTTTTACTCTTTTTTACTTGGTTCATAATGACATATGAGGTCCCTCTACAATTTTTAATATTTTTGGTGTAAGGTGTTTTGTTTCTTTCATAGATGATTGTATTAGATGTAAATAATATATTTTTAAGCTTTTAGAACATGATCCAAAATTAATTTGAAGTGAAAATCAAGAGATTTAGGTTTAATAATACAAGAGACTATTTCAATAAGAGAGGTTTATCCATGAGTTATTTTGTATTAATACTCTACAGCAGAATGGAGTCGCAGAGAGGAATAATAATCATTTACTAGCCACAACCTAAGTTTTACTTTTTCAAGCAAATATATCTAAATCTTATTAGGGGGAAGCGGTTTTCACTATCGCACATATTATAAATAGGTTATCTTCAAGGGTTTGAGATTTAAAACTTCTATGAAACTACTCTCACAATTCTATCACAACTTTAATACCACAAATAACCTCACACCTAGGATATTTAGTTGTACATCATTTGTTCATATTCACAATCATAATAGGAAAAAGTTAGATCCTAGAGCAATTAACTACATTTTTATGGGGTATTCATCAACTCAGAAAGGGTATAAATGCTATTATCCTTTTACTAAAAAATTTTATGTATCTGTAGATATCATTTTTGAAAAAAGTAAATTATTTTTTTACTCAACTTTATTTTTAAAAGGAGACTCCATTCATGAAAGATAAGGATGAAGACTTCTTTTTGCTTGATTTGTCTTTTCCTTCAATATTTTCACCTATTAATTCTTTTGAGTCTAAACTTGCTTTTTTTTAGATCAAGTCAAACACTAAATTTGAGTCTGAACCCATTTCAAACACAGAAGATATGACAAAGGATAATATTATTCTTGATTCTATGAAGGAATTATAAGTGTACTCAAGAAGAAAAGTTTCAAATCCTGAACTTGTGCAAGTTTAAGAATCTGATCCTAACTCCGAAAATGAGGTAACTATAGTCTTTGACTCTATTTTTAAAAATAAGCATAAATCTTCTAAAACTATGACTAATGATTATGATCTACCTATTGTCATTAGGAAAGGAACTAGAGAATGTATTAAGCATTCATTATACCCAATCTCTAATTTTGTGTCATTTGAAAAATTCTCACCATCCCATAAAAATTTTCTTGTGAGTCTAAACACTATTTTTATTCCAACTACATTATTCGAGGCATTATCTAATGGGAAATGGAGGCAAGCCATGAAAATAAGAATAAAGGCCTTAGAGAAAAATAAGATATGGGAATTGGTAGAGTTGTTTAAAGAAAAAAAATTCAACTGGGTATAAATGAGTTTTCACTATAAAATATAAACTGGACGGTACTGTTGAAAGGTATAAAGCCAAGTTAGTGGCTAAGAGCTACACCCGAACTTATAAAGTGAATTATTAAGAAACTTTTACTTTAGTTACCAAGATGAATACAGTTAAGATTTTATTATCATTGGCTACAAATTACAATTGATAGCTTCAACAATTTGATGTAAAGAATGCTTTTCTACATGGTGATTTGGAATAATAAATATATATGAAGGTTTCATAGGGATTTGGAGGTCATTTAGAAGCAAACAAATTTGCAAGTTGAAAAAGGCTTTATATGACCTTAAATAGTCTTTTAGGGCTTGGTTCGAGAGATTTGCCAAAGTGATGCTAACAATGAGATATAAGCAAAGTCAAGAAAATCACACATTGTTTATTAAGTAATTTGATTTAGGTAGAGTCACAATTCTATTAGTGTATGTTGATGGTATAATTATAATCGAAGATGATGAAAAAGAGAGAGAATCTTTAAAACAGTGTTTGGATAAAGAATTTGAGATAAAAGAGCTAGGGAGATTATAATACTTCTTAAAAATTGAAGTAACTCACTCACGGTATGGTATTTTCATCACAACTAAACTATATGATAGATCTTTTGAAGGAAATTGAGAAGCTCGCATGTAAACCTACAAATACACCTATAGATCCTAATCATAAACTTGAAGAAGCTAATGAAAATGTTATTGTAGATAGAGAGATGTACCAAAAATTAGTTGAAAGACTCATTTATTTCTCATATACTAGACTTAATATAGCATATGTTGTGAGTGTGATAAGTCAATTTATATATAGTTTTAAAAAAATGTACCCCTAGGTTGTCTATCGTATATTGCATTACTTGAAGATCAATCTTGGAAGAGGTATCTTATTAAAAAAAAAATTCATGGCTGGTTTTAAAGACATATACAAATGTAAATTATGCAAGTTCAGTAACTAATAAAAGATCCATCTCAAGCTACTGCACTTTCTTAGGTGTAATCTTGTGACTTTGAGGAGTAAAAAAATAGAATGTGGTGGCAAGATCAAGTGTTGAAGCAGAGTTTAGAGCAATGGCTCAAGAAAATTATAAACTAATATGGTTAATCATTATCCTAGAAGATTTTAACATCAAGTGGGATAGATCAATTAGACTCTACTGTGATAACAAGTCTACAATAAGCATTGTATATAGTTCTGTGAACATGACAGAACAAAATATATTGAAGTAGATCGACATTTCATAAAAGAGAAACTAGATAGTGGGTTAATTTGTACACTGTATGTATCAACCAAGGGTCAACTTATAGATGTGTTAACTAAAGGTCTCAGCAGTGCAACATTTTAAGAAATTATTTTCAAGCTGGGAATGAAAAACACCTATTCACCAATTTGAGGGGGAGTGTGAGAAAACACTTATTTATAGTTGGTTGTGATATTTTAATCTATATATTTATATATCTAGAATTAAGTATTTATATCTCTAGAATTAAGGATAGAAAATTAGGATAGATAATCTCTTAATTATAGGATCAGTTTTAGAAAGATTTAGTTTTCTAGTTTACTCACTAGTTAGTTGTATATAAACCTAAGGTGCTTAAATAATTCTTTATGAGTAGTTTTTCAATATACTTTCAGTTTTACTCTTAGTTTTCTATACAGTTTTATTTTTTTGTTTTTTCATAAAAACTAATTTTATTTGTGCCTTTAGTAGAAAACCTATGAAAAATTGATTCATAATACTAAGAATAATTTAACAAGAATTTGAAAAAAAGGTAATATTAAGACCTTTTCAAAATTTACTTGATGTACAGTACGTAAGCTAAGAACACCAGTAACAGAGAGCTAAAACCTAGATGCCACTTTAGCTGACTCCAAGTTTAGCCTGAAATGAACAAAATGACTTCAATCAATAAAAATAAGCTTGAAAATAACAGCATCTAGGATACCACTTAGAAGTTCAAGCTATGCATTAAATAATCACGGTTTGAAGAATTAAAAGAATGGCTTGTGTTGAAAAGAAAATTTGCAATGCATGAGTATTATATCTTAGAATGAGAACATTAGGCTCTTAATTTTTTTCCTATTATTGAATAAGCATATTGCCTCTTCATATGTCATACATGATCTAAAATCTTAAAACTCAAAATAAAAATTTTAAGCAACTATATTACCTTGAGAAAAATGTCTATTAGGTAAAACCTGTTATTGGTTCAATAATGCCATAAATACATATTGACATGCAAAAGAGACTTCGAACATACTAATCTCTCAAATTTTGAAGCATGATACAAATGAACCAAAATAATATGCAATTAATTGCTAAATAAGAATGTATTCACATTGAAAGAAAAACAAGGAGGAAAATTTTGTCCAAATGTGTGAATAAGCAACTCTATGCATGTATGTACAATCCCTAAAAAGATAAAATCAAACTACATATAAATATTCCAATTAACTTTATTCAATATTTTTACAAATAAAAAAATCAATATACAAGCCTATCTAATCAAAGGTGTTTCCTTAAAACTCATCTATAAGGATCAAGTCGCCATAAATGTATTCTAGCACCCCCTTTTTTAGATGAACCATTGAAACAATTATAAATGTTTCCCCATCTTGTAATTAAGCACCTTCGTAAGTTGTTATTTTTTCCAAACTTCCAAAATGACTTAAAGTTTCACCCATAAATACTTGGAATAAATAAAAAAGATAAGAAGACTACTAATCCAAAATTTATTGGTGAACAAGCAAAGTTTTAAACAGCCACAATGAAATGCTTTTGATTTTAAATGTGGACATGGCATTTGCTTCAAATAGTAGATCTTTTGTCTTCAGGAGCAACATTTTGGCAAAAACTATTTACCATAAAGCAAAAAAGACTATCTTAACAAAATTTAAAGAACTCAAAGTATAAAGCTAAACACATGAACACTATACAAAATGGTACAACTAGATCCTCAAACCAAAGGTATTCAAGAAGCAGATTTCTAATTTCATATAAAAAAGTTAATATTACTGTATACAATAATAAAAAGTTAAAATCACCTAGGCATACACATGCAGGCATTATTGAACTATAATCAGGCTCACCTAGAAAGCACTTCACTACTATAATAGATGATTAATTAAGACTTATTTAATCATATTTAATGATATATGATTTGCACTTTATCATCTACTTCTATAAGAAAAAGCAAAAACAAATTATGAAAAATCAAGTAACAAAAGAAAACAATCAACTAAAGCCTAATATTTTGCCTAGTTAAAACTATAGGAAGTAGAGAAGAAAAGATTAAAAGGAATGCAAACATTAGTTTTCTTTTAACTAGTGTTATTGTTTGGAAAAATTTGAAAGTGTATCTATGGAAAGAAAAATTTTACTTTTGTCTTTTGATTTATAGAGCCCAAACGTGAAAGAAAAGAAAATGAAACCATTATTATTTTAAATTATAACCCTTGGTAACTAGAGATAAAACAACAAAATTAAATAGATATGGACAGGATTGTAAATTTGCTACACTTGTTCATTTTCTTTTCCCTAATCTTTTTAGTTGGAGTGAATTGATATTTGTTAGCATGTATAAAAATAGTAATCACTTGTATTTTCCCTCCTCTCACTATTCTCTCTTACTAAGCACAAGTAAAGAAAATCAGCAACCTCTTTTCCATCCTTCCACTTTTATATTTTATCAAGCAAAACCAAATTCACTATTTGGATGTTATTCTCCTACTTGCTTTCTACTATTTGGTTAAAAAAAGGAAATAGCTGAATATAATTATTTAATAAAAAGATTCATTTAAGTTTTTAATTTTTCAAAATATTTTCTTTTGTACTTTTGGATCCTAATGTAAAATTTTGCTTATTGCTTCAAAAGGTAAAAGAAAATAGTAAACGTAGCCACAAGAAAAAGAAAAATCAAATGAAAAAAAATACTTGAAGAAAAGAGAACTTCTCAAGCAAGTCAAAGTCATTAGCCATGAGTTGATTCTTCATCTAATTTTCCCTCTTCACCATTTCATTTCCTTCCTACCATGCTTTCATTGACAGTGGATTACCGACCTAATTTTTAAATTCCATATTTATTAAAAAAAAATAAACAGCATTATATTTACAAGAAAAAAAGTAACTAACAGATTATAGTATTCATTTTTACATTTACAAGAAATTGAAGGCCTCATCTAATCAAAATGCATCGAGTGAACTAGAACAAAGCGGCCACAACAATGCATACAACAAAAATAACCTTACTTGTATGTGCCAAGCTGCCTAAGAATGGCAAAATCCTGAAATCACTTAAAAGTGAAAAAAAATAGTTAAGGATAAAAGTTGTTGGTGATCTCAATGATTGTATTATTATTTTAAGTTAGATATCGATCTAAAAGTGAAAGGTGAAAGTAATGAGATAAAGACTTAAAAGTAAGAGAGTTTAAGATAGATAAAGAAGAAAGTAATGAGGTAAAGAATTAAAAGCTTCTGGTTCATGAAATTTTAGAATTTAGGGGAAAGTGTGATATTTGAAAAAGTTTGATACTTGAAGTTTATGTTCATTTTTAGGGCATCTTATAATCAAATTCACTCATTTGGTTGCGAAAAATCTTAGTTTATTAATTCATATATAATTATCATAATCTTCTTGACAAGCTGTAAGTAACTTTTCATTTTGTTTTAATTAAAAAAAAACCCAAACGACAAATAATGCTTTTAGCAGCAAGAGAAAAGAAAGATTTTAAAGGTTTTTAATTAAATATACACAATTATGGTGTTTAACTAGACATCAAGCCATAATTGTTGTACTAAAATATAAAAAAAAAATCGATTATGGCATTTTGGAAGAGCTGAACACCTTATTTGCTTTTATAAATATATTAGAAAAAAAATATTAAATAAGGCGTTTATTTAAAGAAACACCTTATTTGCTTTTGTAAAAATTTTGAAAAATCGTTTATCAAATAAGGTTTTGTAAGAAGAAACACCTTAATTGATATCAAATAAGATGCTTGTAGGAAGAAATGCCTTAATTGATGTCAATTAAGACACTTGTAGGAAGAAACGCCTTAATTGATATCTAATAAGGCGCTTTTAGAAAGAAACGTCTTAATTAATATTAAAACTGAATTAAGAATAAGGCAAATTTTTTTTTTAAAAAAAAGCTAAAACTAAATTTCAAACTTAATTTTCAAAAAGGTAACGGATTATGATAAATTTTTTATTCAAGTCAAATTTGGAAATAAGATAATTTTCCTCCCGAAATCCTTAAATACTATAAGGAGATGTGGGTTTTTGATTTCATGACTTTAGGCACTGTTGGGAATATGACATTTTCTCCTGTAATCGAATTACCTTGAACCAAACGTGGAAAACAAATATTCGCCATCAAGATTTCAAGAAAAAATTTGTAAATTCCCCGAACCAAACATACTTTTAAAGGAAGAAAGTTTAAAATAGATTAAACATGCTTGGATAATACTATTTATATCTATGTGATGATATTTTGGGTCTACACTGCTAGATGTCAGCTATAATCATAGGTCCAAGCTGAGTTAACAGTTGATTGCCCATTCATGGTTCAATAAGTTAGCATCCTAGGGGTTCAACAAATTAGCATCCTAGGCACTATCTTGTAGGCTATTGAGGTGGTCGAGTTGACGTGGACCTTAAGAACTCAAGTCAGCATGATATGTTAGCTTACCAAAATGACAAAAATACTCCAACTTGTCAGCTAACTTATACTAATGAGGGAAAAGTTCATTTTGATTTTTAGACATTAAAATGCCTCTAACATTCTATTCCCTATCGAGCAGTTTGATGTGTTAGCCTGAAAAAGGTAAAGTTAACCGATCTATTTCTGTTCTAACTGAGTTGTTGATTAGGCATTGGTTTTTTTTTAGAGCTCTTGTTTGATCATTGGTCCGACCTTAATTTGTTGAGGTGGCAAGCAAAAAAAATGCTAATGTAAATATAGTAGCATTATTCAGGTTTGTGGCTGATGTGTGCTACTATAAGATGATAGAAGTCACATTCGTAGCACTCATGACATATTCGACGTCCTATCATATTGGTAATCAAAGTGGTATTTGTAAATTTTTTATAATGAATCGTGTGAAATCTAATGTGATACAAATGCATGGTTGATGTGATACTAACACATTTTATTGGGTAAGCTTTGCATGATGGGTGAACCGATGTGCCTCTTGTAAAGATTTATTTGAATCTGTATTTATTGAAGAGATAAAATTTCATAATTTTTTGAATTAAGATTAAGAATGTGAAAGGTCAATCCCAGTAATTGTTATGGTGATATGGCCTAATCTGGACTATTTGTTTGATCTAGTACTTGGCTATATAAGAAGCCTTCTAGAGTCTCGTTTCTTTACTACTTGACATCTAAGATCTCAAGTCGATTAGATTTAATGACCTCTAAATCTTTTAGCTTTTTTTGGTTGACCTTTTTTTTTCTCAAACTCTTCGATACATTTTTTTTTATTATGTTTTCTTATTCTAACATATCTAACAATTTTAGGGTAGAAGTAAAGAGAGGTCAACTTGGCCAAGAAACTGTTTTTTTGAATGATGAAGTCCCTTATGTCTTGCAAAAATGGACAACATCGAGCTACCAATTAGTTAAATCCAATGTCTGTTAAGGGCCAAAAACAAGTGGAAGATAACGCTCGAGCAAGGGAAAAAGGGTTTGTCATGGAAAAGATGAGCTTCTAGCTGTAATTGATTTCAACCTCTAAAACCTTTCAGTCTCGATAGCAATAGTCAGTTTGGCTCTTTCGTCTGACCTTTTTTTTACTTCTTTTGCTTCTATTTTTTTGGTTTCACCCTTTCTTCTCATCTTGATCTTTTTTTTAGAAATCCCCTTTCTTTTATTCCTAACTTTGTTAGTCTACAAATATATTTAGCCAATCTCTTCTGATTAAATACTCAATTTTATTTTTCAGGTTGATGTAATCTTCAGTGTTATGTTTGTAATCTCTATGAAAGATACATTTTTTTTGAATATTTTCTACTATTTTACCTCAGTGGCTTAGCCCATTTAAGCTTAGGGTATCTTTCAATTTGCATCAGAATCCTATACTGAGAGGTATTAAATGTAGTGTAGTTACTATATCATTGACTTAGGCTTTTAGCCCTAAGGTAACCTTTTGATTTTGTCTTTCTTAAGGAATTGTAGATTTCCTTTCCTTTTCACCAATCAAAGAAGGAGATGGACTTGTTTCACCTTGAGTGTTTTTCATTATAACTTTAATGTTAATATATTTTTCAATGATAAGTAAGACATCGGTGAGAGACTTCAGTTGTTCTAGGAAGAGGGTAAAGTGTTATTCTTAATCACTTAAACCATTGGTCAGGGTGGCCACTGTTACAACTTGCTCTAAGTCTTTAACCTGAAGAGTTTTAGCATTAAATCGCTTCACGTACTCTTTTAAGGATTCATTTTTGTCTTGGTAGATTGACGTCAGATTAAGTGTCATTTTCTTTGTTCGTCGATTGTAAATGAATCTAGATAGAAAGAATGGTTGAGTTGCTTAAAGATGACAATTGATCTCGACTCGAGGCTATTGTACTAGGACTAAATTGCTATTTTCAACGTTATGATAAGCCTTTTGCACATGAAGGCTTCATTGACTTACTGAATCATCATGTTGATATGATAAAGTTTAAGATGATCAAAAAAGTCAAATGTATAGTCATATGTCTCCAAAGTAGGCATCTTAAATTCCTTGAGAGGTATAACTTAGTTTATCTTTTTTGTCTAAAAGGGAGATTTCCAAAAACCTTAGCTCGTCATTAAAAATGGAGGCCTTATTCTTCAATTCTTTCTTTATTGTCTCCATCCACGCTTGTAAATTTTTGTTTGGCTATGGTTTTGAGGTGGCTTAGGTGGAAGTGTGTGTAAGATAATGGGTTATTCGTGTTTGGTTTTCTTTTGATTGCAACCAACGAGACCATTATATCATCGTAGGTTTATAACTTTTGAGCGAGTGAATTTTAGAGAATTATTGGGTTTGATGCCTTTGAAGTTTCTGTTGGTGTCAAGTTTTGTGTTATTTTTTTAAGGGATTGGAGTTGTTGGGCGAGCACTTCAAATTGTACGACGGTTGAGATAGTAGGTCGATCTGGATCAGGTTAGTTAATTTGGATTTTTGTTCCAGCAACAGTTTCTTCTTCCTTTGTAACTCTCTTTCTAGCAAGCATCTTTTAACTCGACTAAATGAATATTGTCTTTACTTGACACGTTAAATATTTGTGCTTAATTGTTCGAAGATGATAAAATCTTGAAATCATTAGATATGGAAAGACAGAAATTAATAATAAAAGCTAAAGGTGATCTCAACGATTGTGTTCCAATGCAAAAAAAAAAAAAAAAAAAAACAATTTGAAACTAAAAAGAGAAAGTAATGAGACAGAGGCTTATAAGTAAGAAGGTTCAAGACAGATTAAAGATATGTAGATGAGAATATTTATACCTATATAACGACGGCTTTGGGTTTAGACTGTTCGAGATCAATCGGCGACTAGAATTAACTTCGTAAACCCAAACTAACTTGATAGTTGACTGATTTTTCAAGTGCGACAAGTCAGTGTTGTGATACACTGTCCTATAGGCTATTGAAGTGACCAAAGTAACGTGAATCCTGAAAATTTAAATCTGCGAACAAAATAATGAAATGCCCCCGTTATCAACCTACTTATATTAAAAAGGAAAAAATCCATTTTATCCTTTGCACGCTAAAATGCGCCTAACAAAGCTTTTTTCCAAATCGTCAATGAAAGTTTTGTTGATAAACGATTTCACTCGGTCCAATAACTCGGAGAAAACTTGGTCAGGCGAGTCATAAGAGAGGTCAGGGTCGGGGAAGGCAAGGACGAGCCGTGCCGAGTCGGAGGAAAGGGCTCCGATGCAGTCCCCGGACTCGATGGGAGTGAGGATGTTGGAGAAGAAAGCGTGGTGAGGAAGGGAGGCATTGACATCTGAGGGTTGGGAGTGCGAAGAGGGTTCAGGCCGCGATGGACGGCGGGTGCAGCGTAGGAGTCCTAGCTAATGCCCGCGTAGGACTTCTGTTTCGTATTACTTGAGAAAGTGAGAAATCAGGCCATTTCAACTGGGGTTTAAGCGTTTAAGAAATGATAAAACGGACTCCAAACTATTTACGTATGATATTGACAAACCAATTATAATATGACACGTGTAATCAAAAAATATAAAATGACGGAAGTTTAGACAATTTCGACAACCCAAAACCTTTGTTTTTCTCCCGGCAGCACGCAGCCGGCAGTCAGCGTAGTTCAAGGAAGTTTTCTTCTCCGTCTTCGTCTCTCCCTTAGGTGTTAGAGTAAGCTTTTCTGTCTCTTCTTCTTCTTTCTCTCTCTCTCTCTCTCTCTCTCTCACAACAACTATGAGTTTTAACCTTTGATTTTCCGATGAGTTTCTGTTGTTTTTTCAAGTGCAGATTTTAATGAAGATGATGAATAATTTTAGTCTCATAAATAGTTTTTTTTTTTTATCTGTATTTAAAACTTGTTTATTTTTAATTGTGAGTGAACAACAATTTTAATTTTTGTTTTATTTTATACTTTTAATTGTTAGTTGTGTTTACTAGATGCAAATTTAATTTATTCCTTGCTCGGGCTTGGATTCCCATCTATTAATCTGATATCCATGAAATGAGTTTGGGAACCAGACTTTGACTTAATAAAAATAGATGTCCTACTGCTTGCTATTTCTAATTTCTTGGTATTGGGCATTGTTAGAAATTCAAAGAGTTTCCAAGGTGGACTAGGCTTAGGTTTTCCTTCTCAGTTACTCGCAGAAGCACAATTTGTTGGCTTAAGCCATGCGGTTGTTGTTCTATTTGCACGTTTGTTGGTTTGGAATTGCGAAATTACGGGTTTGAGGAAAAAGAAAGGTTTTGGGTATGGCTGATAATAAAGAAAGAAAAAATTGTTTTTTATTTTTTATTGCAGATCATTGTCTTTTGTTTGCCAGTTCATGAATATTGTTATGGTAAAACAATCATAACCTTCAATTTCATTTTTCTTTCCATTGGTCCAGAAATGGATCCAGAATCGTTGCTGGAGTTCAACGGACTAGAAGATGTTTTGCAGCCTTTACTTTGTGCATCAAATTCATCTTCACTGAAAGAAGCCCTTGAGCTTCTTATAGAAGCTTCTAGGAGTACTGTTGCCCGTGCGGAACTTGCCTTAAGGAATATCCTTCCTACTGTCCTTAAGCTTGTTGAATCTCTCCATCACAAATCAAATTGCGAATATCTCACGAAATCTCTGAAGCTTCTTAGGAACCTATGTGCTGGAGAAATTGCCAATCAGAATGCATTTTTGGAGCAAAATGGAATTGAAGTTGTTTTGAATGTTTTGAAGTCTGCAGCAGTTCTTCCTAATCCAGATTTTGGGGTTATTCGTATGGTTTTGCAAGTTCTGGCAAATGTCTCTTTGGCTGGAGAAAAACATCAGCAAGCTATTTGGCATAAGTTTTTTCCGAATGAGTTTTTGGTGCTTGCAAGAGTTTGTAGTCAAGAGACTAATGATCCTTTGTGTATGATTCTGTATACCTGTTGTGATGGAAGGCCTGGACTGGCTACTGAGCTCTGTAGAGATTTGGGCTTGCCTATTGTAGCGGGTATAATACAGACTGTTGTCTCAGGTACAGATGATTAGCCTTTGATTTTTGAGTTTTCATTAATCTGTCCCCAACCTACTTTGTTTTCAATAGATTTAGATCTACCAATAGCTAACTCTAAACCTGACTTTTTTTTCTATTTTTTCTGCTGTTGTCTTATCAGTTGGTTTTGGAGAAGATTGGTTTAAGTTACTTCTCTCAAGGTTATGTTTAGAAGATATTCACTTTCCTCGACTGTTCTTTAAATTATGTAAAAGCAGTGCCTCTGAGAATAGTGGAATTTCTGATCCCCGTGATGATCTTTTCTCATCAGAGCAGGCTTTTCTTTTGAGAATCATATCAGAGATCCTAAATGAACGAATGGAGGAAATAAGAGTTCCCAGTGAGTTTGCAATGTTTGTTCTTGGAATATTTAATAGATCAGTGAAGGTTGTTGATTTTGTCACCAGAGGCAAGTCTGGTCTTCCAACGGGCTCTATATCCATTGATGTTATGGGATATTCACTCATCATTTTGAGAGATATCTGTGCCCAAGAAGGTGTAGGAGACTTGAAGAAGGATTCCTTAGATGTTGTTGATATGCTAATCTCCAATGATCTTATAGACATTCTTTTATCTTTGCTTCGTGACCTTGAGCCTCCAGCAATCATAAGAAAAACCTTGAAGGAGAGCGAAAACCAAGAATGGAATTTGTGTTCATCTAAGCTTTGCCCTTACAAAGGATTCCGGAAAGATATGGTTGCTGTAATAGGGAATTGTGCCTATCGAAGGAAGCACGTACAAGATGAAATAAGACAGAAAAGTGGGATTCTATTGTTGTTACAGCAGTGTGTTACTGATTATGACAACCCGTATCTAAGGGAATGGGGCATTTGGTCTTTGAGAAATTTATTAGAAGGGAATGCAGAAAACCAACAGGCAGTGGCTGATTTAGAGCTACAAGGGTCTGTTGACATACCTGAACTTGCCAGACACGGTCTTAGAGTGGAGGTTGATCAAAATACTCACCGTGCAAAACTAGTAAATATCCCAGGAAGCTATCCTAAGCCTGATGATTAATTTTATTCTGCTAATTTAGTATGCTAGACTATCAAAGTGCCACGTTCTTTTAAGTTGTTCAATTTGTACACTTTTTTGACAAACTGATCCTGGAAGGCAAGAAGCTTGACTAAGATTTGGTCATGGTAATATTTCTTGATCTTGATATTGAAAATTGTCTTTTCCCTCCGTCTTGATGTATTAAGTTTCTGGTGATATTCTGGGTATGAATTTTCATTGACATGCTTTTTTGTCATTTTCCAAACATTTTATATTCTTAATAGGGCTTATGATGCATTGACCCTCGATTAATCCTGAAAATTCTATGTTGTCAGTCATGTGTTAGAATTGTCTGTCTTATTGAAAAAACAAAAAGGAACTCTCACATAATATTGATGGATAATTGAACCCCTAAATGTTACTGGATCATGTAGACAAATACTTCTGATGATTTTTTTTTAATTGTTTCACATCATTATTTTTATAGGTAAGAGTTCCCTTCACATTACCCCCTCTTCCTTCTTAGGTTTAATAATGCCTTAAAACAATTACTTGAATGGTGGTTGCTCCTATCTCTGTCTTAAAACTATTTGAACTATTGCTTAGTATCTCACCCAGTAAATCTAAACAATACTGGAACTCATTCATTTATTACTTTGTTGGTAAAGTCCTTTGCTGCTTTAATGCACAGCGTTAGTATTAAATTAATGAAAAATTCTTTTCTTTCTTCTCCTTATACATGAGTTTTGATGTTAAATGTCCCTTAATTATGATAGTGAAAATCCAGTTAATTATTGGGATTTAAGTGTTTGTTTAGTTTAGTTTATTTGGCTCTTTGTTTCTCTTCTTATTTACTTTTCTTTTCTGTAAAAAATTTCTGATTGAGTTATGTTCCTAGTTTTGAAATTTTTAGTTGATTCTATCTTGATGTTGAAATAGTGTGATAAATTTTATTCTTTTTTTATTTTTTGGTTTTGCTTTGATTAACTCCTTATAATGTTTTTTTTTTTTCTTTTTCTTTTTGGATAGTTTCTATTTCCTTTTTACTTGGAATTGTGATCATTTGTACTTGGTAATATGTTTGAAATTTTCAATGCTTTAGAAAGAGGTAAAGTAAGAGAAAACAAGGTTAGGTCAAAGGATTTTTTTGCATCAATCAAATAGCTTAAAGGATTCATGCATTATATGCAATCTTGTAAGTTTCACCTTAGTTTGAGCTCTTCAAACGTAGTTAGGTAGCTAGCTAGCCCTTTTAAACCATTTTGATTGCTGATGCTGCCTAGAAGGGGTGGGGGTGGTGAAATTTTTTTATAAACTCATAATTGGATGTTAAATCATAAAATAAGCAAAATGTAGTTTAGAGGTTAGTTTATTGAGCAAAATTTTGTTGTCTGTTTTCAAGATGGAGGTGAGCACTGCATTGTTTGGAAACATGTTGCTCTAGTACTATGTGCTACTCTTTGAGGTAACAAGGAATGTTGATGGCAGTAACTGAGTATGGTGGATGTGTGGAATCATTGAATAAGAATGTGAGCGAGAAGTATGGCTTTGATTTTAAGGAAATATGATGGAGCAAATACAGGAACCCAATGATGTGCTAAATGGCGTCATTGAAATGCAATGTTATTGTAGTGTGAAATAGTGTATCAGAAAGAGTTGGGTTGTAAAGTGGAACCCTTGAAATTGTGACTATGTGGGTGTGTTTAAGGGTTTTGCACAACAAACTTTTTTCATTGCATAGAAACCTTGTAAAACACACAGAAAATTCAAAGAAACAAAAGAATATGCGAATAACATGCATACAGAACTATGTAAGGAATCTAATAGGAACTAAGGTAGAAATGATATTAGGTTCAAATTGAGGGGCTTCTTTTGTTTTAGGGTTGATGACATGCGTGCTTAGAAGGTCAGGATGGTTGATTGCAGGAATATTTAGGTGCATAATAACTTGGTTGACTTGCATTTTGTGTGGTAAAACTTAAGAAAAAGGCAAAGGCATTGATGGAGTTTTTGACGAAGAAAAAAGTAGTTGTTTCCTACTTTGTTTTGAGCATTGCTTGTAACATATTATGGTTATTGTGATATAAAGTTAGATGTTAAATTTTTATCTTTAATAGTAGTTACTGCCTCAACTGCAGCAGAAGGCTCAACTCCTTTGGGTGAAAGCAATGGAGTTCAGTGTCCATGAAAAAAATCAAGGTTTTACTAGTAGGAAGCAGAAAAAGATTAAAGTGGAAATGTACATCCTATGAAGTAGTGAATTGGTGGACCAATGAAATGAAAGACTTACTTGTGGAGCCGGTTCTTTTGAGGCATTAAAAAATCTTGAAGAAAACCAGATGGGGAGACGTTGGTAAATTGGGAACTCACAGGTATGCCACCACAAATATAACTTGTTGTATGGTTAGTATGAGATTATTTATATTGGTTTGATGAATGAAATGAAACATTGTTATGGGTATTATGCCGGCTGGTTTAATGACTGATTTAAACAGTTTTGCTGGATCCTTATTGTTGGGTTCATGGTGGGAGGGAGGGTGTCTCAGTTGTCATGATTAATGTTTTTAAGCCATTAAATTTTATTAATAGCTGCTTTATCTCATATATGCTTTCAAGCACCCATCTTATGACTCAAAATGAGCTTTAAGTTGTTTCAGTCAGATTCGAAAACTATTATTCAATTGTCTTAACATAGGTTCACACATACATAAATTGAGCCAATAAGTCTATATATGATGATATTGAAATTTTAAATTTATATTTTCTCCAAACTATATAGTTTGACATGAGGCTACTCTCACCATGCGCATATAATTTTGATTTAGGGAGGATTTGGGCGCAGCTCTTTGAGCAAGGAATACGTACTTATCTACCAATAAGCAGGGTTGGTATAATATTTTAGCTTTCTTATTTCGTTATGTCCTTTTAAACCATCAAGATTACGGCGGCTTCATGTTATTTGATATTAATCTTTAAATTACAATAGTTTTTCCCACTATTTATGTATATAGAGTGGAAAAAGTTTACATAACCAATCAATCTTCTCTCTATTTAGGATATATATATATAGCTGCAAGATATTTTTAGATTCCATCCAATACATCTCTCTGGACCAGTTTCAATAGATTTATTTATGTCAAATTTAACGAATTCATACAAAAATTAATTTTTCATAACTTCCTAATAATTGCGAATTAAGACAACAAAAAATAGAACTGCACTTTTTTATCGATTGAGTCAACAAACTGCTGGTAGTGGGATAATGTATCAGTCCACCAACTTCTTTTAGTACATGATGCTGTTCATAGCCATATCCAAGCCAATAATCCTACTCTAACCATCTTAAAATTAAAAGCTCCAAGCCTTTCTGGAGTCTCAAGTTTCTAGTAATAGTTTGGTGTTTCATTACTAATTTTGACATTTTGAACAAGAATATAATTTTTCATCCTTAAATTAAAAAAAAAATTTTATAGCATAATATATGTGTATAGGCATGATTAAAATCTTAAAGATTAAACAAAAATTAAGCAAACTATATTAATTCCAAACCCTGTTGCCATGTCATTTTTTTGAGTAACTCTTCAAAAATGAAATAATTGAATTGGAATATGATCAAGTATTTACGACCCTCTCATATTTTCTTTTTTCAATTTTTTAGGTATCTCAAAGCAATGTCCTCTATTAATGTAATCAGAAAATAATTTTAATGGGATCATATTCATATATTAATTATTAATTCATATTTTATAGAGATAAGGACTTTCTACGTTTTATTATTAAAAAAGTTTTAATTTGCATTAAATTCAATTGTTTTAAATACTAAAAAAAGTAATCTTCATTAGAAAACTACTACAATGGGATATTATTTAATGCAATCGTGCTAATGATGTAATTATTCTTAAATTTATAAATTGATTTAAATATCGTTTGAATATTGTTTTTTTTTTTTTTATTTATCTAAGTGTTTTTATAAATTACATCATCCAACGAAAACGTTTTTAACAACAAATTAAATATTTTATAATATGAAAATTATAATTATAATAAAATAAATGTTCATAATCTTAATTTCATGCAATAAAAAATCAAGAATTTATTTTCGTTTTTTAGTAAAGTTTGAGAATGCATTTGTATATTATTCATACATACTTTATGATTATACTAGGTTTTTTCACCCGTTCTTCACACAATTAGTCTTTTATCTTTAAAAATACTTAAATAATATATATGTGCATAAATATATATATGTATGTATATATGTACATACGTGCACATGTCACGGACCTAAGAAAGAATCCTGAATCCTATATCGAATATAATAGGAAGGTCCCTGGAGTATATAAGGGTTCACATCACCTCCGCCTTGTGAGACGCCTTTTGTAGGACAAAACCGTGAGGCCAGGGGGCCAGAGCGGACAATACCTCACAAGGGTGTGAATCGTGGCATGTAGGCTGATATGGGACACCGGAAGGGTGAATGCCCGGGTCCCGGAGCCGTGCGGGTTGGGAGCTTGAGTCTCGACCCGTGACAAGTGGTATCAGAGCCAGCCCTAAACCGTTCGATCCACGCCAAGCACCTAGAGGGAGGTAGGCAGGGTGGCCAGCCTCCGTGACGAGGGCGTCACGAGGTTGGGTGCGGGAGAATGTCACGGACCTAAGGGAGAGTCCTGAATCCCACATCGAACATAATAGGAGGGTCCCTGGGGTATAAAATGGTTCACACAATCTCCGCTTTGTGAGGCACCTTTTGTAGGACAAAACTGTGAGGGCAGGGGGTCAGAGCGGACAATACCTCACAAGGGTGTGAACCGTGGCGATCAGGCTGATCTGGGATGCCAGAAGGGTGAATGCCCGGGTCCCGGAGCCGCGCGGGTTCGGAGCTTAAGTCTCGACCTGTGACACACACACACATACATCTAAAACGTTTCTCTTTATTAAAATAAAAATTAAGATAAAAAACAAAATTTTTTAAAAATAAACCAAAAATTTTAAATAACAATCATATTAAAGGAAAAACATTATTAAGAAAAAACATTATTATGAAAGACTAATGAAATCATGAAACCTACAAGAGAAATAAAAGTAAAAAATCAATAAAATTTATTTATGTTTTTTATTTCTAAAAGATTTATTTTTAAATCATTAACTCATTGGAATATGTATAGATTGACATTAATATAATAATGATTTGTAACTTTTCGACTCTCTATTATTAATTAAATTTAAATAATTAGCAACATATGAAAAATTATATTTATCTATTAATTGTGATAATTGATTGTGTCTTTTAGGGTTTTTTTTTGTCTTTTAGTTTTTTAAAATTTTAAATATAATATTCACTTATATAAAATTGGATTAATTGTGATCATTTAATATTGTTTTATTTTATTTTATTTGCCTTTTGAATTTTTTCGATTTTAATAAAAAAAATCTTTTTATTAATTGTGATAATTTATTTTTTCTTACTTTTTGATTTTTCTTCATTTTAAAGAGATACATATATATATATATATATTATACTAATTGTGTATTGCTTTCTTTACCTTTTGGCTTTCAATAGGCTTAAAAATATATAGTTATGTGTGTGTATGTATATATATATGTATGTATGTATGTATATGTATATATATATTTAAACTCTTTATTTATTTAATGAAATTTTCAAATAATCTGCTTTAATATGTATTTAATAAATTTCATAACAGGAATAAAAAGAAGTGTAAACTTACTAATAGGTAGCGAGGTGTATTTAAAATAACAATCCTACAAATATAAATTACATTATAATAATTTATTTAATATATGATATTTAAAATTTTGTAGAGATATATTTAATTTTTAATTTTAAATAATATATTAAAAAATGATCATGTAACGCATGGGTTAAAATAACCTACTTGAATAATGAAAAACATTTATAATGTTAGAATATCATTAAAAAATATTCTTTTAAGTGGTATATATTTTTATTTGCTATAAACCAAATTTTGTTTAGGAAATTTTAGTGGATGTTGAAAATTACCAATATTGCAATTTAACTAAAAAATTGATCAATATCTAAAAGAGTAAGGTACAAACAAATTTAAAAGAAAAATATAAGATAATTTAAGAAATTAACTATACTTAAATAATGTGAAAAGGTAAGAAATTCATTATTCAATATTGATTATTAAATTTATTTATTTTTTTAAAAAAGAAATAATCGATTGTATAAGAAAGAAGAGGTCAGCTCTTAAGAGATAAAAATGTTACTTAGAGTACTTTTCATTTATTTTTTTATTTTACTCTAAATAAAACTATCATATTTAAATGATTAAATTTGTCAATTTGGCATTAAATTTATAGTATTCATTTGACTTCAAATTTGTTTAAAAAGAAAATTTTTAACTTTTCTTTTTAGCTATACTTGTGCCTTTTATAAATTAAAATTTATATGAAAATTTATAGTTCAAACTTGAGCTTTAAGTCATGGATGTAAAGGAAAAAATATAAAAAAATAATTATTATTTTGTTAATTAATAAAAAACGTAAATTGCCTAGAGATGTAAGATTTTGGACTTGATCTTAGAGCCACTAATCAATGTCATAGTTAAAAAGAACTATTATCATTAATAAACTCAAGACATTCTTTTGATAAAATTAAATTTAAAAAAAAATTAAAAAAGTTAATAAATTTAGTCCTGGTTTTAATAGTGGGTTTTATGAATTAGCATTAAATCCAAAAAGTTTATCCAAATTCATAGATATTTATAATATTTAATATTTTTATCTGTCTCATCTTTATATTATTAAAATAGGAATTTAAATGAAAGTTCTATTATTATAAATTATTGCTTTAATTCATGTTTTAAACTATGAGTGTGAATGAAAAAAAATAAAAGAGTATTTAAGGTGTTGTTTTGAAAAGAATTGATGTACAAATAAATTTAATTAACCATGAGATTTCTAAAATTGAAATTAAACCCTTAGAATCCAATCGAGTTTATATATATATATATATATATATATATATATATATAATATAAACATTAACCACCTTCTATTTTACTATAAAAGTTTTTATTATATAAATAATCACTTTAACCTTTATTTTAATTAAATAATAGGTGCATAAGAAGAGAAATAAAAATATTTATTAATGAAGTTAAAATATTGTTTTATGAATAGTAAATTGCAAAGAATATATATAAAAAAAATTTATTACGATTTTTATAGTATTTATCAATGTCATATTAAACTTTTAACTTCTATTCAAATTCATGCAACATTTTTTCAAATAAATTTTTTTATGTATTTAATCTTTTTAGAAGAAAAACTATACAAAAATTCTATTATTAGATCTTTAATTGAAGACCTTATTTTGAACAATTATTGGATAAGAAAACAAATATATCCATTTTTATTAACCATGTTAAGTTATTATTTTCATAAAAATATTAAATTTAAAAATAGTAAAGTAAATAAATTCAATCATAAGATGTAGACACTTATTTTTCAGACTTTGTTTTTTTTTTTTATTCGATGTGTTTCAGATAAGGATAATAAAAATAAAAGTAGAGTTTTGGTCCTAATAGAACTTTAGGGTAAGGAGGTTTGTATTTTGAAATTAGGCTGATAAAAAGATTCCTTTGGAATCAAAATAAAAGGGATGAATGAATAGGGTTTTTTTAAAAAAGAGGATTTTTAGTTTTTTGAATTTTTTGGCTAATTTAGGACTTAGTCTTTTGCGATTTAATCCCTATATAAACTTTTTATCACACACACAGAAAAGAGGGAAGAAAAGAAAGTAGTCAGAAAGTATCAAAAAAAATTTCAAAGAAAAATAGATTTCTGAAAAGGGTTCTTTTGGAATTTTTGTAGTTAGAGGTTGGATTAGAGCCCAAGTGGTGCTTTGGAGGATTTCAGGAAGTAGAAAAGTGATTAGGTTATTTTTTGGGATTTGTTTTTTGGAATTTTCTGGAAATTCTAGAATTTGGTTGAATTTTTTGGCGAAAATTCAAACTTTTTAGTGATAAACTTAGTTTTAGACATTGAATCCTAGAAACCAACAAAAGTTCAACCGATATTTTTCATATTTTAGAAAAAGAAACAAAGGAAAGAAGAGGAGGAGAAGAAAGAGCAAATAAGCACTTGAAGGAAAAAAGAAAATTTTTGCCTTTTTATATTGGTGTGAAAGGACACTGTTTTGGACTTTAAAAGTAGGCAAGATCCACACGTCACCCAAGGTCTGACTCAATCCATTGCACTTCAACTTGTCTGCCTACTTCATTAAGTCATTGCTAAGCCGTGGAGTCAAGCCGTGCATCGAGCCGTTTCAGCTTGAATCTGTCTCTGGAGCTGTGCCCTATTCAAGCTAAATCGAGCCAAAGTAAGATATGGTATTTTTTTCTTCTTTTACCTATTTATTTATTTATTTTTGTTTATTTTTTACAAATCAATAGCATTTATTCAGTTATGTATAAGTTTTTTTTTTAGGAGAATTAAAATGTGAAGAAAAGGAAAGCATTAATTTTCTTTAAATTAAAAATAATAAAAATATTTAAAAAATAATACTTTCTAAAGGTAATAAAAGTTCAAAAAAGTATTTTCTTAGGAAGGATTGAAATATCAATTTTCCTAAAAAGTAAAAAATTTTAAAAAATCTATTTTTTTGAGGAAAAGTTGAAAGAATCAATTTTTCTTAAAAAATAAAAATTTCAATATTTTTTTTGAGGAAAAGTTGAATGTATTGATTTTCCTTGGAATGAATATTTCAAAAGAGAGATTTAAGGAAAAGTTGAAGTATAAAGTTTCTTTAAAAATAAAAATTTTAAAAAATATTTTTTTAAGGAAAAATTGAAATGATCAAATTTTTTTAAAAATAAAAAATTAAAAAGAGATATTTTTAAGGAGAAGTTGAAAGCATTAATTTTTCTTAGAAAATAAAAATTTTTCAAAAAATGTATTTCAAAAGAAATGTTTTTAAGGAAAAGTTGAAAGTATCAATTTTTCTTAAATAAAAAAAAAGATTTTAAGGAAAAGTTGAAAGTATCAATTTTCCTTAAAAAATAAAATTTTTCAAAAATATATTTCAAAAGAAACATTTTTAAGAAAAAGTTGAAAGTATCAAATTTTTTTAAATAAAAATATTCTCAATTAAAAAAAAAAGCATTTACGTAAAAAGTTAAAAGTATCAATTTTTCCTTAAATAAAAGCATAAATTTTTTTAAATAAAAATAAGAAAAGAAATCTGAAGAAAAAACTGAGGTATTAATTTTTTTCTTATAATTTTTTTAATATTAAATAATTCCACGACAGAGCTCCTGTAAGAGAAACAATAGTTTTCTTGTATATTTTTTAGATGAGAGAATTTTTTTAATTTTTTACCCAAAGTATTGAATTCAATTAATAATAATTTTCAATAATTAATTATCTAGTAAAATTTTTTAAGGCTTAATGGCTAATACTAAATTAAACTGGTACCATCTTTTGATGGGCATTGTAAGGGTGCTATAACTTTCTTCACACGTAATCGTACTCTTGGACCTTATTTTGGTTTTGTAGAAATTGAATCTACCTTTTTAAATATACTTAAGTCAAGCTTAAGATTTTTCTTTAAAACATGATAGATTCAGTTAGGTGACCAATCGCACCTAAACAAAAAAGATTGGTGGTGATTTCCTAAGTCAATGTCTACGATAGGTCACTGATCTATACGTTATGACAGTTAGACGACTCCACTGAGGATATGCTAAAAGTCAAGCCAGCAAATAAATTTGTGTTATCCAAAAGCCTAATAAAATTGGATTTTTTTGCAAAGATTTTTCTTTATTCATTTATTTTATTTATTTATTTTGGTCACTATGTGATTCATATGTATGTGCATAACATAAGCTCTTTACTCAAGCTCTGTCCCTCTAGAGTAACTATGCTTTCATGAGGTTTTAATACCTTTGCAGTAGCTAGCAAAATACTCTCACTCAAATTGAATCTTTTTTACTTGTAACATATAATAGGTAAGGATTATGGTGCCTTACTAGTCTGTGATCGATAATAATATAAGGAGTAATTTGGGAACCTTTAGATTTTAAACCTTAAACCATATACAATGAACCTTAGAAATGCCTAACCTATAGGTAGAGCCATCTTCTTCCCTTTAGAATTACCAGAAGTTTAGGATTTATTCTTTTTATTGTGTATGATGTTCTAATTCATTTATTTATTTTATTTTTCCTTACTCAGTGTACTAACTAATCTTTTCTCGTATTTATTTTTGCATGATTCATACTCATATCATAAAGTTGCATAAGGAATATTTTCCCAAAAAGTTAATTTTTAATAAAGTTTTTCATGGAGTCCATAAAATGACTAGTCTGCTCTTTATCTGTATTAGCTCTTTGTGAGTCACCAAATGAGGTAAAGGTTCAGTCAGAAAAGATCTAACAAAAAGAAGGGGATTGTCTACCAGTCGATCATGGTTTTACTTTGTCTAAAGAAATATCTATCCTCCTTAAAAATAATAATCTAGAAGATTTGGTTACTGTATGGAAAAAGATAAGTCCATCAAAATGAGAGGATTTTTATAAAAAACATGGACACATAGCACACCTTCTTGCGGTGAATGTTGAGAATCAATTAGTTAAAGCTACATTTCAATTTTGGGATCCTTCATACAAGCATTTCATTTTTAATGAAGTTGATATGACATCAACCATTAAAGAATATTCAACTTTGCTGGGTCTGCACCTCAAGGTTCATGACAAGATATATGTCAAGAAACACAAGTCGGGATTCCGTAATAATCTGGTGAGTTTATGGGTATAAATAAAGAGATTGTAGATAAGGGTAGATCTGTATACCTTAGAAGTTTTTTCATGATTTCATAATGTAACAAGCCAACAAGGAGCAAGGGTTAGATGTGTTTACCTTAGCCTTATATGGAATGAAGATTTTTCCAAAGGTTTTGGGTTACATTGAGAAAGTAGTGGTTGACTTCTTTGAAAGTGTGGTAAATAGTTACAACCTTTTAACAGTAATATTGGCAGAGACTATTAGATCGTTGAGTTATTGTCGTCAGAACGAGGAACATTTCATGGGCTGTATATCGTTATTGTATCTATAGATGAAAAGTCACTTTGAATGCAAGAAAAGTGCATTCTTGAAGCTTTACTTTCGTAATCGAGCTTCAATTAAAGAATTTCGCAAAAGCAAGTGGCTAGAGCAAAAATCTAAAAAAGAATGGGTGGCTTTCTTACAAAAGCTGATGAGTATTGAAATAAATTGGTTGGTCCTATGGATGAACCCAAAACCCATGTTATATCAGTGTGGATAAGAGACTGTAGTTCCACTCTGACTCTATGAAGGGCAACATGTTATGCACTACTTTTAATGAGAAGACAGTTTAGGGTAGAGCTGTTTGTTCTTATAACACATAAACTTCATTAATTAGATTTTTTTTACAGTGAACTGAAGGCATTTTAAATGATGATTGATGTGATTAAAGCATGGAAGAATCCCCAATGGGTGAGTCTTGGATCTTTTATTGATAAGGTAACTTATAAGTACTTGGTTTGGAGAGCAAGACGAAGAAAAGAAGTTGTATTTACTCTTTAAGACTTTTAACAACCAATAGGTGAAAAGCTTAAAGAAATACAATCAGAATTGAGCTTACGAAAAAATAGTTTGACACTGAAAGAGATAAGCTAAAGTAAGAGATCCAGAAGCTTTAAGAGAAGAAGGATCAATGGAAGGATAGAACTAAAAAACAAGAAGTTAAGGTTTACAAGATTGCTAGAGAGCGTGACACAGTTGTTAAGACCTAGCGGAGTTGCACCAGGAGCATAAAAGGTTATGTATGAAGGTAAAAGCCAAAGAGATAACAATTGTTGAGCTAACTGATGAGAACGAGCGATTGAAGTAGGAATATACTGAGTTGGAAGAAGAAAGTACCCAAGTGCAAATAAAAAATAACATGTTAAATTGTTACATAAGCAAGTTGAGACAAAGATTGAATGAGCAAGAAAACTACATTACTACATTGGTCAAAGAGCATAGAGAATTATCATACCAAGTATGGTGTGGTAAAAGGGAAAATTTAGGGAGACAGAGGTATATTGAGCACTTGACAACCCAGATTTACAAAGAGATATGTAAGGCAAGAGAAATGGTCGAAGAGGAAGAAGCACTGGGGCAACTGGTGATCCCAGTAAGAAAACATGGACAGTGTTTGTTGAATTTCATTGAGGAAGCAAATAATCAATATAAATAGATCAAGCAATTCTATAGTTATAATTCTAGGATGATAAATTTTATATAAACAAATTTTTGGAATAAATGAGATCTTTTGGTTGAATACTAACTTAAGGCAAATATTTTTTACATGCATGCATTTTCATTCATTACATTTAACAAAATAATCATCTTAGGTTTTCATGAAACAATCATATAAGTTTGCTAATTCTAAGATATGGTATTAAAGGTTCAAGGATAGCTAGATTATTGACAAAAGGCCAACCTGCATATTACCCTTATAATACTTGATCATGAACGAGGCAAATGGAATAAGAACAAAGAAACCATATGGATAGGATCGAAAAAGCTCAAAAAGAGTTGAAAGGGGAGTTGGCAAAGATGATGGAAATGCTAAAGAAATTGGATAAGGATAAGGCAGTAGAAGAGACCTAAATTTGAATAAAAGACAAGACATCATGGATCTTTCATATCCCTATGGGTTTGGTCCAAATCAAAGTCAATCTTCTCAAGATGTACAAGCCCTACACATGCCATTTTATGGGGCAAATGTTTACACCTATCTTGAAGCACCATATCACAGTTACACTAACCTTGCCTTCAAGGCAAAGGTATCAAACCCAATTGAAGTCCTTGATTTTGATAACCTCAAGGAGAATGAGAGGTTGAAAACAAAAACCTCTAAGGTAATAGAGGAGTCAAGCTCCCAGCAAAAGATGAATATTTTAGAGGAGAAAGTTTGAGCTATTGAAAGAATGGGTTATTTTAGTTTTATAGATACAGACTAACTATGCTTAGTCTCTGATGTGGTTATTTCGCTAAGGTTTAAAGTCCTTGAGTTTGAAAAATACGATGGGACTAAATGCTTGGTTACCCATGTTACCATGTATTACCACAAAATGACAGCCCATTCTTATGATGAAAACTACTGATGCATTTGTTTCAAAATAGCTTTACAAGCTCTACGGCTAGATGATATGTGCAATTAGACTGATCTCATATCCATTCTTGACAAAAAGCATTTATAATTCAAGATAGACACATAATGGACTTGGCTTATAATTGCCTTTCCTTACAAAGTATGAAAAAAAAAGCCATAGAAAGTTTTAAATAATATGCCCAAAATTTGAGGGATGTTGTTAACTAAGTCCAACCATCCCTCATAGAGTAAGAGGTAATAGTGCTATTTGTCAATACTCTTAAGCCTCCCTATTATGAAAAACTAATAAGAAATGCTATGAAAAAATTTGTCGACATGGTTATGTTAGGTGAGATGATTGAGAATGCCATTAAGAATGGCACATTAGATGGAGGAGAGATGATTGGTATAAGGAAAAGTGGCCCACCTAAGAAGAAAAAAGGGAGAAACTCATGCTGTGAGTTACGAAAGCCAATAGTTTGGAGGTTATACTCCTTTTTATAACCAACCCATGTATCTAGTTCAAGTAGCTTCTACCCACTACCAATATCAACCATTATACTAGCAGGTTTATCGACCAACTCTTCGACCTCAAACACTTGTTCACATGTACAACTTATCCACCATACCCTAAGCAAGATTTATCTCTAAACCAAATACCTAGCCAAACAATTCAAGAAGACTATGAAACAATAAGGGAAAAGTCACATTTCACCCAATCTCTATGCCTTATGTAAACTTACTTCCATAACTGATATAGTAAAATTTAGTAGCCTTTATCCCCATAGATCCTTTAAAATCACCTTGCCCCAAATTATATGACCCAAATGCCCACTGCAATTACCATTATGGAATTATAGGCCATTCTACTAAGAATTGTATTTCTTTGAAACATAAAGTACAAAGCTTGATTAAAAAATTATTGATAATCTTTAAAGAAAAAATGGCACCTAATATTAGTGGTAATCCTTTGCCAACCCATACTGAAGTAACAATCAATGTCATACATAAAGATAAAGCTAGCCAGATAAAAAAAAAGTAAATAAGGCTAAAACCCTTTTAGCTAAGGTGTTTGATGCCTTATTTGAGGCAGAGATGTTGTATCCAGTAGATCCACATACCTATTATAGAGAACATAATCTAACTGAAAGGTGTAAATACCATAAAAGAGCTATAAGGCATTCGATTGAAGATTGTGACCAGTTTCATCAAGTATTATAGTAGTTGATGGACTTATTCCAAGTTGAGTTCTACGAAAATGAAAAAAGCTCAAAAAATGCAAAAATATCCACTATAGATCAGGTTCTAAGATTTGCTCTAAAACTAGTAACAATATATTATAAGAAGTCAAAGCTAGTGGAGAACTAACCTACATTTAAGTAAGTTATAACCTTTAAAGTCCTTGGTCCTTTCCTGTACCAAAGTAATAAAGTGGTACCATGAAAATACAACTGTGATGTTGTAATGCCAAGATTAAATGGTGAAGAGATGTCGCACAATTTTGATATTACGAACATAGCTGGTGTGGGTGGCATGACTAAAAGTGAATTATGTTATTCTCCAAAAATGTTAAAGAAAAATAGAAAGAAAAAAAAAAGTTGGAAAAGAAGAAGGCAATAAAAAAGATTTTATGGCAGTGACAAGTCAAAAATACCAGAAACCCATTTTTTGAAAAAGAAGCCTGTGAGTTTTTTAGGCTAATTAAACATAACGAGTATAGTGTGGTAGAAAGTTAAACAAAATGTCGGTTAGGATCTCACTTTTATCACTATTGCTAAACTCAGAGCCTCACTATAATGCTTTATTGAAAGTATTGAATCAAGTATACGTATCTTATAATGTATCTGTAGAATACATAGATAATCTTATGGGGAATCTAGTAGCCTCAAACTATATTACTTTTAATGATGAAAAGATTCCTCTAGAGGAAAAAATGAGCACTAAGGCTCTTTATGTTACTATGAGATGTAAGAGCCATATGATGGCGAAGGTTTTTATTGATAACGACTTTGCAATTAATGTAATGCTTATGTTTACTCTGGGTAAGTTGCCCATTGATATGTCTTACATAGGAACTAGCAACATGATTGTTAGAGCTTTTAATGAAGTCAAGTACAAAGTAGTAGATGATATTGAAATACAGTTATAGATTGGGCCATGTGATTTCAATGTTAAATTTTTAGTGATGGATATCTCACTATCATATAGTTGTTTATTAGGTAAATCGTGGATCCATATGGTGGGTGTTATCCTGTCCTTATTGCATAAAAAATAAAGTTCATTATTGATGGAAAGATGGTGTGTGTGTCAAAAAAGAAAGATTTACTTGTGACTTAACCAGCAAACACCCCATATGTGAAAGCTACAGATGAAGCCGTAGAATGTTTTTATAGATCCCTTAAGTTTGTTAGTGCAACTTATGTTGGTGAAAGATTTAGATTGTATGCACCACAATTGTCAGCAGCTACCAAAATGGTTGTTAAATAGATGGTTGGGAAAGGTTGGTGTCATAGGAAAGGACCAAGAAAAAAGCAATAGGAAATTCAGAAACTACCAGTTATGATCTACAACAAAGTAAGGTTTGGCTTAGGGTACAAGCCTATGAAAATGGATAAAAAGAAGCTAATGGAAGACAAGAAGGAGAAAGGGATGGCTAAATTCAGGGGACGAGTTGGAGTAAAAAAAAATAATTATCCGCTATCTTTATGACACCTTTCAATCAGGGGGATGTATTTATCCTGAAAATGATAATTGAAATGTTGAGCTGGAGGAATTTTTTTTCGAGCTTACCATCCAAATGATTAAAAGAGTGGCGATTGATAGTCAAGATAAAGAATTACTGGTGTATCCAACCCTGTAAGGTTCAAAATTAAAAAATTAGGATATCATAAAGCTACTTATTATCCTTGAATTTTTTCAAAAGTAATGTAGTGAATAAAATTCCTGTGTTTTTGCCCAAAAGTATTAGGATATTTTTATGGATAGGCCATTCATTTTCATTTCAATAAAAGATCAATGTGATGCATTTCTATTTTTTTTTCCATTCTTTTATCCTTATTCCATACATCTTGCCAATATTTTTTCTTTTTTCACTCTCTTTCAGGTACCCAAATAATAAATATGAAAATAATCATGATAGTAATCCAGGGTTTGATTTTGAAAATCCAATCTATATTGATGAACTTGATTGATGAAGAGGACTCAGATGATGACATTTTGGCTCTTAATCTAGTAAAATTGATAGAACAAAAGAAGAAACCAATTGAACCTCACTGAGAAAATACAAAATTAATAAATCTGAGAGATGATAATAATAAAAGAGAAGTAAAAATAGGCACGTCATTACCTCCGAATGATAGGCAAAGATTAAAAGAATTGCTCTGTGAATATGTGAATATCTTCGCATGGTTTTACCAAGACATGCCGAGACTTAGCATTGAAATAGTAGAGCATAAGTTACCTTTGAAGCCAGCGTGTACGCTGGTGCAACAAAAATTAAGACGAATAAAACCTGAAATGTTATTAAAGATCAAAGAAGAAGTGAAAAAAATAATTTGATGTAGGTTTCTTAAGGATGGCTAAGTATTTAGAGTGGGTAAGAAACATAGTCCCAGTCTCGAAGAAAGATTGAAAAATTCAGATATGTGTTGATTATCGAGATTTAAATAGGGCAAGCCTAAAAGATAACTTTTCCTTACTTCATATTGACACTTTAGTAGACAATATAGCCAAACATTCCATATTTTCTTTTATGGATGGATTTTTAGGGTATAACGAAATCAAGATGGCTAGGGATGACATGGAGAAAACCACTTTTGTAACTATGTGGGGGATATTTTGTTATAAAGTGATGACTTTCGGGTTGAAAAATGCTGGGGCCACTTACCAAAGAGCTATGGTAACTTTTTTTTATGACATGATGCATAAGAAAATAGAATTATATGTGAATGGTATAATTGTGAAGCCTAGGGAAGAAGAAGATCATGTTGCCAATCTTAAGAAATTGTTCAAAAGGTTAAAGACATTTATGTTTAAATTGAATCCTTCTAAGTGCACATTTGGGGCTAAGTCAGGAAAGCTATTGGGTTTTATAGTAAGTGAAAAAAGAATAGAGATAGATCCTGATAAGATCTGGGTCATCCATAATCTATTACCTCCGTGCACACCAAAAGAGGTACGAGGTTTCTTAGAGAGATTGAATTAGATTTGTCGATTCATTTCTCAACTCACTCTTAAATGTGATCCTATCTTCAAACTTCTTCGTAAACATAGCTCTAGCAAATAGGATGATGAATGTCAGACAACCTTTGATAAGGTTAAAGTGTATTTATCAAATTTGCCTGTGTCGGTGCCACCTATTTCATGAAATCATTGATTTTATATTCAATAGTGAATGAAGCTCGATGGGATGTATGCTTGGGCAACAAATGAAACAATTAAGAAAGAGGGAGCTATTTACTATTTAAGCAAAAAATTTATTGACTATGAGTCAAAGTATTTCTCATTGGAAAAAATGTGTTGCTCCTTAGCTTGAACTACCCGTCCACTTAGGTAATATATGCTATACCATACCACTTAGCTTATTTCAAAATTAAACCCTCTTAAATACGTTTTTGAGAAATCCTCTTTATCTCGAAGAATCGTTTGATGGTAGGTAATGCTTTTCGAATATGATATCATCTATGTAACTTAAAGAGTAATTAAAGGAAGTGTCGTAGTTGAATTTCTGACAAAACAAGCTGCTGGATTTATGAGCCAATAAAGCTTGATTTTTCAGATGAAGACCTAATGGTTGTTTCCCAACTTGATGAAGAAAAGCCTATCGAAAAGTCTTGGAAGATGTATTTTGATGGAGCTGTAAATGTTTTAGGACATGGAATTAAGGCAATCTTGATATCTTTAGAAGGAAATTATATACCTATTATAGCAAGATTGAACTTAAATTGTACTAATAATGTAGTTGAGTACGAAGCTTTTGTTATGGGCTTACAAGCTATAATTGAAAGAAAAATCAAAATATTAGAAGCTTATGGAGACTCACCTTGGTTATTTACTAGTTGAGAGGAAAGTAGGAAACAAGGGATGCAAAGCTGATTAATACCACTCGTATATCATTGACTTGGTTAAACAGTTTGAAAAGGTTCAATTTGAACATCTACCTAGAGAAGAGAATCAAATTATCAATGCCCTAGCCACATTGGTAGCTATGATCAAGGTAGAGACCGATATTGAAATTTAACCCATTAAACTTGATGTGAAAGAATTCATGGTGCATTGCTCAAATGTTGAAGAGGAGGTCGATACGAAACCTTGGTATCATGATATTTTACAGTATCTAAAGAGTTAACAATACCTAGAGCATGTAACAGAAAATGACAAGAGGATCATTAAGAGATTGGCCATGGGATTTTTCCTTAATGGAAATATTTTGTTTAAAAAGAATTGAGATCTATTTCTCTTAAGATGTGTGAATGCGACAGAAGCACGAAGGATCCTTGAAAAAGTTCACGATGGGACTTGTAGAGCTTATGCAAATGGCTATATAATGGTAAGATAAATTATGAGGGTAGGGTATTACTAGTCAACCAGGGAAAGTGACTGTATATATTATGGTAAAAAATGCCATAAATGCCAAATCTATGCAGATAAAATACATGCCCTTCCAAATGCTTTACATGTTATAGCATTTTCATGGCTATTTTCAATGTGGGGTATGAATGTCATCGGACCCATCACATCGAAGGCTTCAAATAAACATAGGTTTATTTTTGTAATGATTGACTATTTTACCAAATGGGTTGAAGTTGCATCATATGCTAGTGTGACCTGATTGGTGGTGTATAAGTTCATCAAGAAAGAAGTAATATGCAGATATGGGCTTCAAAAAGGATTATCTCAGATAACATCAAAAATCTCAATAGTAAGATGATGAAAGAGATACGTGCCCAGTTTAAGATCAAACATCGTAATTTGACACCTTACCTTATGAAAATGAATGGGGCAGTGAAGCAACAAATAATAATGTTAAAAGAATTCTTGAGAAGATGATTGAGACTTATAAAAACTATCATGAAAAGTTACCTTTTGTTTTGCTTGCTTATCAGATATCAGTATGTACCTTTACTAGGGCAACCCCATTTTTTTTGGTCTATGGGATGTAAGCCGTGTTGCTAGTGAAAGTCGAAATTTCATCTTTGAGAATATTAAGAGAAGTTGGTTTGGAAGAAGTCAAATGGATTCGAGAGCGTGATGAGCAACTAAATTTCATTGAGAAAAAAAGACAAACAACATTATGTCATGGTTAGCTATACCAAAAGAGAATGATGCAGGTACACGATAAGAAAATTTGGCCTTAATTGTTTCAAGAGGGAGAGTTGGTTTTGAAGAGGATTCTCTCAAGTCAACATGATAATAGAGGAAAATGGACTTTAAATTGAGAAGGTCCATATGTTGTCAAGAAAGTTTTCTTGAAAGGAGCTTTAATCTTGGTAGAAATCGATGGAGAGGATTTGCCCAATCTAATAAATTTAGATGCTATGAAGAAGTATTTTTCTTAATAAAAAAAAAAAGAGGGCTCAAATTGAAAACTCGCAAAAGGCGATTTAAGTTGAAAAAGGATATCTAAGTTGAAAATCTAAAAAGGTGGCTTAGAAAATCAAGTCCTTACTCTTATAGCACATGGGCTAGCATGATTAGATGAACTTGAAAAAATCAAGGACTTAAGTTGGATGGTTTTTAAGAAAAACTCTGGTAGCTTTGATCATGATTATTTGATAGCCCATTTAAGCCCATCTTTGTAACCCATTCCCATGATTATTTATTCACTCAATAAATTTTATCTATTTCTTAATGTCAAAATTTACCTCTTTTATTATTCTCATTTTTTCATTTATTCCCTCACCTGGGTTAGAAAAAATGTGCAATTGCTTTACATCTGTCATTATTTTGAAATGATAATGAATGAACAAATAATGATATGAAAATTTTTTTCGTTACTCTGTAAAGCTAAAAGTGGCATGAGCAAGTAAAATGAAGGCAATAGGAACTTAGTGGAATGTTGATATCAATTTGGCTAAAACTAAAAGATAAGGATGATTTGATTCATTAGTCAATTATGCTTAGAAGTTGAATGATCCATAACTGGTGAGTAAATGGAAACAGAAAAGGGCTTGAGAACCTTTTACCATATCGGATAAGCCTGACAATTCATAACAATTCATGTATGCATTTTAAGAAAATTAGCATTTTATAGCATTTCGTGTACGCATGTCAGGAAATTTGCTTTCATAGAAAGATGTTTCAAAATCATAGTTGATGAAGTGGCAGTTGTTTCAAATTTGGGTATAACTTATACTATTGTATTTTGGCTTAGTCTAGATTGTTTACTCTCAGTCTTCGATTCAATCCAGGTCATTTTGTTTTTGGATTATGACCTATTCTAGATCCTTCTTTGGTTTGGTTCAAGTTATTCATTTTAGACTTGGGTTCAATCCAAGTCATTTTGTTTTCGGATTTTGGCCTATGCCAAATCTTTCTTCGGCTTAGTCCAAGTTATTCATTTTAGACTTCGGCTTCGTCCAGATCATTTTGTTTTTAGATTTTGACCTATGCCAGATTGTTCTTCGGCTTAGTTCAAGTTATTTATTTTAGACATTAGTTCGATCTAGGTCATTTTGTTTTCGAATTTTGGCTTATGTTTGATTCTTCTTCGGTTTAGTCCAAGTTGTTCATTTTAGACTTTAGTTCTATCTAGGTCATTATGTTTTTGGATTTCCACTTACGACAATTCCTTTTTTGACTTAGTCCAAGTTGTTCATTTTAGACTCTTATTCAATCCAAGTTATCTTATCTTCAAACCTTAGATTAGTACTGGTCATTCCATTTTCAGACTCAATTCAATTTACACCAAATTGTTTTTATTATTATTTTTTTTCTTGAGTAAGGTCATGATGGATGTCTATGTCTTTACATAATTTTTGTTTCACAAAAAGTATACAAAGAGGGGCAACTATAGACACCCATATTTCAGACATTGTTTTTTTCTGATTCGATGTGTTTCATATAAGGATAATAAAAATAAAAGCTGAGTTTTGGTCCTAATAGAACTCTATAATAAGGAGGTTTGTATTTTGAAATTAGGCTGATAAGAAGATTCTTTTGGAATCAAAATAAAATGGATGAACGGATAGAGGTTTTTTGAAAAAGTGGATTTTTAGTTTTTTGAAATTTTTAGCTAATTTGGGGCTTAGTCTTTACGATTTAATCCCTATATAAACTATTGATCACATACACAGAAGGGGGGAAGAAAAAAGAGTAGTTAGAAAGTATCAAATTTTTTTTTGAAGAAAGATAGTTTTTTGAAAGAGGTTCCTTTGAAATTATTGTGGTTAGAGGTTGGATTAGAGCCCAGGTGGTGTATTGGAGGATTTTAGGAAATAGAAGAGCGATTAGGTTTTTTTCTAGGATTTTTTTTGTGAATTTTTTGAAAATTCTAGAATTTGGTTGAATTTTTCGATGAAAATTCAAACTTTTCGGCCACTTTTCAATGATAAACCCAGTTTCAGACGTGGAATTCTAGAAATTGATGAAAGTTCAACTCGCATTCTTCATTTTTTAGAAAGAGAAATAGAGGAAAAAATAGGAGAGAGAGAGAGCAAAGAAGCATTTGAAGGAAAAAAAGAAAATTTTTGCCTTTTATATCGACGTGAAATGATGTTGTTTTAGACTTTAAAAGTAGGTAGGATCTGCGCATTGCCCAAGATCCGACCAGACCATAGCGCTTCAACCTGTCTACCCATTTCATTAAGCCATTGTTGAGCCATGGAGTCAAGCCGTGCATTGAGCCATTTTAGCTTGAATATGTCTCTAGAGCTGTGCCCCATTCAAGCTAAGTCAAGCCAAAGTAAGATAAGGTTTTTTTTTTCTTCTTTTAACTATTTATTTATTTATGTTTATTTTTGTAAATTAATAGCATTTATTCAGTTATGTATAAGTTTTTTTTATCTATGAGTTTCTTTTTTTTTTTTGGAGAATTAAAATGTGAGGAAAAGGAAATATTAATTTTTTTAAAATTAAAAATAATAAAAATATTTTAAAAATAATACTTTTTGAAGGAAATAAAAATTCAAAAAAGTATTTTCTTAGGAAGGATTACAATATCAATTTTTCTAAAAGGTAAAAAATGTTAAAAAAATATTTTTTTTTAAGGAAAGGTGGAAAGTATTAATTTTCTTTGGAAATGAATATTTCAAAATAGGGATTTTAAGAAAAGTTGAGGTATTAATTTTTCTTAAAAAGAAAAATTTCAAAAAATATTTTTTTGAGGAAAAATCAGAAGTATCAAATTTTCTTAGAAATAAAAAATAAAAAAAAAGATATTTTTAAGGAGAAGTTGAAAGTATGGACTTTTCTTAGAAAATAAAAGTTTTTCAAAAAATGTATTTCAAAAGAAACATTTTTAAGGAAAATTTGAAAGTACCAATTTTTCTTAATTAAAAAAATAAAAATGATTTTAAGAAAAAGTTAAAAGTATCAATTTTTCTTAAATAAAAAAGTTTTAAAGAGAAGTTGAAAGTAGTAATTTTTCTTAAACAAAAAAATGATTTTAAGGAGAATTTAAAAGTATCAATTTTTCTTAGAAAATAAAAATTTTCAATAATATATTTCAAAAGAAACTTTTTTAAGGAAAAATTGAAAGTATTAATTTTTCTTAAATAAAAATCTTTTGAATTCCTAAAAAAGCATTTGGGGAAAAAGTTGAAACTATCAAAATTTTCTTAAATAAATGTATTAATTTTTTAAAATAAAAATAAGAAAAGAAATCTTAAGAAAAAGTTGAAGTATTAATTTTTTTCTTGAAATTTATTTTAATGTTAAATAATTCGACAACGGAGCCATTGCAAAAGAAACTGTAGTTTCTTGTATACTTTGAACTTGAGAAAATTTTTTTAATTTTTTTGCAAAAAATATTGGAGTTAATTAAGAATAATTTTCAATAATTAATTATCTGGTAAGATTTTTTAAGGCTTAATGGATAACAGTAAATAAAGGTGGTACCATTTTTTGATGGGTATTGTAAGGGTGCTATAACCTTTCTCACACGTAATTGTACCCTTGGACTCTGTTCTGGTTTTGTAGAAGTTGAATCTACCTTTTTAAAGATACTTGAGTCAAGCTTGTGATTTCTTTTTAAAATGGGATAGATTTAGTTAGGTGGTCAATCGCACCTAAACAAAAAAGATTGGTGGTGATTCCCTAAGTCAATGTGTAGTGATAGGTTACTGATCCATATGTTATGATATAAGATTTATAAACCCTTTATGTATTTAATATTAACTCTGTCACTTTCTCTTTGTGAATGTTTGGGCCTTTTAAAAGGAAAAATCTATAAAAAAATTGTATTATTATAACTAAATCATTACCACTCAATGCATGTGCTTAACAAAGGGGCATAGTGAAATGAAAAAAAATCATAAATATTTTAACTAAATATTTTGGTATAATTTTCTTTTATCTAGTAAAGTTTATCTCTGTGATTTTGCTTAATTCAAGACCTACAAAATAAAAATGTTAAGGTTTACATTAATTTCAAGTTTTTGAAGAATCTAAACTGCTACTTTAACATAAAAATCAAACTATAATCACATAGAGAAACTGTTAAAAGTGAAAAGAAATCTTCTAAATAAAACATAAATTTGTTAACAATATAAATGAATATAACATCATAAAAAATCTATATTTTATAGTTTAATTATTTCATGAAAACTAAAGAAAGAAAAAATGAAGAAAAAAAATCAATAAATAGATTAAGGGAAAAAATGAGAAACATATGGGATAATAAAAGGAATCAAAATCTTATTAAAATATTGAAACTTTAATATCATCTTCCATTTTCAATGATCTCATAGATTACAAAAAATTTAAAATTTCTGTAAAAAATCAAACACAATGAAAAAAATAGAAAAAGAAGCAAATTTTATGTTAACTTGAATCCTAAAAAATAAAATGCAAATAAAATGTCAATTTGTACTTTCAAAATAAAATGAAAATTTATGTTACAGTTGAGAAATCAAACATTTCAATCTTTTTTGCAACAATTTATTTATCGCTTAAAAAATGAAATTCAAAAGCCATAAGCAAAAATAGGTTTTAAGCATGTCTCAAATGTCAAACAGATATATTTGAATAGCAAAAGCATCAATTGTCATAATGTTTAGACCCAGGGATCTATCGCTAGACATTGACCAAGGAGTCGCTACCAATCTTTTTTATCTAGGTGCGATTGGTCACCTAAGGAATCTATCCTTTTAAGGAACTCCTAAGCTTGACTAAAGGTCCATAAAAGAATAGGCTCAGGTCTACGAACCAGAACAGGGTTCGGGAGTTCGGTTACGTGTGGGGAAGGTTATAGCACCCCCACATGCCCATCTAAAGGATGGTACCATATTATTTTGAATTTATCCTAAGGTATAGAATCTAATGGCTTCAAATTTTATGTTAAATATTGGAAACAATTTTTAAGATTTTCCATTAATCTGGTAGTACTCTCAAAAAAATTCTTCATCTCCTTAAGAGTATACAAGAATCCCATTTGATTTCTTTAAAAGGCTCCATCGTCGGAAAAAGATTTATTTATTATTTTTTATTATTACCATTTTTGTTGAAAATAAATCTAATTATTCCATCATTTGGGCCAAATTAGAAATATTTTCTTTTTTGAATTTCTAAAATTTCCACCATTTTGGTCTATTTAGAAATTCCCTTTTTCTTTTTTTTTTCTTGGAAAGAAAATAATATGACAATTATTTTTATTGAAATTTCATCTAAATTATTCCACCATTTGGGTCAAATTTAGAGAATTTCTCACTTAGAGATTTCTTAAAAATTTATCATTTCAAATTTCTAAGAATCTCATCTTTAGATAATTATCAAATATTTTCAATCTAAATTTTTATTTGGAAAAGAATACAATTACTTGTATTGAAATTTCATCTAAATTATTTTACCATTTGGGCCGAATTTAGAGGAAATTTCTCACCTAGAGATTTTTTAAGAATTTACCATTTGAAATTTCTAAGAATCTCATCCTTGGGTAATTTGTATTTAATTTCAAAAATTTTTATATTTTTATATTTTTATGCTTTTTATGTTTTTAATTTTTCCTTTTTGGTTTGAAAATAAATATTAATTATTGTTATTGAAATTTTATTTATATTATTCCACCATTTGGGACAAATTTAGACTAAATTTCTCACCTAAGAATTTTATAAAAATTTACCATTTGAAATTTTTATAAATTCCATCATTGGATAATTAATATTTATTTCCAAAATATTTATTTTTATTATTTTATTTTATTTTGATAAAATAAAAAAAAGTAAAACAAAGAAATAAAATAAAATAAATAAAAAATACCAAAAATCCGAAAACAGCTTGGCTCAAGCTTGGGATATGACTCGACTTAAGACCAAAAATCACGACTCAGATGCGCAGCTCGAGATCTTGACTCAGCTCGGCTCGACTGGAACCTAGGCGGAGAAATGGGTCACTGGTTCGGGTGCGCTACGGGTTAGGTCGGATCTTGGCAAAACGCGCGGATCCTGTAGGTTTACTAACACAAAAACGACGTCGTTTTGGGGAAGGTATATAAGGCTGAAGATCAAATTTTTTTTAGATTTCCCTTCTTCTTTTCTTTTTCTTTTCTTTCCCTTCTCTCTAAACAATTTCAAATTTCGGTTGAATTTCTACCGAAGTCTGGAAAAAGCCATTGGAAACTTCAAATTTGGCCAAAAAGCTCATCGAAAAATTCAAACTTCATCAAAAAATTTCACCGGATTCTGGACAATTTCCAAAAATTTTACAAAAAAAGAACTCCAAAAATTAAAAAAAAAACTTCTAAAAATCCTATACTGCCTCTGAACACTTTTTGCTTCCGTTTAACCTCTTTGCTTTCTTTTTTCCTCCCTGATTCCTGTGTTCTATTGTGTGATTTACGGACCTATTTATAGGGATTGATCAGAAGAGTTTCTGATCAATCCCAACTTCTTCTAGGGTTTGGATTCAATCTTTGAATCCAATCCCAACTCTGCCAATTCTCAAATCATAGTCAAATTCATTCCAATTTTTTTTATCCTAATCTAATCTTAACCGAAAATTAATCAAAATAAAAAAGATAAATATATTAATAGGTAACAAACAAAAAAAATAATTAGATAAATAAAAAATAGATAAATAATAATAATAAAAAATAAAAGCAAATAAATAATAAAAATATTAATAGATAAAAAATAAAAATAAAAATATATATTAATAAATAGACAAATAATAAAAATAAAAATAAAAATAAAAATAAAAATAAAAGCAAATTGGCCAGCTAATTGGATCCTGAATCGGACCCAATAGGCTTAAGCCCAAACCTTATTGGACCAGGCCCAATGGCCTTAGGCCCGAACCAAATAGGGTGTCTATAGCTACCCCTCTTTGCACATTTTTTGTGAAACAGGAATTGTGCAAAGATGTAGACATCCATTCAAGACTTAACTTGATATTTTTTGCCTTTTTTTTTTTTATCAAAGCTCCTCTAAGTAGAGGCTCTACGACTTTGAAAAAAATAAACAAAGTTCCTCTAAACAGAGGCTCTACGACCTTGAAAATATATGGCTCCCTTAATTGGAGGCTCAACGACTTTGAAAAATAAATGGCTCATCTAATCAGAGGCTTAACGACTTTGAAAAATAAATAAATTCTCTAAGCAGAAGCACCATGACTTCAAAATAAATGCTCCTCTAAACAGAGGCACCACAACTTTGAAAAGTAAATTGCTCCTCAAAATAGAGGCAACCATGACTTTGGAAAATAAATTGCTTCTCTAAACAGAGGCACTACGACTTTGGAAAATAAATAAATTGCTTCTTAACAATCATATCCAAAGGAGTTATAGATCATGACTGAAGGAATTTTGTAATGGGAACTCAAGGATTCACAATTTGAGTTCAACATTCAGAGGTTCAGATTCGCAAGAATCTTTCGACTTCGTAAGAATTTGCTGAAATTTGATTCTTAAAATTTCAGTTTCATTCAATTTTGTAATATCTTGAAATTTGCATTTGCAACATGCAAGACTCACATCCAACATTTAAAGATCCTTATTTGAATTTTGGAGATTCACATCCAAAAGCTAAAGGCTTTTCAAAGGTTCTCATTTAGTAAACTTGGAATTCATATCCAAAATCTAAAGCTTTTCATTTGAATTTTGGAGATTCACATCCAAAAATTCAAAGCTTCTCATTTGAGTTCAAAAGCTCACATGCAATAAAACTTAGAGTTTCACATCTAAGTTCAAAGGTTCTCATTTAAAACATTAGAAATTCATATCCAAAAAGTTGAAGATTTGTATTTTGGAGATTCACATCCAAAAGTTCAAAACTTTTCATTTGTTCAAAGATTCACATTCGATGAACTTTAGGGTTTCACTCCTCAAAGATTCTCATTTTGAAACTCAAAAATTCTCATCAAAATATTCACAATTTGTTTTTCAAGTGACTCAAAAATTTGCATGAATGAATGTTTTGACCAAAAATGCAAATGCCTTCTTAATGATGCAAATGCAACAACCTAGATTCTCATAGTGCCATGCTTGTCCAAACAAAGTTTAATTCATCAAATTATGTGTATGTACTATTCAAGCAATGATGCCAACATGATACGTATAATGCATATATTAATAATGTCATGAAATCCTAAATAATTGTGGTAATATGGCTCTCAAAACTTCACCGTTTCGCATTTCTTCCTTGTTCAGTTTCCCAATACTTTGGGACAAGTTTCATCAATTGATCATCACTTGACCATCATTTATGGGCTTTTTAGCACTAATAAATTTCAAAACAAGTTTCATCCACCATCACTGGGTCACTACTCATAGGTGTCTCAACATTAACCATTTCGAACAAACTTCATCGTCCGTCACTAGGTTACACTCATAGGTTTCTCAACCCTAACCACTTTATCCATTGATCCATATTATTTTCATCATTCAATCATAACTCGCAAGTCATGTTGACCAATTCATCACTTGGTCATATCACCTTTTCAAGTTTTTGCATTCTTTTCATTTGTTGGCCAACCCATCACCATTTTCAATATTTGACCATACCACGTGTTATCTCATATCATCCTTCTCAGGCTTCTACGATCTCTTCATTTTTTTTATCATCTTGGATTTTTTTTCAAATGAATGCAAGACTCTTTTAAGCACATATTCATTCATTCATTATCATTTCAATTCTTGACAAATACAATGCAATCAAGCATTTTCTCAATTCTTTTTAGAGATGTGAGAACAAAAGAGCGAAAAGTGCATTGAGAGAATGATAAGTAAGTCTTGGTACCAAAGCAAATGGGGAAAGGAACAAGTTGGATGTATGACATTGGGACAAATGAATATTCAAACAATTTTGAACATTAATTCAAGATTTTTTTCAAAAACTCATTCCATTGATTGTTAAAATCATTTTGAGCTCATCAAACTTTACCCCAGCTTTGGAGGATCTTTAGATGCATTGATCTTCTATATATTTGAACTATTCATCTAACTTTCAGCTTAAAGATTTGGTCTACCCAAATTGCCCTTTTGGGTTTTTAATTTGAGTCTTCTTTTTTCCTCATTTCATCTTTTTTTTTTATTTTTTTTCACCTTTCACCATTTTCTTTTCCTTTTTTTTTTTTCTCATCTTTCATCCATTGTTGATATCTCTCACACATTAATCTTTAGGGCAATAACATGATTCCATCATGAGCACACCTTTGCTCAACATATGATTATTCAATTCGAGCATTCACACTTGATCCAAATGGGCTTTTCAAGGTTGTAATGTAGGCCATGGTATGGGATAATGAAAGAAATGGATAAAATAGGCTTAATATATATGTTTAAAGTTCAAATAAAAGAAAGAGGAAAATTATATAAATTAACTTTTCATACTTTCATTATTTTCTACCACTAAAACAAATTAAAATGATAGGATAAAGAAAATTTATAAATATTATCATCTTAATTTCAATATTTTCATAATCAATTTATTTGTAAAAACTTTTTTTATTCTACTAATAGTTGAATTTAACAAAAATGATAGAGATAAAAAAAGTCACATAAAATACTATATCAATTTCAATAGAGGGATCAAATTATACAATTTTAAAATTAATTTGTTTTACTTTTTTATAACTTTATATGTCGTAAATACTTTTATAAATACGGTTAGATTTAAGAACCTAATTAAAAGTAGTTCTCTTTTGGGGGATGGGTTAATTGAGTCATAGGAAGTTATCTTTTGAGGGCAAAGAGATCTTCATAAAAGTAGTTCTCCAAGCTATCCCAGCTCACTCCATGAATTGCTTCATGCTACCAAAGGGACTATGCAATAAGTTGAATAGAATCTTCAGCAAATACTGATGGAAACAAGGAGATGCCTCAAAAGGAATTCGCTGGACAAAATGGGAGAATATGTGTACTCCAAAATACCAAGGGGGGTTGGGTTTTAGAGATATGGAACTGTTTAATAAAGCTATGCTGGGGAAACAGGGATGGCGACTTCTAGCACATACGGATAGCCTAGTGCCCCATGTACTCAAGGCAAAATACTTTCTACAATGCTCATTTTTGGAGGAAGAACTGGGTAATTACCCTTCATACACTTGGAGGAGTATATGGTCAGCTCATGAGTTGTTAGAAAAAGGTGTAAGGTGGAGGATAGGGGATGGAGGCAAAACCAGAATTTGGTGAGATAAGTGGATACCGTCAGCCAGCTCTTTCTTCGTTCAGTCACCGAGGTCAAGGCTAGGTGTAGACAGTTTGGTGAAAGAGCTCATAGATACTTCAAGGAAATGCTAGAATAAAGAGCTATTCAACCAAATCTTCTTGGCTGATGAAGCAAAAATTATATGCTCCATTCCAATAGCAAGATCGGGAACGACAAATCGGCTAGTGTGGAACTATGACAACAAAGGATACTATACAGTTAAGAGTGGCTATAAGTGACTGTTACACAAGAGAAACAATGGCCTCTGCCCAGGTATGACAGATACAGACAACAAAAAGACGTGGAATGTATTATGGGCAGTAAACACCCCTTGTAAAATAAAAGCACTGATGTGACGAGTATATCATAGATTACTTCCTCTCATCATAAACTTACATAGGAGGAGATTAGAGGTGAACATGACATGCTTTAGGTGTGGATCTTTGGATGAAACTGTTTTGCATGCATTAGAACATCATCGCTTGTAAGCCAAATCTGGGATGCCCCATACATGGATCAAACAAGCCAGAGAAGTGAGGAGGATAACGCAGCATGGGTTGAAAGCATTTGGATGTCATGCGATAAAGGGGTGGTACTAGTTTGTATGATCACAGCATGGGTGATATGGACTGAGAGAAATAATGTTCTAAACGAGAAAAAAAGAGAAGCACGCAGGAGCTGCTGAACTTCATTCAAAGATATACAGAGGAAGTGAGAGTAACCCAGAGCGCGAGCATCGCCTTCCAGTCTTAACAGATGCGATAGAAACCTTCCATGACTGACACAGCCAAGGTCAATTTTGATGGGGCTTTTAACCAATAATCACTGAAAGAAAGGGCTGGTGTAATGATTTGAGACAACATAGAATTAGTGTTAGCTACAGCTGTCATCCCAATGGCTGATATAAGAGCACAATTTCATGCTGAAGCCAAGGCACCTTATTGTTGGGCTAAAAGCCTCCAATCTAATCACACCAGCGGAAACGAAAATCAAATAATAAATCAAACACACAAGAGACAACAATTTAATGTGGTTCGATCCAACTGACCTATATCCACGGATGAGAAACAAGATCTACTAGTTGTAGAGAATTACAAACATACATCAAATCATCAACTTCACTCAACAATCAATACTCATAAGACACTCTCAATCTCCTCTAGTCCTATGGAGTATTCTCAACCTAAACAAACATAAACCCAAACTCTTGTGCACCCTTTCAACAAAACCAAACACATACCCATATGTTCTCATACATCATATCTACGTGGACCCTCTCAGTTTCCTCTAGTCCACTCACAAACAAACACACATACCCATCAGACGTAAAGCTCCAATACTCCTATAGGGTGTCTATCCCACAAAACCCTACTCTTTTACATCTTTTTCTCATACCTAACCCTGTAAAGACTTCACCTATTTATAACCATACAAACTTGCCCATTAAGAATCCTTCTCCTTTTAAAATTCTTCTCCTGTAAGTCAAACTTGCCTATTAAGAATCCCTTTCCTTTTAGAATTCTTCTCTTGCAAGTCAAACTTACCTATTAAGAATCTTCTTTCTCTTAGAATTCTTCTTTTGCAAGTCTTCTTGTCCATCAAGCAATATCTGACAAATCTTAAACAAATATCAAACAAATCCCAAACAAATCTCTTATGGGATTTGAGTCAATATTTCCAACAATCTCCACCTTAACTCAAATTCCATCAATCATCTATCTTCATGCTAGACATGCTTTGCTCTACCTGTAATGAAAGTCTCACAATCATATTCTCTTCTCTTGTGTCTTCACGTTTCATACAAACCAATCTTCAATCTTAAACTCGAACTCTTTTCTTGAATCGAACTCATCTAAGCTTACTTCTTCTTATGTCTCAAACTAAGCTCTTCCTATATCTCGAACTGTCAACTCTTCTCACATTTCGAACCTTCAACTCTGATACCACTTGTTAGGGATCACCATAGCTCTGATACCATTTGTTGGGTTAAAAGCCTCCAATCCAATCACACCAATGGAAGCAAAATCAAACAATAAATCAAACACACAAGAGACAACAATTTAACGTGGTTCGGTCCAACTAACCTATATCCACGGATGAGAAACAAGATCCGTTAGTTGTAGAGAATTACAAACATACATCAAATTATCAACCTCACTCAACAATCAATACCATAAGACACTCTCAATCTCTTCTAGTCCTATGGAGTATTCTCAACTCAAACAAACACAAACCCAAACTCTTGTGCACCCTTTCAACACAACCAAACACATACCCATATGTTTCCATACATCATATCTACGTGGACCCTCTCAGTTTCCTCTAGTCCACTCACAAACAAACACACACACCCATCAGATGTAGAGCTCTAATACTCCTATGGGATGTCTATCCCATAAAATCCTACAACTCTCTTACATCTTTTTCTCATACCTAACCCTGTAAAGACTGTGAAGTACATAGCAAGAATGTGATTGTTCATAGACTTTCTTTCGCACATATAGACTCTCTTACATAGCAAGTTTTGGTTATTCAAGATGAAGAAATTATTCAAGAACATAGCAAGTTTTGGTTAGAAGAATACCTTGATTCCCTCTCCAGAGCTATACTGAACGATTGTAATGCATTTTATGAATGAATGAATGAATCACATCCTCATAACAAAAAAAAAAAAAAAAACTATTTGTATTTATCATTCACATAAAGTTTCAAATCAATTCAATCTTCCTATCATTTTGAACGACAGTAATATCATTTTCAATACATACTAATTTATAAAATTTTATTATTATCACACAAATAGATTAAAAATATTTTAAATTTACTTAAAATTTGGCATTACATAATTTATTTAAATAGAGTATAAAATTCAATGGTTGGATTAACGAATATAAATTGTATAAAAAGATATGAGATGATTTAAAATTAATTTAGTTTTACAAATTCCTAAGTAGATCCCTCTTCATTTCTAATTTTCATATTTCTTTATTTAATGATTTAAAAATAAATCTTGGAAAAGACAAAGAAATATAAATTATCCTTATTTAAAATTTTTTTTATTCTACTAATCACTTAAATTGAATTAATAGTAGAGAGATGAAAAAGTCACAAATCATTCATATATGAATTTTAATTTATACATATTTCGTGCACTAACAATTTGAAAATAAATATTTAAAATTAATTAATGATTGTTATTTTGATTTTTTATTTTTCTTAAATTTAATTTGTTTTTTATTTTAAAAAAAAACTATCATGCAAAGCACAGACAAAAAACTTAGTTATACATATAACTCAAATATTTTGACATAAACGTGAAGTCCTTTTTCATAAATTATAAATTTATATATCTTAATTTTATTACATAAAACACAATAAACTTTTGATTGTTTAACATTTATTTGGTTTGATTTTTTTTTTGTATTTATTTTCTTTTAAACCATTATTTCTTAAAATTTATTGAAACCTTTGGTTTTGTAACATTTAAATTTTTTTTCTTTTGATTTTCTTATAACTTACGATTTTCCATCTGTTTTTAAGGGTGAGGGGTTATATAAATATCTTTCATTTCTTTATTACACTTTCTTTTCCAGATTCTTTTTGTCATATTACTAATCATGAAGTTTTTCTTTTTTATAGTATTTTCATTTTGATAATTTTATAATTTTATTACTTTTAATCATAATCTATATTTTTTTGCATTTCAAGTTCTGTTATTAGTCAATTGATGCATTTTTTTAGTGTTTGCATTTTATAATTTTTATTTTTTTACCATGATCTTTTTTTTTTTTTTACAATTTAAGTTTGGCTATTAACCAATTACTAATCATGAGGTTTGTTTATTATTTATGTTTTTATTTTTATAATTTTTAATTTTTTAATCATGATCCATATTTTTTTGACATTTCAAGTTTGTTTATTAGCTAATTGGTGTATTTTTTAGTGTTTGCACTTTTTTAACTTTCTAAATTTTTATTGTGATCTTTTTTTCTTTTTTTGTTGGTTAAGCTTGGCAATCAACAAATTAGAATATATTACGGTTGATGATTATCTCTTAAAAAGATAATTGGACGACCAAAATTTGTGTTTGTTGATTGTGAGATGTTTATAATTATAAGCAGATCCAATTTAGTTAAAGGGTTAGAAGCGACGGAGTTAGATCTGATAGTATGTTCATTTTCCTCCAAAAGATTCAGTCCATAGCTAATATCTATAAGTGTCGCAGATGGTTCTGAACTAATATTTCTGATATGTTTTCCTTTCAACCTACTCATCTGCATTGTAGCTACCTTACATCATAAAAGCGAATATAGAAAATATATTAGTTTAGAACATATATAAAGACATTAAGAAGTTAAGAAATCAAAACCTATGATATATAAAGAACATATCGATTTAATTAAATCAAAAGATAATGTATGATTTAGAATACAATAATTATACAATAGCGAATGTGACATTAATTACATACAATCATTTACTATATTATGTCTTAAATACTCGAATTACAAATTATAGATGCACCATTTCATGGTTCATAAATGTCTTCAGTAACATATTTGCGGACCCACTAAGTTTAGGTTCTAGAGATATTTTCATCCAAGTTTTGTTCAGCAAAAGGATAACATTCAGTTTCATGTTCAACATCATATTTGGTATCTAACCCCATATTAAATAAGTCTCTAGGTATGTTTCAAAGAACAACAAACCAACCAAATTCTTTGGGATCTTCAAAGTAAAATATTTGTTTGACTTGAGATGAAAAAACATAGAGTTCATTGATGAGTTGTTTGTCCAGTGTAAATTAATGGAGAAAAATTCACAAGTGTAAATCCAACTAATCTTTCTTAATACCTCTCGCACTATTCACATCAGCCCAATCACATCGAAATAAGATAACTTTCCAGTTACCATAATAATTTAACTCAATGATGTCATTAATCATGCCATAATAGTCAACATTTCTCTCTAAAAGGTTTGTATCCTTAGCACTAGCATAGCTAGTAGTTGATGAAGTCACAACAACTCCTGAATTTTGTATACTTTTAAATCTCTCATGGGATTTAGTGTGAAATCTAAATCCATTGATGATGAAACCTTTGTATCGTTTTACAATCCGGTTCAGACTATATGAAAGACACTTCACCTCTTCACTAACAAGCCTTCCATTCCAAACCTATAAAAGTTGAATAAATATATATGTTATTAATGTTATTTATATCGTAAGCATTCTATGTAGATTTCTCATAATGAGAAGTATGACATTACTTACAGTTGCTCCGAACCATTCATGAAAGTTTCCAATGAACAACTTATCAAGCTCTCGAGGTTTGATCATCAATAATGTGTAGGATCTCTTAAATTATTTCTATACTCACTATAAAGCATCATGATAAAGTATTAACAAAAAAAAAATAATAAAAGACAGTAAATTATGCTTAATGTAATGAATAATTTCCTTGCTAAAAAATTTACGTGCGAAACAAGTCAATTAAGTCATGATGAAAAAGAATATATCGATGTGCTTATGCCCAAGATTTATCATATAACTCCACCAATTCAGCTTTGCCTATTGGTTGTCCAAAACTTTGAAAAAGATAATTATAGGCAGAGTCTATATGTTGCATACCAATATTTTTCGATGGTCTATTAAATCTCATTTCAATATCTTCCAAATAACGAGAACAAAATGTCATACACTCTTCTACTAAATATCCTTCAGCAATAAAACCTTTTGGATAGTGTTTGTTACGACAATAAGACTTTAACCTCCCCAAAAACCTATAGCATAAAACATTAGTCATATGTTATTTTAAGTAAAGTGGCTTGATCATCAACAAAAACGTAATCAATTATTAACAAATAATATCTTTCAATAGGATACATCTATCGATAATAAATCAACCTATCGATTTTTGTTTCATATGAAAAGTAGATAACCAAATCCATTATAATAGCAAAGAAGTTTGGAAGGAAGATCTTCTCTAAATGGCATAAAGTAATTGCGGCTCGATCTTGAAGTTTGTCAAGCTCTTTCACATTCATACATTTCTGACATAGAGATTTAAATATGTTACTCAATTCAATTACCATAGAAGTGACTTGGTTTGACATTGATGAACGTAAAGTAATCGAAAGTAAGTCTTACATCAAAATGTGATAATCATGTGACTTCAGTGAAAAAAGTTTTCGCTCTTTTAGATTCACACATCTCGATATATTTGACGCATAGCCATCCGAAACTTTGATATTTTTCAAAACCTTGCAAAACACATCTTTTTCAGCTTTAGAAATCCCAAAACAAGCAGTAGGCAATTGATATTTGCCATTAGAAAGTAACTTCAAATGTAGGTTTGGGTGAATCCCATATTAACTAGGTCAAGCCAACTCTTTAAGTCATCCTTAGATCTTTTATTCACATTGAAAATTATCCCGATAAAATTTTTGCAAACATTCTTCTCTATATGCATCAAATCAAGGTTATGGCATAATAAATTATATTCCCAATAAGATAACTAAAAAAAGATACTTCTTTTTTGTCATAACTCAGACTCATTGGGGTCATCTGCTTTATCATTTTCTTTATCACTTTGAATATTAAGATCAGTAACTTGAGTATGAATATCACCAATTTGCGTAATATGAGACCAGACACCTTCAAAGATGTCCCTCACTTTTTTCCTTGATGGAATCATTTTTTCATAAGTGAAATTGATATCTTTTAACTTTGACAAGATATTAGATCCACTAATAGGTAAAGGCGATCTTTTCAACTTTTCAGTTCCATCAAAGAAATGTTTTTTAAATCTAAAGCGATGATTTTCATCTAACCATCAATGATGTCCCATATAACAAAACTTTCTACCATTAGGTAACCACGTCGAACATGTCTGTGTAGCACAACATGGACAAGCATAACGACCTTTTGTACTCCAATCAGATAAATTCATATAAGCAGAAAAATCATTGATAGTCCATAATAAAGTAGCATGCATATTGAAGTTTTCTTCTTTTGATGCATCATACGTCTCAACTACTTTCTATAATTACTTTAACTCTTTAATAAGAGGTTGTAAGTAATGTTTATATCATTACTCAGACCTTTTTTCCTAGGAATTATCATAGACAATATAAATGATTGTTGCTTTATAAGCAATCTATGGTGACAAATTATAAGGAATCAATACAAATGGTCAAGTACAATAAGAAGTACTCATCATTTTGAATGGGTTGAATCTATCAGATGCTAGTCCAAGTATAACATTTCAAGGATCAGATGCAAAGTCTGGAAATGTAGAATGAAATGATTTCCATGCTAAAAAATCTACAGGATACCTCAATAATCCATCATTTGTTTGCTTCTCATGATGCCATCTCATTGAATCTACAGTTTTGGAAGACATGAAGAGTCGTTGAAGTCTTGGTATTAATGAAAAATAACGTAAAACCTTAACATGCTTTTTTTTGACACATACCTCATCACCATCCTCATTCAACATTTCATTAGGGTTTTTATCCACCCAATGAGAAATACCACACAAATGATAAGATTCTTGATTTTTTCTATCCCTCTAATACAACGTGCAATCATTAGGATAACTATGAATTTTCTCATATCCAAGACCTAAATCCTTGATCATCTTTTTTGATTTCATACAAGATTTAAAGATTTTTGCAAAAGAAAATATTTCTTTCATAAACTCTAATAAAAAGTTAGAGAGTTTCTCGTCCATCCACATAAGCATTTCAAGTGAAAAAGATGAACACAAAAAGATAACCTTGAATGCTTTGATCTTTCAAAAGGTTCTTCATTCATATCCTCAGGCAACCTACAAAACATTGATGTTTTTCCTCTAGGTTGTTGGTCACGTACACCTATCCCAGGTTCACCAAATTTATGCATTTCAACATTGGGCTAATTAAATCCTTCATTTTAGGGAGAAGGATTACGAAAATATTGGTTATGAATGTTAAAAGCATCTCACAACATGCCTTCAATGTCATCTGCTATAAAAAGATCATGTTAGTGTTAAGAAGCCTTTGAAGTTGAAAGAACTCTAGTGGAAGACCTTAACGATACAGACTTTCTATGAAAATACCAATTAACATATCTCAAAAGAAATCTAATACAATTCAATGTTAAAAACAACTTGATGCATTTGCCACCCGATATTAGCACACTTCACACATGGTATAATATCATATTATCTTCACTTGTATTCTCAAATGCAAAATTAAGAAAATTTTTCACTCCATCTCTATACTCTTGACTTAATCTTAACTTTTGCATCCAACTCTTATCAATTTAGTACTTGCTACGTTATCAGACCAAATGTATATAAATAATTTATATGAAAATGAACATGTACAATAGTTAAGTTTACTATGTTTTAAACAAAAGATAATAACAAGACCAATACTTACACAAAACAAGAACTCCTTTATTGTGAAGTAATTTATCAGCTACCAGATATTATGAATGTTAAAATTCTACTACTAATGTAGACAGTACCCAAGAGTATTTGTAGTTGGGGTTGAAATAAAGTGAAATAAGGTGGGTTTTGGAAAAAATTGTTTACACTAAAAAGAAAATCGTAAATTGCAAAAGCTAAAAGAGTAGTCGAATGAAGTAAAAGCTAAAGTAAATAAGTAATGAATAGTCAAAATAGGGTTTTAAAAGATAATGCTCGAATACTAAAAGTTGAAGGAAAGGGAAAGTAAATTGTACTTGGTCTGAAAAGAGAAATAGTATAATAATGAAAATGAAGCTTGAAGTTAGTGATTGGATGCGCTAAGTTTGGGAAGATTTTTATTGGATTAGATTATGGAAGGTGTTTACTAAGAATAACGCTTACAATAATTCCATCCTAAATATTTTTTAAATATATTATAGATGCCTTCAATAGAGTTGTAGTAAAATTATTTGAGATTATTAAAGGCATTCAGGCCACAAAAAATGCCGCCACTAATTTCATCTAAATTTTTTGTGTATTTATTGAAGGCGTTTTTTACATAATACGCCTTCAAATAACTCCCTCATTTTTATCTTACAATATCAATGAAGATGATTTTCTAAAAAAAATGCCTTCAATAATTTTTTTAAAAAAATTGTTTGGGATTATTAAAGGTGTCTTCTGTTGAAAATACCTTTAATATTACACAATTTAAATTTTAAAGGGTTATTGAAGGCTTTTATTCCAGAAAAATACCTTGACTAATTCGTTTTATTTTTTTAAAGTAATTTAATAAAGGCGTCTTCGAGTGCAAAATGCCATCAATATTCCACACTCAAATTTTAAGACAAATAGTGAAGGCGTTTATTGTAGAAAAATGCCATTACTAAATGCTTTTATTTTATTTTAAGTACAAATACATTGAATAATTTCCAATTAAAATTATTGGTATTATTAATGGCATATTCTAGTGAAAAACGCCTTCAATAATTGAGAACTTAAAATTCTTAATGGTTAGTGAATGCGTTTATTCTAGAAAAACACCTTCACTGAGTACATTTCATTATGTACATAATTATTAAAGGGGTTTTTTATAACAACCGCCTTTAATAATTTTTGTTTAAAAATTTTGAGATTATTAAAGGCGTCTTCTACTGGAAAATACCTTCAATATACCACTACGGTTATAGAAGGCATTTATTCCATAAAAATACCTTCAATAATTTCCCTCTAAAAAATTTTGGGATTATTAAAAGCATCTTCTACTGACAAAAGCTTCAATAATTTCTTTTAACTTATCTACATAAATATTGAAGCTGTTAAACGCCTTTTAAAATTTGTTAGGATTATTAAAGACATCTTTTACTACAAAATACCTTCAATAATTTCCCTCTAAAAAATTTTGGGATTATTAAAAGCATCTTCTACTGACAAAAGCTTCAATAATTTCTTTTAACTTATCTACATAAATATTGAAGCTGTTAAATGCCTTTTAAAATTTGTTAGGATTATTAAAGACATCTTTTACTACAAAATACCTTCAATATATAGCTACATAAATTTTAACACGGTAATTAAAGGCGTATATTCAAGAAAAACATCTTTAATAATTCTTTTAAAATTTTGTAGATAATTAGTGAAGGCGTTTGCATATAACAAACGCCGTCAATAATTTTTTTAAAAAAAATTTTGAGATTATTAAAGGCATCTTCTACTGAAAAATGCCTTCAATATACTACTATGGTTATAAAAGGCGTTTATTCAAGAAAAACGCCTTTAATAATTCCTTTAAACTTATTACATAATTACTTAAGGTGTTTGTTAATAATGAACGCCTTTAATAATTTCTCTCTAAAAAATTTTAGAATTATTAAAGGCATCTTCTATTGACAAATGCCTTAAATAATTCTTTTTAAATTATCTTCATAAAAATTGAAGGCATTTCTTGATAATAAACGCCTTTAATAATTTTTTTCTAGAATTTATTGGGATTATTAAAGGCGCCTTCTACTGTAAAATGCCTTCAGTATACCACCACACAAGTTTTAACACGGTTATTAAATTCGTATATTCAAGAAAAATGCCTTTAATAATTTCTTTTAAAATTTATGGATAATTAGTAAAGGCGTTTGTAGATAACAACCGCTTTCAATAATTTCCCTCTAAAAAATTTTTGGGGTTATTAAAGGCATCCTTTATTATAAAACGTCTTTAATAATTTGTTACAAACTTTTGAAGTCCATAATTATCAAAGGTGTTTTCTGCAAAATACGCCATCAATAATTCCCTCAATCATTATCACGGAGATATCAGTGAATGCGATTTTCTACTCAAAATACCTTCAATAATTGTTAAAAATTATCAAAGGCATTTTTTTAGGATAAACGCCTTTAATAATTTCATTGGAAAATTATTTCTTGGATTACTAAAGGCTTCTTTTTGTAAAAAAATACCTTCAATAATCTCCAATAAAATTTTAACGAGATTATTGAAGGAGTTGTTTTTAGAAAAACATCTTTAATAATAATTTTTATATTTATTTCCCTGCCTTGAATATCAGAATCATAAATTACTAGTACACAGAATGATTAAAAGTTGCATTATTCAACCAAACCAAACCCTTAAACACATTTCTATCAGACTATTGGTTTCTTTATCCTTATCATTGCCGCCGACCTTAACAAATCAACGGTGTGCACTTTTTTTTTATCGGTAAGTTTTTTTTTAGTTTATTGTATTATTTATAATATTCGATAGAGATTTTTTTTTTTTGGTTCCTTAATATTTACATATGCGTTTATATATTTTCATTAACTTCACTGTAAGCATAGTCATCCAAGCACCTTTCATTGTATGTATGTTGTTTCTATATAGTACGCCTTAAATATTATGGTTTGTTGAACCCTGCTATTTGATTTTTTTTGCTGAATGGTATTATATGCTATTGGGGGTTGAATCATATGCTAAATGGTTTGCTAAACCTTATTGTCTGATATTATTTTGCTGAATGGTTTTATATGATATTAGGGGGCTGAATCATATGTTGAATGGTGTTTCTGAGTGCTTTGCTGAAGGGTGTGTCTGAGCACATTGTTGATTGGTGTGCTGAATGGTGTTTCTATACATAGTATGATATTGGTTGTATTTAATTACGTATAGTGTTAAATTTAAAAGGTCATATTATGTAATTCGTATAATTATGATCAAAATTACAGGTATTATGGACTCCGAACAACATCATTCTCCTTCTAATGAATATGTAGAAGACATCGCTGTATGCCAAAAAGAAAAGAAAGGGGCCCAAATAAATAAATTAAAGTGAGTGACACAAAAATTCATGTTGACTTTAACAGCAGTGGGTAGCCTATATTCGAATGAGCTGCCCAGATGGCTACTCATATTGGAGCCGTCATCCGTCGTAGAATTTTCATTATGTATACCAATTGGCAATGAGTTTTTGATGATCTAAAAGATGAAATATGACAGTCGATTGTGGTATGTTTATTCAATTATTTTGTAAAATTTGTTAAATAATCATTTAATTGAAATTCAATGTGTTCATACTAATTATGTTAACTTATTTAGGAATGGTTCGACATCCTAATTAACTGTAAAAAGATTATGTTACAATCTACTGGGAAAGCATTCAAAGACTTTAAAAGCATATTGACAACCCAATATATTTTATCGTTTGCTAGTGAAGGTGATGTATTGGCTGTTCCACCTGCAGCATATGTAGATGTCATAAGTGTTGAAGATTAGATAAATTTTGTTTAATATCGACTTTCAGAAGATTTTTTCAGTACGTAAACTAATTACCAAAAAAATTGTTTATAAGTCTTTATGCAATATAGCCTTTGATCTTCACATGTGATTGACATAATTTCTTGATTTTGTAGAAAATAAAAAACAACCAACGGGACATTCGGGCCAAACAACAATATCACCATCGAACAGTAAGAAAGAGATATGCAAATGTGAAGTACGAGCTTGTATGTATTCGCATACTTGTTTTATACTCATTAATAAATATTTATGAACATTCATTTCATACATTTTGATTCCTTTATTGTGGTAATTTAATAGGAATCAGTGAGCTCTGGCACAAAAGTTTCTAGATGGGATGTCTGAAAATAAAAACATCTATGGAAGGATGGATCCTTTGCAGATGAAGCAACTGAGAAAATGGTAAAAAAGATTCTATGTATAACTATTTTTTTAATATAATGTATGATTGGCTTTATGGTTGTATGCATGAGTGTATACTAACTTGTATAGATTTGTTGTTACAGCCTATCTTATTATTGTCTTTCAAGATGATTATGCTGCCAAAGTCAAATCTGGCGAACTAGTAACCCAATTTGACGAAGATCCTTTGTCTTTAGCATTAGGCATTAAAAAAAGGCCTGGTCAGGTTCATGGAGTTGATAAATTTATCTTACCATTAAAGTTTTTTGGTAATAAATAAAAATCCTCACGAATGAGAAATACACAATATGAAGCAATCATTAAGCAACAACAACAAATTGATGACCAAGAGCAACGTGTCAATGAGTAACAGCAAAGACTCGTTGTTTTGAAGTCCATGTTGGTAACAATGTAACATAACATTCCAGTACACCAGTTTGACAACATCATCCCCGTAGGAGAAGCTTCTGTTACAAGTAAGGAAGCAAACCCATCATCCGCTATCACTTAAGAAGTATGATATTATTTATAATTTTAATATTAATTTGTTTATTATATTGATTGATTTGGTTTTAATACTTATATTTCATTAAATATTGTAACAAGATGTTCGAATTCACAATATGACCCTTGCTTAGGCTTTCATGGATGAGTTATCCAAATATTCGATGGAGCATTTATTCAGAGAAAACTTCATAACCATTGAGTCTAAGAAAGAGTTATTTGATAAACCATCATTTTCTTTCATTGGTGTGGATGAGGTTAAAGAATTTTGTGAAATGAATGAATTATTAGCTGCTGATATCATTGCTTATATGAGGTTAGCTTATAAATACAAATATGCACATTCAATATGTAGTAATTTATATTAGGGTGTAATACTAATTAGCAGTGTTAATTGTTATCGTGCAGTTTCCTATATAAAGAGCTTAAGAGAAGATAGTTGACCAACAGATTTAAATTATTGACCCCAACTTCATTATTGAGTAGAGTGGCACAGTCGCTTATCGTGCTAATCATATGATCCTATGCATGAAAAGACTAGCTAATTATTATTTGCTCTCGTATAATGTGCAGTAAGCTATATTCCAACCTTAGTTACTCTAACTTTACCCAAATCTAGTTTGATGCATAATCTGAGTATATCATTGTTATTATGTTACAGTCGTCATTGGGTGTTTATTGTGATTGACACCAAATCCCTAATGCTATACTTACTTAATTTAGTTAATCCAATGGCGATGCCTAATCTCAGCATTCAAACTTTTATAAAAAGGTATTACACTTTATTATATTATATATCTTATGTTTCTTCATAAGTAATTTTATTTATGTATTAAGTAATTTTTTTTTCTTTTCAATTTAGGGTAATATTTACATTCGATAAGAAGATAAAGAAACTGAAATAGGTGTCATTACCGCTAAATGTGAATATATTCTTTTATGCTAAGTTTATGCAGATAAATATTTTCTAAACCCACTCAATTTAATTTTCAAGTACCTCGTCGACTCGGTAATACTGAATGTGGATATTATGTCCTTCGTTTTATGCGAGAAATAGTGTTACATAATTTTATGATCACACCATTCAAGGTTAGTATAAATTTCATAAACTCATTATATCTTTAAAAAAATAAAAAGGTACATTATGTTCTAATTTCTTAGCATTTACTTCTATTTTTTTTTTTAGTGGGAGAGTAAAGAAAGCTTCACATAAGAGAAACTGGATGAAGTCTGTAAAGAATGGTGTGATTATGTATTATCATTTATCAATGTTGATAAACCTTCAGGTTAGACATTGTTGGTTGAATGTAAATATATAAGGAACAAATTATTATAATGTTTTGAACATGCCATGTTGAATGGAAACTTTAAGTTTGTACATTGGGGTATTGGTTTAATATTATTGTTACACTTAATATGAATATACTATGTGTACTTAATAAATTATTGAGTACGATTATTTCATAAAAGTATATTAATATGGCAACGTTATCAGTTTTAATTTCGGATGTGGTCAATTTATTGAAATACAACAATGTTCATTATGTAAATTCCAAAATGTAATTCATAGTATCACATATATAAACTAAATGTCTTTTGGACATTAATATACAACTGATAGGAAACGTTTTCTGGGCATAAACTTGCAACTGACTTGACATATACAATATCAAATATGCTTTTTGAATGGGATTAATGAAGGCATTTTTAGTAAAAAAATGTCTTGAATCATCCTTAACAAAAAATTTTGAAGGTGTTTTTAACCAAAGCCACCTTCAATAATTACCCCAAAATTTTATTGTGTGGAATATTAAAGGTGTTTTGGACAAAAAATGCCTTCAAGAATCCATCGCATCTTTTTTGTATGAATTATTTAAGGCGTTTTAAAAAAATGCCTTCAATAATACCAAGTAAAAATTAATCGAATGGATTATGAAGGGTGTTTTCCTATGAGTAATGCCTTGAATAATCCCTAACAAAATTTTATTGAAGGCATTTCTGGATATAATTGCCTTCAATAATTCGACCATTAAAACTTATCGTATGAAATATTAAAGGCATTTTTTTACCAAAAATGCTTCAATAATCCCCCCAAAAATTTATTATGTGGAATATCAAAGGCATTGTGGGTAAAAACTACCTTCAAGAATTCATCTCGTCTTTTTTGTATAAATTATTAAAGGTATTTTAAAAAATCACCTTTAATAATACCAACTAAAAATTAATCGAATAGATTATGAAAGGCGTTTTCCTATGGGTTACACCTTGAATAATCCTTAATAAAATGTTATTAAAGACGTTTTTGGATATAACCACCTTCAATAATCCAACTATTAAAATTTATCGTCTGAAATATTATAGGCATTTTGAGCCAAAAACACCTTCAAGCATTCATTCAAACTTTTATCTATGGATTATTGATGGTGTTTTTTTTATAAAAACCTCCTTTAATAATCACAACGAAAATTTATTGATTGGATTATAAAAGGTGAGTTTAGCCAAAAATGCCTTCAAGAATCGACTCCATATTTTTTCTATGGATTATTAAGGGCGTTTCTCTGTGAAAAACACCTTCAATATTCTTTGTAAAATTTTTTAAAGCAATTGGTGAAGGCGTTTTTGCCAAGAAAATGCCTAGAATAATCAATTACAAATAATCTCTGCAAAAACCCAAAAAAGGCTAAATGGAGGGATCGAATCTACAACCTTATGGTTAACATCCTTACAATCCAAACATTTTGATATGATATTTATTGAAGGCGTTTTTGAACAAAAATGACTTTAATAAGCTTGTGGAATTTTTTGGTCCAATTATTAAAAATGTTTCTTGTAGAAAACACCTTCAATAATCTCATACAATTTTTTATTAGTTGATTATTGAAGGCGTTGTCTGCTAATAACTTGCCTTTAGCATTCACTGAAAATTTTAAAGCCAGATTATTCAAGGTGTTTTAGTCGAGAAACGCTGCTGATATCAAGTCTTGGGTGACGTTTATAAGTAACAACATCGTTATTTGAATATTTAGTGGCGTTTTAATAATAAATGCCTTAAGTTTTATAAAAATACGAAAGCTAACGACATTTATAAATGAAAGGCCACTACAAAACTATCGCTAATACACCATTTTCTTGTAGTGAAGAGATAAATATTTAACAAATTAAGAAATTTGTCAAATAAAATAATGTAGTGTAACGCCAAATGTTAGATAAGGATCCTTGGAGTATGATTAGATGAAAATTTTTTAAATTTTAAAAGTTTTTGTAATGCTAACATTTTAAACTGCATCAATTCAAGAAATGATAAAATTTGTAAATGCATTTTTTGAATAATTTTTTTAAAAAGAAATTCTAAATATTGAAATTTGATGAGATAAAAATAATTATAATAAATAAATAATGATATCTTAAAAATTGAAAAATCAAAATACTAAAAAATATATGTAATATGAGTGTTATTAGATTTATAAAAATGTATAGATATTAGTAATAATATAAAAAATAAAAAAAATTAATAAGTTTTTGTAGTTACAATTGAAAAACAAAAGTTGCGTAAAAGAATAATAATAAATGTTGACTTTTTACCATAAATCAAGCAATTTTACAAATTTCACTTCGTTTGGTAAAGTTTGAAGAAAGAATTGAACATTTCAAAATTCCTCATTCAAATTTCAAGAATTTTGACAATTTCAATTTTATTTTTCCAAACAAAATAATTTCATTTTAAAATTTTAAAAGTCCTTCTACAAATGAAATTTTTACCCAAAATTCCACATTCAAATGCACACTTAAGGAATAACTTTAATTATATAGTATTAGATTTGATGAGAGTAAGGAAAGAGTGAAATCATATATAGTATTATATTATATGATACATAGTTATCAAATCAACTTTGCTAATGTTGATGCTTATGTGAATAGTTTCTTTTTTCAACACGTAAAAAAATTTCTAAATTTTTTTTTACAGTAACACATAAGATATTTTTTGATTTTAGACTATTTATAAAAAATATATATTTGAAAAATTATCTGATTATCCAAAATTTTCAAAATTTAAATGGAAGACAAGTAATTCATATAATGTATAATAAAAATTTATCATATTATCTATATTAACTCCTTATTATTTTTTACTACAAGTGTTGTTTCAATTTTAGTTATATCTTTTTGCAAGAAGTCTTGATTTTAAACTTTTAAGTGTTAGATTCACATTATCAACATTTCTTTTGGTCAATTTAAATTTAAAATATTTAAATAGATTAAATTTATCCATTTGAAATAAAAAGTAAATTATAATATATATTTAATATTTTAAAAGTTAATCTTATTGAATTTCGATTTCATTAGTTATGTAGATGTATCTCTTTTTTTAATTTTAAAATCTCAAATTTGGATATTTATCTTCATAATTTTTTTATTCATTTATTTTTTTAAAATGTTTTAAAATTTACAAAGATAAATATTACTAATTATATTTTTAAATTTAAAATATATTTATCAATTTGAAAATTATTTATATACTTAATTGTCATGCAATAAATCTATAAATAGTATGTGTCATACAATTATTACTTTTTCAATCTATAACTTTTCTTCGAAAGGTAAACTGTTACTTTATAATTTTATTTTTACAAAAAATTAATATTTATTTCAATTCATTTTTTTAACACTTATTTACTAAATTTTTTCTTTCATATTTTTTTCTGGAGTTTTATCATTTTATCACGAAAGTGATGGTATGTTTATAAATGTTCATTAAAATTATTTAGTTTTTCAAAAACTTTATATTAAAATATAACTTACTAGAATATCTTTCTTCTTAAAATTGTTTTTTTTTTTTTTTTGGATTCTTGATGATTATTTTCTGTTTTTAACCTATTATCAAGAAATATTGTTTGCTTTTCCGATTTTCATATGTTTCAAAAATAGTTTGCTTTGTTATAAATTAGTTCTTGAGATCATACAATTTAGTTTTGATAAAATAATTGCCATCATTTCTAAAGGAAAAATGCTCCGCCCATTGTTTGCTTCAATCTTTGAATAATTGTTTTAAATCACTTGATGAAGTACCAATGATAGAAATACTATGTTTTTTTGCTTTTATTTTAAGATAAATAACTCAAGTAATGTTCAACTTAATTGTATGATATATCATCACTATAGCTTTAAAATCTATAGTTATATATTTTCAATATTTTAAAGAATATTATAAGATAATTTATAAATCAAATGGTTCTATTTACCACTTTAATTTTTTTTCATTTTTATCATGTACAAATATTTTTATACTGTACATATTTTTTCAATTACTTTACATAATTCATAATTCATGAATCAAACCCTTGATATTTCTTTTTAAAATTTTTATCATTAATTAATCAAACAAATTATAAATATATGCATTTTTAAAATAACCTTTAAGAGTAAGATGTAATAAATTATTTTTTTACAAATAAAAAATTAAAATTTATATTCTTTTATTAAGATAATATAAAAATTAAAATAAATTAAAAAATTAAAATTATAAAAAATAGTAAAAATCTGTGTATCGTTTAAAAAGCTAGTGGACCGAATATCGAAGCCTTTGGGAACCTAGAAAAAGTATTTAGGTTCAAATTAAGATGGTTTGAAGAGATCCTTTTGCATTTAGAGCTACATGTGAAGTCAAGAAATGTTGACCGTAGGAAGAATCATTACAAAGCTAGGTGAGACATCCCTTATGAACTCAACTTCATCGCCGATTACAATTGAGTTGTCAATTGTATTGTGGGCCTTTTGAGGTTGAATGGCCCAAATGCTTTGGGTTTGGATCGTTAATTTTTTTAATTTTCTCTTTATTTTTTTTCTTTTCATTCTCCTATAATTAATCTTCCACAAAATTTTAAGAGTTAAAAGCACTTTGCAAATAAATAAAAATGCCACAATTTTAGTTTCTTTTTAGTTTTTATTTTGTCTCCATTTCCTTTGTTTTTTAAGGTTGTTTAAGTTAGATAAGAATAGTTTATGAATGCTATTAGATTGAGAAATTATTTATGGGGCTTCTTCATGTAACTTTAATATATTGATTTCTATTTTTCTTACATTTATCTAGCCAAAAAAACGGAGTTTAAGATTCACCATTCAATAAATAAACAAATGAAAATAAATATAATATGCCTAAAATATATAATTATATTAATAAATAAATGGATTCATAACTATCAAATATAAGCAATCAATGTATTGAGTACATTTAGATATGTATAAAAATATATAAATTTATATTAAAAATACATAAATATACTAAGAATTAATATAATCTATCTATTGTATAAATAGCTGAGTACTTGAATAAAAAATATATAGATAATTAATTTTAAAGCAAACATAGTTTAATAAATAAAATAATTAAGTTTTTTTTTTTGTTGAAATTCTTAATCCATTCTTAAACCCGTCTACCCTACTTCTTACTTGGCTGAAGAGTACATTACGCATATAAACTTCTTTGACCTTGCAACCTCTAAGTGCCAACTCCAATGACATACCAACTGATCAAATAATAGTCAACATACATAAATAATTAAGTAAATAAATATTATTCTCTTAATTTTCAATATGTGTAAAAATGTTGTTATTAATTTTTCAATAACTATTACTTTGATATAAAAACTAGTGCGGGAAGCCTGGCTTTGCCTAGTTTATTAGAAAATTTTATAATATTTTATTTAATTGGTACTTGATTGAGTATAAACTTAAAAAGATATGTGCAATTAACATAAAGTAATTAGTAAAATAATCAAACAGCCTCCACACTTAGGTGTGTACCATCCTCTCTCTATGTGCATATATTTTCATTCATGTAAATGCATACGTGTAGGGTGAGAGAAAAAGTCAAAGATCTATAGTCATTTTGTTATGTTGCAATGAAATTTCTCTAGAAAAAACATTGACATACCTAAATCATTTATGAGATCTACAACTAAATACCACATTTTAGCATTGCTATCAAGATTCGCTAAAAAAAAAAAAACCATTAAGGTGTCAAACTCTTAATGTGAACTTGAAAAGACAATTTTGGTAAAGAAGAAAAATGAAATCAAGAAAGTTTAAATGAGTAAACCTGATAAAAAATGGATAATATGCATCCAAGCATTCCTATTAGATTTGTCAAGAACCACAACAAGAATTACAATAATCAAAACTTATTATTAGAAGGCCTAAAACTCATTTCAGCTCATATAATGTCAAAGCCATATGAACATTTCTTTTACTCCTTGTGCCTTCAGCCATAAAAGAATAGTAATTAAAATTATCAAGATTTGCCTTAAAAATCAAAGCCACATATAATGTCCAAGAATCAAATATATAATACCATAATTATATTAAAAGTAATCTTGAAGGAAGCATTAGGAAAAGTAACTATAGAGAAACATGTAGGAAGATATTGTATTGACATGAAAAATACTAATACAGAGCATTAGTATTCATATTCATGTAAAACATTAGAAAATAAAATAAAGTAAACTAGCAAAGGGAATCTCTGACTTAGCTTCTAATTAATGGATCTAATTAATGGATATTAACAATCTTTACTACAACCAATTTCAATTATTGAAGGAGACAAATGAACAAAGTGGGGAAAATTTTCAACCATTTCTAATTAGATAGTCCCCTTAATAATAAATGAAAGGTTCAACAAAATAAGAAACTAACCTCTTTAAGTTCAATCCTTTAGGTTGAGATAATAGCTTAATAGCAATTGGTTGTCTTTTTTTTATGCATTTTCTTATGTTATGAAGGTAATAATTTGGTAGTGCTTAGTATAATATAATAATGCATTTAAGTTAGTGATAGCATATGATTTTTGAAACAATCATGTGGTGAAAAATATGAAGTATATAACCAAATGCAACAAATTTTGTTGTTTTAGATAATATAAGTACTTGAGATTAAAAATGCTCATGATTTCAAGACTTGAGATATATGCTAAAACCAAACATTAAGGCTATATAAAAAATGACAAACCTCTAATTCTTGAAACAATCCTATGGTGACAAAATATGAAATAACCAAATATAATAAATTTGCTTTTCTTAACAATATAATTAAATACTTGTGATTTCAAGCACTAAAGATGCAAAATTACAAATTCCTATAAATTAAACCCAAAACCAAACTAAAACTTTTAAGGAAAAAGAACTATCACCAATCAAATAACAAATACTCGGATTATAATCTTTTAAAGAAAAGTCTAAAATTTACCAAAATCAAGTAAAAGAGAATATGAAGCAAATCTATTAAAAAAAAATGGGAGAAAGGGAATATACAATTTGCCATATGCTTCTTAATGGGTTTAAATTATTTCCTTCATCTATTCCATCTTTAAAATACATCAAATTCTAAATAAATACTTAACAAATATATTAAGGGCATAGAAGTAGGACACATAAATCAAATAATTTCAAAAAATAAATCATTTTAATACTTTTTTCAGATATATTTAGAAAGTGTAAAAAAAACTATCAAACACAATAATGAGTAATTAACAGTAGAAAGTCAAATTGCCTAAGAGATTAGCATGTTGAAATTGTGTCAATAACAATGCTTAACATATAAATTGATAAAAGAAAACCTAAACTTATTTTCCATAAATTGAACGTTTTCTTTTGCAGTCCTTAAAGTTTGTCTTTTTGTAAGGAATCTTTCTCTCAAGCACTTCATAGTTCTCAATCCATCATTTATTTACATCCAATAAATAAAAATTTTAATATGAAATGAATAGTTAAAAGGCATAAGTCCAAAGGCTAATAGAAAAAGTAATTTAATACAATATTAGTCAATAAAAAAGAAAAAAAATATTACTCCTTAGAAAACACAAGCAACTAAAACATATATTAACAAAAAATGTCAAAATGGTAAATTTTAAAGGTCAATCAACTAATCAAAGTAACATGCAAAAATTTTCCTTACCTAAAAAATATTAGTTCTAAGAAGGGAGACCAGTTCAATTGAGAGTGATAACTTTACATCAAAATTTCAAAAAACTGCCACAGAAGATAAATTGATTATTATTATTTGTTTTAGAAGTCCTTTTATTTACATTTGAACTAAAAGTCTAAGATGGTTGCAAAATTAAACTATCATTCAAACTTATCATTCTTGGTACAATCAAAATGATTCTATTAATTGTTTTGGCACCTAAATGACAATTAAAAAGACAACTAAAAATTCAACTTTCAAATAAATCCTTTACCTTATCAAATAAAAATGAAGTACTTTTGGTTACAATAATAATTTTGTAATGAAATGTAAATACAACAAATTAAGTTTTCTTTATGGTTTTGGTTTTCTTGATTGACTATATCCAAAAAAAAGTTAATAAAATGGGCTTAAAAAAGCAATAAATAAAATCTAATGACCTAGAACAGGTTGTTACCAATCTTTTAAAATGATGGAACAAAACCAATACAGCAGTAGGAAAGGCTACCTAAACCATACAACACATAACCATAGGCATTCTTTAATGTCATGCCTTGTTCTATTGTAATATTCATTATGAGCTTATCCTAAAAAGAACAGGGAATAATCAAAGATTGTGCATATGAAATTAATTAAGATCAAAATTAGATAAATTAAAGAATAATAACAACAAATTCTATTATCCTTACAATATTTTTGTGGATAAGTTCCTGGAGCTTGAACATGATGTGTTGGCGAGTTGTAATTGGTGCGTTCTTCCAAGAGGGAAAAGCTTGCTTGGTGGCTGCATTAACTGCATCTTTGAACTTTTCAAAGGTACTTGAAAGAATTTAAGAAACAACTTCTTGTGTTGCCTAATTATAAAGTCTTTGATATAAAAAAAAATCATCAAAAAGGATAAGAATGAGCAAAATGACAAATTTGGTCATGCACTTACAAGATGTATTACGTCAAAGACCATGGACCCTAGTGAATCCATAAATTTCCCTTTAATAAAGTTAGAACCTTTGCCTATAAAAGTCCTAGAATCATGAAATAAAAAGGACAAATATGAACACTTAGCCATATGTAAATACATTCAAATGGACATATGCTAGAACATTTCAACCTTCATGAATAGTCATTATATAACTAAGAGTCAAAGTTACTAAGCCCTGTGTGCTTTTTTACAGGCTAATTATAAAACCAAGTGCCAAACTTTCCTTTTCCAATTTTGTAAATTTCATTGGCTTAATTTTTTAGTTCACTTGAAAGTTAAGAGATAGTACAAATCTCATCAACATTCACATCTAACTAATAATAACATTTCTAAAAGAATAATAGGAAAGCATTAGAATAAATAACTATTAAGAACCAAACAAAATTTTAAAATAAGTTAAAAAAACACATTATCTATAAAATTACCTCAAATCTAACTGAGCAATTACCTTGAACAATCACTGATAATGCATATTTTTGTCACTAAAACAAAAGAGAGAAATGTTAATTAGATAAATTCTATTTGAAAATAAATTTAAAAAACTCAAAGAACATCATAAAATTCATTAAAGACATTTATTATGTCAAATGAAACTCAAACATGGTCAAAGTCTTAAAGATTCATGCGAAACTGAACCCAAACTTGATTTGATTATCTTTTAAGAAACCATGTTGCTTAAATACATTTACAAAAGTTACAACTAAAGAGACACCAAAAAGGGAAATCAAAGTAAAATTTCATCTATTTTGTTCATTCTAATAATTGTCATCAGCATCTTTAGCTTCTTCCCTATCATCATCAGAACTCGTCTTCAGACTAATCTATGGCATATGATGGAAATAATGCTTCGAACAGTGACATAAAATCAAGCTCTCTAAAGACTTCAAAATTGATTCTTTTTGTAGTAACCTAAAAAATATAATATGAAAAAAAATGCTAAAAGGAAGTAAACGTGATAGTTATTTAACTAAATTTTAAACACTAATTGTAACCATTAAATATACCCACTTATTCACCCATTTTTCTTGATTTTGGCATTTCATTAACATGTAACATTGCTAAGCTTCCAGTTTTCACAATTATTAAGACAATCAATAAAACCTTTATACTTGTGACTGGTAGTTCCAAATACATAGTTTCATAATACAAACTTGCAAAAATCCTATAATAACAATTACAACATATCACATTTAGCCTTCAACCTTGAAAAAATAGAATTCAAACAAATGAGAAATTGAATAAAAGATAGAAATTAACATGGTTATGTTGGATGAAAATATATAGATTTTACTCTCTCTAATCTTTGAACAAGTTTCTTTTAATCCAAAGATCACAATTAAGAACATTATTCACCCAATTTACCAAATCCAATGTAGCATTTATGAACAACCTAACATCAATGGCACCAAAAACCATTCGATACCTTCACCTCTCGAGCTCTTATGCCGAATCATGCGATATTATGAAACCATTTAAGAAGGCTCCACCATCTCTTAAGTATGACTTAAGCACTCATTTTTCCCTCATCCTTAACATCTTTCTAGCATTTTTATGACTTGGATCCCACAAGAAACCTAAACTAGCACTTAAATTCATCGGACTCATTTGCACATAACCAACCTCTCAATAGTGGTGGTCTCTTTTACTTTTTTGACACCATCCATTATTTCAACCTAGCACATTATTAATAGATCCTTCATGTAGTTACTTAGATAACCTTTTTTTACACTAAAAATGGGAAGCAAAATAAATCATAAATCTTAATTTTACATGTAATGAGAAATACAAAAAAGAAATAATGAAAAATTTTCAAGAATCAAACTGATTTTTGTCTAACACAAAAACTTCAAAAAAAATGGTTATTTTATGGTTTTGATTATATAATAATAACAGAAAAGTTAAAAGAAAAATCAAAGAAGAAAAAAAAGAAGTAAAGAGAGAAAAAATTACATTACATTTGTTGAAGGGAAATGATGGGTGAAAACGAATAAGAACGATAGAAGTATTAAGGAGATTAAAAAGGTGTTTGATTGAAAGGGAAAGTTTCATGCTTTGAATATTATTTTCCTTCGTCTATCTTTCTGTTAATCTATTTTAGCTGTGTGAAGAAAGAAAGAGAGTAAAAAACAAACAAATTCACGTGAAAACAATTGTCAGTGGCTTAGTGCATTGCATCCACGATGTGCTCTTTTTCTTAGGCTCAAAATGCAAAAGGAAAAAAAAGCCAAACCAACAAAAAAAATGGGACACATGGTAACCCTAAGATCTTTCTAGATCCTTTTTATATATAGTAGTAAAGATATTTGTATTTAACTTCATTGACTTTTAGCTTTAGAAATTTCAAAATATTATCATAATATTACAAAATAATAATTTTTATTTAATATTGTTTATGATAATTCTCTTCTTAACACAAATACTGTTGATTTTAGCAATCACATATTGTCTCACTATTTATACAAGGTAAAAAATAATTAATTTTGATAAACCAATGTAACTACCAAGGTGAAAAAATCAAGCTTTGAAAGGGGCTCCCATGTATTATCATGCATAGGGCCTAAGTTTATGTTTTCACACGTTTGGACCAGACCTTGTGTGTCCAAGCCCATAAACAAACTTCTTTAATAAAGCCTTTGCTTATAAATGATACAATAGTGCTTACAAGTTATTCAGATTTGGTTCAAAATAAAATTTGAATGACCCAATCATTATTGAGTTAAGTTTAAGCTTGAGTGGCTTGACTTATTAAGCGAGCTGAATTTGAGCATCCTAATGTTTGACTCAAGTAGCTCACAAGCTTAATTGAGTTTTTATATTTTAATATATATTTTTATTATTTTAATTAAAAAATACTATTCTACCTTAATTCGAGCTTAAACTTGAGTTCAAACATAAATAATTGAACTTAAAATGAGTATGGGAATCGAGCTCGATTTTCATTCAACAAATTTAATCAAATGAGATTGAGTAGCTTGATTTTTATCTCAAGTTGAGCTTGAGTTTGAAAATTAAAATTTGATCAAATTTGAGTCGAGTTTTGAGTCGGATTCGAGTTCAAGCTCAAATTTCTTATTATATCGACTTGGCTCAACTTGATTATTCTCCTACTTTTACCTTTAGAAAATGTGAAAAAAAATATTTTTCAAATATCTATCAAGTGTACAAAATAGACGTGTAAAAATCTTGTCCATGGCCTTGCTTGATAATTAAAATATTAATAATTAAATATATAAAAATTATTTTACAAAGAAAGTTATATAAAAATTTATTTTATAATAATTTGATATCTCGAGTTGGACCAAACTTGAGCTTTGAAAATTTTATCTAAGACCATACTTGAGTCAGATTAGGCATAAAACAAATGAGTAATTTGACTCATGAACATGTATAACACAATAGGATCTATTTAGATTATTACTAATTAGCTCATGCTATTAGTAGTCGTGATAATTGTTTTGGGATTGTGAGTTCTTGATCGAGGAGATTTAAGGTGTGATTGTAAATGTTTTCTAGCTTTCATTTGTCTCATGCAAAGGGAGACTAACATGGTTTTTCTTATTTGATGCTACTAGAATTTTAACAATAATCACCAAAATTAAGAATTCATCACTCTATCAATAGATATCATCTTGTCATATTTTTGTAGAGATTATCCCAATTTTTTATTAATTTCTTTCTACTTGAGATAAATCCTTTTCTCTCTATAAATAGAGAAACAATCCACTAATTATTCTTTATATGATTTATAGTTGTTTTATTAGTTTATGACTCATACAATACATAAATTAGTTTTGCCTATTTAAATATATATGGATATACACAAATTAATTAGCATTAATTTTAAAATTATAGTAAAGTCTTCAAAATTTAGATTTTCAACTAATATGTTATAGAAAAATTAAAGTTTTTGAAAAAAGTGATAAAATTTTAAATATATAATAAACAATATTATTTAGAAAGAAGAAAACGATAAAATAAATAAAAGTTTTTGTTGAACAAAATTTAATTTTTTCAATTTTTACTATCTTTATTTGTAGTAATATTTATATACTTGTAAGTTTATATCAAATAAAACATAAATTATTTATATTTAAAAAAGTATAAAATTTCCCTCCCCGATCTTCCTATACTTTGGTCCTCTTTATACAAAAAAAAAAAGAAACTATGAATTGGTATGTTCAAATAGTGTAAGTAAATTCATAAATATTTTGATGTACATATTATCAAAGAAAGTGTTTTTATAAGCTCATTAAAATGGTATGTTTTAGAATCATGTAGCATCCATATGTGTTGAAAAATGATGTTTTGGAAGTGTTGAAATAAGCTTTTGTGTGGGCAATAGATGGGAAGTCGAATGATCTTTGATAAGAGTCGACCACCTTTTGCCAAAATGCATTCCGTTAAATTATTGGTCTTTGGGAGTTGAATGCCTCGAGAGGAGAGTCGAATGCCTGGGAAAGATTTTCCTTCTATTGGAAAATATAACTAGGGCTGCTGGATGGTTATTTCGGGCATTCGATTAGCCTTTCTAAAAAGTCAAAAAATATATTCATTGGACATGTTCTTTCATTCCCAAAGTGGCGTTATTTCATCCAAAAGATGCCCATTGATAAAAGGGTATATCTAACATAGGTTGGGGCTTATAAATGTTTCCACAAACATTCATTTTCACACTACTTTACACCTTTAAAAATAAAAAATTTAGATATTTTCTCCTTCACTTTTTTTTTTTTTTGTCATGGTTCATGTGATTCAAGAAAAAATTTGAAGTGCAATTAAGTTCTTGTTCAAATTAGGCATTGTATCCTAGGGATAATGTTTTCAAGAGTCCATTTGCATCGTAGTGGGAAAACTATTATCCTTAAGAAAGCTTTATGGAAGTTCCTTGTCTAAAAGACTTCTTTCTTTCTTCTCCATTGTTGCATTGTTGCATTGTTGCCATAATTACAACATAAACACCAATTTAAGGATATATTACTTCTCCGATGGCAACATATGCATTCAAAATTTCAAAACTCATGTTTATGAAGTGAAGAAATTTCTAGAAAGTCACTAAAGGATGATCTTGGTGTTGAACCAAAAATCATAAAGTTATTTTTTGAAGAACAATCATAGCGAATGGTGGATCATCATGTTTTACATGTCTTCAATTCTTGTTTGTGGATTGATTTGAAACAAGAATATCCTTCAAAGTTTAATCTAATACAAATTTTGAATTACAGCAAAGAGTAAGTATGATTCAAAGAATAAAGAAGCAAAGTGATAAGTACGTACTATATAGTGTGAAAATCCCCTTCAGTACACCAAGGTACATATTCAATTGCACTACTCTAAGTGATAGCAGTATGATATGTTTTTATATCTATATGGTTATATGTTTCATTGCATGATTAATGGTTTTAATATTTGTTTGAAATTTTCCAAAGAGTGAATATATTTGATTGTCATTGATTGATTTGAGGTTTTAAGTTTATAAAAGTAAACGAAAGTATTTCATGATCAAAATATTTGGTTATAAGATATTTTCACAAAAGATAATCAATGCCTAATGAAAATTAATCAAACCTAGAAGTTTTAAAGCAAAAACTTTATTCAAGAAATAAATTACAAAGGAGCAAAAAATTACCTAATTTCGGTATTTGATTGCCTTAGAGTGAAATTTCGTCTGAAATGATTAGTTACATTTGTACAATGTTTAAACCTTAATAAAGATATTCTTTCACTTAAAAGGAGTTGTCAATTGGCAACTATTAAGTTTAAAAAGGTCTGAACTTAACAAATACAGATTGAACGATTAAAGGACACAATTTGAAGAGATTTTATGTCTCTTTTTCAATAAATACCAATGTCAATATTTGTTCATTCTTCTTTGAATAAAACTTTCTAAAATGTGTTTGCTAATATAATTAGAAGTATTAGAGATTACTTGGATTTTCATGTATGTTTATAATGTTTTTTTAGTATGATGATAAATTGAGATTTTGCATAACTACTTGATGTTATTAAAGCATGTTATATAAATTATTAAGTAATAGTCTGATAAGTTTATAAAATAGAGTTACTTTTAATATTAAATTGTATGAGTTTTGCTTCTTTTTTTTTTTTTTTTTTGGCAAAATAATGCTATTTTTACCCCTAAATAGTTTAATTTTTTTATGTGTAGGAAAAATTTAAGAAAAGATGAAAAGTTGGATTTTTGGAACATTTAGGCTGAATTTTGAAGAAAAAAAAAATGTAGGACTATGTATAGCAATCTTAAATGCCGAGCTTGATGCAAAATTGTGGAAGCTGCCAGAATTTTTTCAAGATGAAATGGAGTTGTTTTAGAGCTGATTTCAGAGATGGAACGAGGCAGAAAAATTAAGGAACAACTTGCTAAATTTCTATTGGACAACTTGGATGACGTGACATGCTGGCATGGCATGGGAGTTTAAAAATTTGTTTAATTTCATTGTTCTGCATTTTAAAATATTTTTGTTCAATGTTTGAAGTTACTGCATTGATTTTTCTTTACTGTTTCGGTTTACTACATTCGATTAGGTTATTTACTGTTTTCAGGTCTTTAATATTTTTCGGCACTTATTCTAAAATTTTTGCATTAGCCTAATTTAATAATTCTGTATTACCTGTTTTAATTTTTGCACTAGTTTAGAGTGGACTGTTTTAGACAGTTTCTAATTTTCTGTTTCTGCATGTTATTTTTATCTCTGTTTGTGTTCTGTTTTGATTTTTAGTTGCTGTCTTGAGTATTAAATTAGCTACTGCATTACAGCTTTGCTACTTTATATTGGTTTAAAACAGTTTTTTTTTTTTTTTTTTTTTTTTTTAAATTTTGTGCATTATAATTCATTTACCGCTTTCGATTTAGATGTTGTTTTGAGTTGCTGAAGAAGTTTAAATTATCGTTTTGAATGTTTATTTACAGTGTAGATTTCTGTTTAATTGCGGTTTAGTATTGCTTAGTTTTAAATTTCTGTTTTTACATAGTTTCGGTTTTAAAGTTCGTTTTAGTTTAATTCGATTCTTGCATAATTATATATTTAGCATGGCCATACTAAGCAGTACTTGAATTACTCCAAAACAGTACAAAAAAATTACCCCCAAACATTTACTTTGCATCTATTTGGCCCGAGCCTTATAAATTGTATAAATTTTTGTTAATCTTTAATATATTGCCGGCTGTTTAGAAGATGTTCGTTTTATTATTATTATTATTATTATTTTATAGAATTTAATATCTTAGAGCTTATCCTATTTTATTTGGGATTTTTATATTATGAAAATGTTATATAAGGCTTGAGAAATTGCATGGTGCTTTTGAAAGTTTTAGAAAGAAGTACCTTGTAACTCTGTCTTTTACTCTAAGTGGAGCTAAAGTGGGCTTGGGTAATTTTTCTTATGAGGCTAATGAAAGACCACGTACAAAGGGCCTTTGTGTTGGTTTGGATAACCAGTAAGAGATATCTTATTATAAAATTATTTACTCCATGAATATCGACAAATCACCAAATTACGTAAGTTTTTGTATCTTTCTACTTGATTACTCTTTGAGCTTTTCTTTATTATTACTTGGGCAATTTTCCAACGAGTGGTACTAAAGCTCTAGATTTGTTAGACCAAGAATCAACAAAGGATGTTGAAAGTTACTAGTTCTACAACTTTCATAAATGAGAAGTTTGATGGGGAGACTAGTTTCGTGCACTGCCATAAAAGGATGAATGATCTTTTGTTATAATAGTTTTTGAGACCGTTAGATGAAAAAAAATTTAGAATAAAAAAATAAGAAAAATTACCACCAATCTTTTTTAAAGTATGATTGGACACCAAAAATTTTATCTTTTTAATAAAATTATAAAAACGTGTTTAAAATTTATCAAAAAGATAAATTTTAGTTTACGAAAAATCAAGTTGGGTTTAATAGTCGGTTACATATGGAGAATGATTAGCACTCTCACAACACTCATAAATTGGTACCAATTAATCATGCATTATTTTTGGTATTGGATGAAATAGTTTCAATCTAAACTTTAATAATAATTCCTTTTATTATTTAAAAAAATTTAAATTTATAAAAAAAATTTATTTAAGAATATTGAGAAAATCTTTAAGTTAAAGAATTATCTTAAAATTCTCCAACATCTCAGCAACACTTTAAAGATAACTTTTTTGACTGATATTTACCACAACATTCTTTGAAAATGAAAATAACATTTTTTGGAGAAGATAATTATTGGTGACTCTCCAACATCTAAGCATAGTACTAAGAATTATTTCCCTCGAAATGTTATTTTTATTTTATTCCACATTTTAAAATTAAACACATTTTTTATGTGAAAATGCCAACGATAGTATTATCAAACAACAAATGATAACTAAAGGCATAAATATGCGAATTGAGTGCAATTAATAATAAATAGATGCATTAATAGATGTTATGCGTGATGATGAAATGTAATTTTGAAAGGGTTCTTAAATATAATGAGACCACCCTAACTCCCCAACATTTAGGCAGAGTTTAGGTACAACTATTTATATTTAAGATCTCATTTTAAACATATATTTTATTTATATATCATTATTATCGTGGGTTAGGGACTCATGCGAAAAACTTAATAAAATAAACTTTCCTAAATATCTCATCTTTTAGGTGGCATTTATGAACAAATTACTCCACTTGAGATTTTCATACGTATACTTAGAGTTTTGAAATGGTTCTGGGAATGGGTTTAGGGAAGAGCCTAATGGTTTAGTAATGGTTTGGGATTGTGTGTTGATTTTACGGTGTAGGTTAGGTTTAGGGTTTTGATGAATTTTTTATTTAAGGTCTCGTTTTAAGGTTTCAAGATTTTAGGAGTTTGGATTTTAGAGTTTGGTTTTAGGGTTTGGGATTTAAGGTTTTAAAGTTTGGGGTTTTAGGATTTTGAGGGTTTTAGGGTTTGAAAGGTTTAGGGTTTAGAAATTTTAGGGTTGCAAGGGTTTAGAGGGTTTTTCTTTTTTTAAAAAACACAAACATCTTTGAAAATCTCCAATATTTAAGTGGACTTTCAAAGCAAGTTCGATTTTTATGATTTTTAAAAATTAATTAAAGTTTTTTTTATAAGAATTCATTATATAATTATTAATCATTCATTTATTAGCTTTTAATTTTATTATTATTATTAATAATTCCCTAACATCTAGATGAAATTATTTTTAGAAGGCAGTTTTTATTCCCTCCATCATTTAGGTAGGGAAAAATTTTTTATCACTTTATTTTTATTATCATTTTATTTTAGATTTTATTTTTAGCATTTTTTTGTTATTATTCTCTTTATTTATTTATTTATTTATTATTTAAAAAAGAAAAAAGAAAAATATTTTGAAATCATTTTTCATTCTTATTATTGTTATTATTATTTTATAATTTTATAAGGTATATTTAAGTTTTTTTAAGTGAAATTTATAATTATCAAAATTTAAATTTTATTTATTGTTATTTACTATTGTCATTAATATTAAAAAAAAACTAAACATTTACTCTAACAAAAATTAAACATGTTTAACTAATAATAACAATTAAAAAATATAAATAAATAAATAAATCAAAAATGAAAAAAAAAATTTTCTTACCAGAACTGGATTGATCAATGGTTCGATCAATGCGATCCAGGGCTGGTTGAGGTGGGAGGCCGGGTCGGGTTAAGCGGATCTTGGGTTGGATGTAGGTCTACATGCGGATCCTCTGCTTAAAAGGACATCGTTTCATTTTTTTTTTGGCAGCTCTATAAAAGGCCAAAATTTCTTTTTAATTTCATTTTTTCGACTTTTTTCTCTCTTAACCCTCTTTCTTTCTTGGGCTCTCTCTACCCCTTTAAAGAAAAACCTAGTTTACAGCAAGATTGGCCACAGCCATCACCATGTTTTAGTCATCAGTCATGGCCAACTGATGTCGTTTAGCCTTCAATTTTCAACCACTAACTCTCCTCGACGTTTCCGTTAACGATTTGGGCTTAGTTTGGCCCAAATTTTGTCGGAACACCCTAGATCAAAACTTAAGAGTTCGAACAAACCAAAAAAAAAATTATTGTTATTTTTTTATACAAAAGCTAAACTAATTTTTTTTGTTTTATTGCAAGGATTTCAGGATGGTGCTAGGTTCCTTACTGGATCAGTGGGGACAATGTTATTTTTTTATTGATTTTTTTTAGGTTTTCTTTTTTTTGGGTTTGGGTTTTTTGGTGTCTTTTTTTTCTTTTTTCTGATAGGTGGTCAAATGTTGTAGGGGGCTGATGAAGGATTAGGTCTAAGGGTGCTGGCATGGAAAACCAGAAAGGACTTTGGTAGGGGTTGGCTGGGGTTAATGGTTCTTGGTGGGTGGCCAAATGGGGTGTGGGCAGGAGATTGGTTTGTTTGGGTACTAAGTGAGAGGCTGAGAGTTGCTTGGGTGTGGTGTTGGGGTTGAGGGCTAGCCTGGTGCTGGCATTGGCTGGGGATTATGCGTGTGTGGAGGGTGTGTGCTAGCGTAGGTCTTAGCTAGAAGCAAAAATGGCCAGAATGGGTTTGGTAGGGTGCATTTGAAGACTGGGGACCTTTTTGGGTTGGGGTGTTGAGTGCTTTATAGGGCCAACTGTCTAGGGAGAATGGGTGGAGCAGGTGCTTGGCCAAGGAAGTGGGTTTTATAGAGCTTGCAAAGAGGGGTGCATAGGGACTCTACAAGGGTGGGTGGTGCCAATGGTGTCGTGAATAGGGGCTTTAGCCCACAAACTCTTTAGAATCAAGAAATTTAAATATAAACTTGGACAAATTTGGCATCTACAACTACCTCTCATTGCTCATTACTGAGAATTAGGGATAGGGCAAAGACAAAGGCATCAGTTTTGTTCGAAATAACAATTCATAATTTTTTTAAAGTTTTTTATATATTTTTTTCATTTTTATTTAAAAAGAAAATTTGATCATTCGAAAACAAATTTGAAAACTCTTTTAAATAAAGACTTAATATCTTTTGAAAATAAACTAAGAGATCATACCCAAAGTCTTACAAATCTCGAAACTAAAACATATTTCATTCGGAAGACTTGCGAATCTTGCCTAAAAGACTTAGAGACTACGCCCAAAAGTCTTATAAATCTCAAAACTAAAATAGATTTAGCTTGGAAGACTTACAAATCCTTCTCGAAGGACTTAGAGATTACACTCGGAGGTCTTACAAATCTCAACATTTTTTAATGCTTTTCATCTCAGAGGTATTGAAACTTTGAAAATTTAAAATGTTTTGCTTGGAGATCTTGGAGATTGTGCCCAAAGGTCTTGAAGATTATGCCCGGAAGTCTTAAAAATGTCAAAATCTTTGAATGCTCCTCATACATTAGAGGCATTAAAACTTTAAAATTTTAAAATGTTTTGCCCAAAGGCCTTAAAGATTTTGCCCGAAGGTCTTAAGGATTTCAAAATCTTTGAACAATCCTCATACATTAAAGGCATTGAAACTTTGAAATTTTAAAATATTTTGCCCGAAAGTCTTAAAGATTGCAAGATCTTTGAATGCTCCTTATACATTAGAGGTGTTAAAACTTTGAAATTTTAAAATGTTTTGCCTAAAGGTCTTAGACATTTCAAGATCTTTGAATGCTCATCATATATTAGAGGTGTTGAAACTTTGAAAACTTAAAATGTTCTGCCCGAAGGTCTTAAGGATTGTGTTCGAAGGTCTTAGAGATTTCAAAATCTTTGAATGCTCCTCATATATTAGAGGTGTTGAAACTTTGAAAATTTAAAATGTTTTGCCTAAAAGTCTTAAAGATTATGCTTGGAGGTCTTAGAAATATGTTTAGGTGCCAACTTAACTAGACTTAAGTCTTATCTTGTATCATATGTTTTCTTTTCAACAATCCCTCTACTTTTTGTAGATAATTTTTATTTCAACTTTTCAAACCTTTTTGATATTTTGGTCTTCTATCAAGCTAATTTTTTTTTCTTTTTCTCATCTTTCCATGATAAACTTCCTTCTCTCTTTTTTCCCCAAAGTTGATAAATGATACAAATGTCTATTCTCATCAAATGATACTAATGGAAATGTCGATGTGAATGCAAATGTCAATGCGAATGCTTGGAGCAAATACATTTGACTTTTTTTCATAATGCAAATGATAATGTTCCTTTCATGTAAATGCCCCTACAAATACCTTTTTCTTAGGATGCAAATGCAAATTTCTTTCTTATGGTGCAAATGCAAATGTGTTTTTCATGATGCACATACAAGTGTAAATGTAAGTGATGTAAATGTGAATGTTTTTTCTATTTTTACAGCATATAGACCAAATGTCTTTTGCTAGTGGTGTGAATACGAAGATTTTTTTTTTGTTTTTGCAGCATGTAGGTCAAATGTCTTCTCGATAATGCACATGTAATTGATACCAATGCAATTTTTTCTTTCTTTTTGTTTTTTTTTTCTTTTTTTTTTTCCAACATTCAGGTCAAATGTCTTTTGCAAGTGATGCCACTGCAAAGACTCTTTTTATTTCTTTTTTTTTTAAAGATCTTTGTTCAAGTTTTTAATGTCCATTCTTCACCAATAATGATCTCAATATTCTAAACAAAATGCTTAAATATCTCTGAACTTATCAAAAGTGATCACAAAATTACCACACATAAAGTATCTTTGTAATCAATGAAAAAAGTTTAAAAACACATAACTTTTGAATCTCTTGTAAATCGATGATTACTATTTGAAATACTTGTGGATGAGGTGATTGATAATTCAATTTTTTCATCGATGAGCATATCTTAAAGAAGGCTCAATAAGGGTTATAAGGATTTCTCTTGGGCTCACAAAAAATATCATTTTTCTAAAACATTTTTCTTTTATTGAAAATGTGATACTTCAATGTGTGTCTAAACTAACTATTATTTTTTAAAAAAGATTTGAGAAGAGAAACAGGTTGGTCTTTTTATTTTCACTCTTTAGTGAATGCAAAGTCTTTAATGGGTATTGATCCTTTAAAAGGTTTTATATTGTGACTTTTTATTCTAGATAGAACTTTGGAACTCTAAAATTCTTTTAAAGCCTTAAGAGTGGCTCTAGCTTTAAACTATCCTTTTTAGGTTTTCACCTTAGAGCTATGCTTTCTAATAATAAAGAACTTGGTAAAATCTTACCAATTCATAGGTATGTACAAATTTCAAAGACATAACTTTTATGTACAAATTTTTAAAGATATAGCTCTTCAATTCAAGTGTCTACGTTTGATCAAAATAGACTTTTTAAGGTATGTAATATAGGTCAAGGTTCAGGATTCTAAAAGAATGGATAAGTAGGCTCAAAATATATTATTCAAGGTAATTAGGCCAAGGATCTTATGGAGCATTCTTTGGATGAAAAGGCATGTGTTTTTCTTTCTTTACTTTTTCTTTTCTCTCTCTTTTCTGAAACATTTGATTTCAACTTTAGCATTCTTCTTTCTTGAATTTTGTCTTCATGAGGTTCTAACCATTGTTTCATTCACTTTTTGCCCTAGGCTCTCATATATGAGAAGCATGTTTTTTTTTTTTTTTTTAGAAACATCTGAGTTCAACTTCAACATTCTTTTTTCTCGAAGTTTTGCTTAAGATTCTAACTGAAACTTTATTCTTTTTGTAACCCAAATTCTCATATTCGAGGTACATGTCTTTCTCTTTTTTTTTTTTCTTTTTTTTTTTGGACACATTTGATTTCAACTTTAGCATTCTTCTTTCTTAAATTCTTAGGATTCTAATTGAAACCTTCTTTATTTTTTACCCTGAGCTCTCATCTCTAAGGTGCATGTTAGATGCTATCAATATCAAACACTTTTCTTGAAGTTGATTTCTTGAAGATATCCTTATTTTGCCTTATAGTGTAAAACACGATCCTTGGCTAGGGTTCATTTTGGAACAAAAAATGTAATAGTCTCAAATGGGTAGTAAGTGAATAATTTTTTTATATGTAAAAGATGGTTATTCATCGTTTAAAACACGATCACTTAGTTAGAAGAGAAAATTATTTGAAAAAAATAGATAAAAAGCTTTCTTTTTGTTTTTATTTTATTTTTGTGTTATAGACATTAATTGTTTTTTTTAATGCTTAACTGATGCCTCATCTTGTTTTTCCACTCTAGATTCTTATGATGGTAAAAATTAAGTTGTATAGGATATCTCAAATTTGATCATATAGTTCATAAAAAGACTCATTTTGGTTTCAAACTGTTTGGCATTTTGGTAAAATAAAGGGAAAAGGTATTAATGCATGAAACAAATTATCTTAGGTGAGAAGGAATTTTGTTTTTTTTAGTTAATGTGCCTTAAGATGTGAAACAAAGGTTACTTGAGAGAAGGTTAAAGCATTTTCATGTCTATGATCATTAAAAGAATTGGCAAAATTTGACACACATTGAATTATCAATTAAAAACTTAAAAGAGTACCTTGCTTTTCAAAATTAATTTTCAAAATTGACCTCTTTTATTCATTACCCAAGAAAAGATTATGGTTTTAATATATCAAATGATGACAAGGTTCGCAAGTAGAAATTCATGTCTCTTAAAGGATTATGACTGGTAAGTAAAATTATTCAAAAGGATTAAAACATGGAAATGGTCAAGGAAAAGTGTAACGGTATTGGATGAGGTTTTTTTTTATGTTTATATAGTAATCACCAATTACTTTGAGATTCTTGCCATAAAAAAATCGTATATTTCTCTTTGAAAATGCTTGTTTTTTTTATTTGATCTTGAAAACTACTTAATGGGTTATTGAGAATCATTTTTTTTTTGCTTTTCTCCCCTTTTCAGCAAAGTGCTTTTCATTTTATGATTTTAAAAATTAATTATGTGAGACTTTTATTCAAACAAAAGCATAGAGATAAAATTTTATAGAAAAATTCGAAAGCATTCATTTATTTCAAAATAAAGTTTAACAAGATTAATTTAAATAACTCCTAAGGACACCATGCATAAGTTATACATAAAAAGTTAAAGGTTCAAAAGCAAACCATCTTATCTTGATCTTTTAATAGTTGAAACCTTCTTTCACATTTCAACTCTTCACATTTTACAAATGGATAGAGTTGACTTTTACTGTTCCATTAGTTTTGGAGTCAAATACCACTCTTGATAAGAACTTTAACCTTTTTTTTAGCTAGCTGTCTGCATTTTTCAGTTGAATGGCCAATTACCCCTATATGATAATCACACTTGCCATTAGGATCATAACTTATTGTCGATAGATTAGGTGTTATTTTTATAGGCATAAGAGTGAGATATTAACCTTCTATTAGCAAAGGTAAAAGGTGAAAAATAGGGATGAAAAGTTTCTTTTGATCATTTTTTTATTTGATTTTTTGTTAGTCGGGTGGTAGGCTCAAATGTAGGGACAAGATTGTGAATGGTCTTTTAGGGATAAGGACTTGTAGGAAAACTTAGATACTGACTTAGTTGGCAAAGATATGAGCTTTGAGAGATACTAGTTATAACCAGGACGTAGGGTTAATGAAAAGGATAAGAACTGCATAGGATGAAGTTCTTGAGTAAATGCCCTTCAGGTGTGACTATTTGCCCTTCCCTTTCATTCTTTTTCGATGTATTTCCCTTTTCAACATCAGTTGCATCATTTAACTTAATCAGGCCATTTTTTATTGCATTTTTTATCATTTCCTTGGCAATCACTATGTTAGCAAAGTTTTTAGAGATATTCTTAATTAGTCTTTCATAATAAAGAGTATTCAGAGAATTGACAAACATAATAGTGAGTTCTTTCTTTGACAAAATGGTTGTACTTGGACTGCTACATCTCTCTATCTATGTGCATATTCCTTAAAACTTTTAATTACCCTCTTTTTAAGTTTTATAGGGACAATTTATCTAGTACATATCTTCAACATACTTGCATTGTGCTAGGAAGGCAAGCTCTAGCCAAATCATTCTAGGAGCAAATCTCACTTCGGTCTAGTTAGGCATACCACCTTGTTACAGACTTGGTGAGACTATCTTGAAAACAATGGATCAACAACTTATCATTATAAGTATGACCTGTCATCTTTCGACTGTGTTGAAGGACATTTCATTCCATCATACTTTTTGAGATCTAAGACTTTAAATTTTGACAAAATGACAAGATGAGGCAGTAGACTAAGCTTATTGGCATCAACATTCCCACATATATGATGGCTTTCAATTGCCTTTATTCTCTCTTCCAACAGATCATATTTATCCTTCATTACTATATCTCTTGATCGATCTGGCACCATTTTTAGTTGCTTCCATTCTTTTGGATCATTCAAATTAGGCACACGAATGGAGTCATAAGGAGTAGACTCAGGATTGACATTTATCTGAATTGGAGGCAACTTGACAAAAGTATCAATATAAGGTTGATGAGTTGCTGGAGGCACTTGCAACATGTGAGGGTCTTGAACATATGTGAACCCAGATGGATACGATGATGCTTCAACAACTGTTTCTTCCATTGGCTTATGTGTTTCAACAATTCCTTTTCTTTTTGTCAACCCTACTAGCATTTTTTTTTTAATTTTGCTAATTATCTGTCCATATTATATTGCATTTCCATAATTGTTTCCCTAATATTTCCTTAGGCCTTTTCCACTCTGTCCATCAGATTTGGATCTTTATTTTCCATGATTCTGGTATTGGCTCGAGTGTTATAAGGGCATAGACTTAATTGATCTTATTTCTTATGATGCATTATCCTTGAACCTTTTATTAATTACCTAAAGTTAAAGATCTATGACATGAATTCTATTATTATAACTTTCAAAATATATCTTTTTGCTTTGAAAGTTTGACGAAAGTATATTCACAATCACCATTCCTTATCCTTAGTTGGCATGAAAAACAATGAATTCAAACAAATGATACATGATATACAATTTAAATTTTATTATTATTGTTGAGGAGAAACTTGACTTCCATCTTATATTCAGGCTGGGTTATCTAAAGGCATTCCTTTCACCTTAAAAGTTTGATGAAAACATATTTACAACCACCACTCTTTTTCACAAGCTCATTCAAGCATACCATTATTAAATGTAGATAGAGGGATCCATTCATAGAAAATTTAGGTAAAAAAAAGTTTTCATTCATTCCAAAAAGTTTCAAGTTTACACATCATGGACCATCCTAGGACTAGGGCCAAAAAGTGCTAGATCCGCTCTTATTCCCCCTTGCCTCACCTAAGAAATCCAAAAGCAGTTGACTATGACCACTGGTAAAGACAGCTCTTTGCTTTAAGGCTTTTACTTTTTATTCATTATCCTGACTAGTTTTATGACTACCTACAATACTACTTCCTATCTCGACATTGATCGATGAAGGATTTCTATAAACAATTGGCTTCATTCAGCATCAAAACCAAATATCCTACTTTCATCTGTCCCTACACCTTATGTTTCAAAGCCATGTAGTCTTTCAAAGAATGACTTGCAAAGCCAAGATGGTATTCATATCGAGCATTGGGATTATGTCATTTAGGAAAAGTGGTTTATGAGATTCAACAGGGATATAGGTAATAAGGTAGTTTTTTAGAAGCAATGGGTATAACTCTATGTAGGACATAGGTATTAGGTCAATAGGGGTTTTCCCTTTGGTGTTGTGAGAGTTTTTCTATTCTATGGTTGATTTGCTTTATTGGAAAAATAGTAGTATAGTTGGTGTTAGAGTGAAGTGGGAAACCTTAGGTCGAAAATTGTGTTAAGAAGGTGATGATGGGATAACATGCTGAACAAGTGGTTTTGAAATGTGAGGTGGTGGACATGGATTCAAGAGTGGAGTTCTTGGAGATTGCATGAAATTTGGGGGCTTAATCTTAGATGCTTGGAAATGAGGTCAAAAGTAGTCATAAGAAGGACTTAAGCGTAGGTTTAAACTCGGGATAGTTGGTGATGGTTGTTTGAAGCTAGGTGACTCATATTTGGAAACCAGACTTTTGTGCTCAGTCATGTGTGTGGCTAGTTCACCCATTCCTCTTTAGAGTTCGCCCAAACTTTGGTCATTATTTGAATCATCCCATGCCTTAATATGCTCGAGAAAAGTGCTGGAACCGATAGGAGTCAGTTGATCTTGATTTAATAGAATCAAAATTGACAACAATTCTTGAAGAGCAACAAACTTAACCCACCACTACCTTTAACCATTTCTATCAATTGAGCCATCTGTTGTTCATCTCCTGAAGCTCAAGCCAAAATTCCTTTTGATTCAATTCCAACGCACTAATTCTTACTTCCAATTGATCTCCCATTTTCAACATTCTGATTTTTTCCAAGACAGAGATTTTATTCCAAGACTTAGATAAAAAATTTTATATTATGACCCTTACTAAATGAATGCCACAAAACAATATATAACTCTTATGGTACACAAAGCATGTTTATGAATATGACAATGATGACTAAAGAATGTCATGAAATGCATATATGCCTAAGATAATAAATTTTTATATGTACAAAACCCAAATGATAAGATTTTCATCACCCATGAATGTGTATGTAATGTTCTATTGCAGGGATGGTAGGGTATGTTCATGTGAAATGCAATGCATATTGTATCAAACCTTATTATTCATGGATCCATGTGCATGAAATGCAATGACATACTTACATGAGTGATGAGATGTATACTTATTACTAATGCAACATATTTTTATGAAATGCACAGACGTATTGTGTGCATGATATAAGTTTATATGGAATGCAATGCATGTGTTGACGATTTAATGAAACAGACATTACCTTAAACTATGTAATGAAATGGAGTGCATGCACAACATATTAAGATGCGTGTTTGAGGTATGTATCATTTTATTATTATGCTTAAAATGTGATGCATGTTGTATTTATTAAGATGTATGGGATGGGCTGTATATACTACCTTATTATTTCTTTTTTTTTTCAAACAAAATAAAAATGTACATAAAAGATCAAATGAAAATGTGAAAGATGAAACAACATTCAAATTTAAAATTCTTTTTTTGGAAAAGAAACGAAAAAAATTTAAGAACACACATTTTTTTATCACACAGAATAACCGAATTCGAAGATTTTTTTTTTCATTAATTTTTATTTGGCTAATAAATGAAGAATTTAATAAAAAAAATTTTTCAAATTGTTTTTGTTGGGTAATCCAACAAATTTCTTCACTTTATTTTGAAGCATTTTTGAAAATGAAAATTTTGGATGATCACAAAATAAATGAACTACATGTCAAGAGAAATTTTATTTTTTTTCAAGAAAATCTTTTCTTTTATTATCTATTTCTTTTTTCAAAATTTAATACATATTTAGGTTATTTCTATAAAAAAGTTAGCAAGACTCTATCCAAGGTTAGTCCCCTTATGGCTTATAATATACTGGGTTAGGATTTATACTTCAAAAGGGTCTCAAACTATTCCTCACATCATCTGTTATAGACTAGTAAGGATCCTTACCCATTATAGGCTACTAATGGAAATGGTTCAATTTTAGTGGAAATATTTCGCTAGCAAATGTAAAGGTTATCATCTAACAAAAGCGTAGCTATTTTACTTCCGCCTAAAAAGAATAGAGCCCGAGTCTAGAGCTTATGAGTGCGAGTGAATATACAGAGTATGTGCAAAGAGATATGTTAATTAAACAACATAAGAGAAAAAAGAATAACAAAACCAAGGTAAGATGTTAACATGTAATATTTTTTATTTTTTCTTTGATAGAATTAAAATGGAAGGAATTAAAATTAAATATCAATTAGAACCTTAAAATCCAACAATTTGAATAATGCATGATTAATTTTTGGCTTAACTCTAAAAAATATCTTCAATGGAGTCGCTAAGCTGTCATAACAGTTTTTAAAACTGTTAGAGAAAAGGAATTTTAAAATCGAGGAAAAATAGGGGGAGTCACCACCAATCTTTTTTAAGATGTGATTGGCCATTCAAAAATTTATCTTTTTTAAAAAATTATAAAAATGGATTTAAAGTTTATCAAAAAGATAAATTTTGCTCTATCAAAAATCAGGTTGGGTTTGAGAATCGGTTATGTGTGAGGGAGGATTAGCACCCCCACAATGCCTTTAAATTGGTAATTAATCATGCGTTATTTTCGATGTTAGATGAAATGGTTTTAATCTAAAATTTAATAATAGTTCCCTTTATTATTTGAAAATTTTTTAATTTTATTAAAATTCTTTATTTAAGAATATCGAGGAAATCTTTAAGTTAAAGAATTGTTTTAAAATTCTCCAACATCTAGGCATAACTTTAAAGATAACTCTTTTTATTGATATTTACCATGACATTCTTTGAAAATGAAAATAATATTCTTTAGGGAAGATAATTGTTTGTGACTCTCCAACATCTAGGCAGAATACTAAGAATTATTCCCCTTGGAATGCTATTTTGGTTTTATTTCACATTTTTAAATTCAACACATTTTTTGTGCAAAAATGCCAACGATGGTATTATCAAACAACAAATGATAACTAAGGGCATAAACATGTGAATTGAGTGCAATCAATAATAAATATATGCATTAATAGATGTTATGCATGATGATGAAATGCAAATTTGAAATTGGGTTCTTAAATATAATGAAACCACCTTGACTCCCCAACATCTAGGCAAAGTTTAGGTATGACTATTTATATTTAAGATTCCATTTTATATATATTTTTTATTTTAATATCATTATTATCATGGGTTAAGGAAATAAACTTTCTTAATGAAATAAACTTTCTTAAATACCCCATCTTCTAGGTGGCATTTGTGAATAAATTAGTCCACTTGAGATTTTCATATGTATACTTAGAGTTTCATAGTGGTTTTGAGTATGAGTTTAGGATGGAGCTGAATGGTTTGGTGATTATTTGGGGTTATGGGTTGATTTTAGGGTGTAGGTTAGCTTTAGGGTTTTGATGAATTTTTTATTTAAGGTCTTGTTTTAAGGTTTCAAAATTTTAGAAGTCTGGATTTTAGGGTTTGGTTTTAGGGTTTAGGATTTAAGGCTTTATGGTTTGGGATTTTAAGATTTTGAGGGTTTTAGGGTTTGAAGGGTTTAAGGTTTAGAAATTTTAGGATTTTAGGGGTTTAGAAGATTTTTCTTTCTTTTTTTTTTAAAACGTAAACATTTCTAAAAATCTCCAACATTTAGGCAGACTTTCAATGCAAGTTTAGTTTATATGATTTTCAAAAATTAATTACAATTTTTTTATAAGAATTCATTATATTATTATTAATCATTCATTTATTAACTTTTAATTTTATTATTATTTAATAATTCCTCAACATCTGGTAAAATTATTTTTAAAAGGTGATTTTATTCCCTCCATCATCTAAGCAAGGAAAAATTTTTTATCACTTTATTTTTACTATCATTTTATTTTTAAATTTTATTTTTAGCATTTTTTTGTTATTATTCTCTTTCATTCATTCATTTATTTATTTTATTATTATTTAAAAAAAGAAAAGAAAAAATATTTTGAAATCATTATTCATTATTATTATTATTATTATTATTATTATTATTATTATTATTATTATTATTATTTTATAAGGTTTATTTTTAAGTTTTTTTTAAATGAAATTTAAAATTATCAAAATTTAAATTTTATTTATTATTATTTATTGTTATTTACTATTATCATTAATATTAAAAAGAACACTAAACATTTACTCCAACAAAAATAAAACATGCTTAACTTATAATAACAATTAAAAACATATATAATAAATAAATAAATAAATAATGAAAATTTTTTTCTTAGGTCAACGGTCTAGTCAACATCGATCCAATTGGATCGGTCAGGGCTGGCTGAGGTAGGAGGCCAGGTTGGGTCATGCGGGTCTCAAGTCAGATCTAGGTTCACGTGTAGATCCCCTACTTAAAATGATGTCATTTAATTTTTTTAGAAGCTTTATAAAAGGCCAAATTTTTTTTATTTCGTTTCTTCTGCTTTTTCTTTCTCTACCCTTTCTCTTTCTCAGGCTCTCTTTCCCCCTTTAAAGAAAAACCTAGTTTATGGTGAGACCGATCGCTATTGTCACCGTTCTTCATCACGAGCCACCATTAACCAATGCCGTTTGGCCTCCAAATTTTGGCCACTAACTCTCCTTAACATCCTTGTTAACGTTCTAGCCTCAGTTTTGCCCAAATCTCAATGAAACGCCTTAGATCGAACCTTACTAGATTGGACAAATCTAAAAAAAAAAATTATTATTTTTTTATATAAAAGCTAAACTGATTTTTTTTATTTTTATTGTAGGGACTTTGAAATGGCATTGGGTTCCTCATCGGATCAGCAAGGATTATGTTATTTTTTTGTTGTTTTTTTTAGGCTTTTCGTTTTTTGGGTTTGGGTTTTCTTGGGTCTTTTTTTTTTTTTTTGCTTTTTGATAAGAGGTCGGATGTTGTGAGGGGGTTGATGAAGGATTGGGTCTAAGGGTGTTGGCATGGAAAACCAGAAAGGGCTTAGGTAGCGGTTGGCTAGGTTTCGTGGTTCTTGGTGGGTGGTCGAATGGGGTGTGGGCAGGAGGCTTGTTTGTTTGGGTATTGGGTGCGAGGCTGGAAGGTGCTTGGGTGTAATGTTGGGGTAGAGGGCTAGCCTGGTGTGGGCATTGGCTAGGGACTATGCGTGTGTGAATGGTGTGTTATAGCATGGGTCTTGGTTAGAAGCAAAATATGGCCGGAATGGGTTTGGTAGGGTGAGCTCGGAGACTGGGGACCTTGTTAGGTTATGGTGTTGGGTGCTTTATAGGGTCGATTGTCTAGGAAAAATGGATGGAACAGGTGCTTTGCAAGGAAATGGGTGTTACAGGGCTTGCAAAAGAGGGTGCATAGGGGCTTTACAGGGGTGGGCGCTACCAATGGTGCTGTGCATAACACTTTGGCAACAATCCCTTGTTTTTTTGCTTTTTTTTTGTTTAATTAATTATTATTTAGTATATTATTATATTTTGATATAAGTAATAAAATTATAATTATAATTATAATTATAATTAAAAATTAAACAGTGGGCTGAGGCCCAAAAAAAAATCAGATTTCGGCTTGCGAACTCGTTAGAACCAAGAAATTTAAATCGAAACCCAAACAAAGTTGATGTCTACGTCTTCTTGTTTAGTATGGTTTGATAAACCTTTGCTATGGAGGGAGAAAGGACAACCAGATGACATAAAGGATGATGAATGGGCAAAATTGAAGGTAAGATGCGTTAGCATTATTCAGTAAGGCTGAGAAAAATAAAAAAAACCAAAAAACTGAATATAGATTTGATTTTATTCAAATTTTAAGCTTTTCAACTTGGATTCAGATAGATATAATCAAAACCGCATCAGTTCTACTCAGTTTGGTTCTATATGGTTGGGTTTTAAAAAACCCAAATGAGTTCAAATTGAAAAAACCCAAAAATTGAAATTACAAAGCGGATAAAGCCATTTGTCTAATTGAAAACCCAACTCAAAACATTTAATTTCGCCCACTTATTACACACTTATCCACCCGAAAATTCATTAACTTGTTTTGTTAATTAAAAAAAATAAAACCTACTCAATAACCACAACTTTCTCATTGACTCCCTGCCGACAACACAAACATATTAAGCTTTTTAGTTTTTAGCCTTAAGTCTCACTCTCTCTTGCTCTCTTAGTCTCATACATATCGCCACTCCTCCATAGCCATTCACCATTTTTTTAACTCCATTGTCGATAGAGCACTTGCTCTCCAACTCCAAGTTAAAACTCCCTTTTTATTTCAAAATTCAAACCATGTTGTCTTGTGTCCCCCCCCCCCCCCCCACCCCCAGCTCTCAGAGTTAGGCCTTACCTCACGCTCATGAAATTATAGTTCCTCTTACTCCTACTCTCTAGCTCCGAAAAACGTCACGAATCTTCAAGGTAAGTTCAAATTTTGGTATTAATAAAACTTAGGTATAACTCACATGGAAGCAATTGTCAAAGAGACAAGATTAGGTATAGCTCACGGCTCTTCTTTAATTGATGCTTGTTATTTTAACAGATTATTTTATTTGGATGATCATTCTTTTTTAAACTCAATTTGTTTAAAAAAATATTTGTATTGCTTTTAATTAAAATATATAACTAAAATATATTTTAATTATATATTGTTTTTTTAGTTAATTGAATCAAAAGGCCAAGTTAAAGAACATTTAAAATTGAAATCAAAGCCCATTAAAAATTCAAATAACCGATCTGAATTTATGTGGATCGATTTTATCTTGTTATTCATTTTATGCAGATCACATACAGATGATAAAATAAGAAACCCACATAGGTCAGATCGGATAAAAAAATTAAATATTCGAACCAATCTGATTCGATATCACCCTTATTATTTAGCTTTACATTGGGGATAATGTGTTTAATAACATTGTCAATAAGGAATGCGCTATAAAGTTGTGGGCAAAGTTGGAGCATAGGTGAAAACTGTATCATTTAAAGATGGAGAGTGGAGATCGTATAAAGCACATGAACGAATTAGACGGAATCATTGATGAGCTTAAAAGGTTGATATGAAAGTGTAGGAAGAGAAGAAGGAACTAGTTCCTTTCATCGCTTTAAGACTCTTATAAGGTATTTTTTTCAAATCTCTAATTTGCAAGAAAGATACAATTATATTAGATCAAGCACAAGAAGAGTTGATTTCTTGTGGAGTCCAAAAGAATATTAGGGAAGGAGATACAAATTCAGTTGAGTCGAAATTGGTGGCTGAGGTTTGGAAGAGCAAGTTAGTCAACGAGGGATCTTAAAGTAGCATCTTTTGTGCTTCGATGTAAAGGGTATGGACATAATCGGTGAGATTGTCCTACAAAAGTGGATGAAGGTAACAAAAACAAAGGTGAGTGCTTTCGTTGCTGATGATGATAATTATAATGATATAATTTCTGAAGGTATGGATGCAAACTCTAGTAATGGTTGTATTTAGATTCTGCTTATGTTATTCATGTATGCTCCTATAAGGATTATTTTATTTGCATTAAGAAAGGGTGGTTAGGAATTTGACTTTAGATGACAAGTCAATTGTGAGGGTCATGGGTTTTGGAGTTGTGAAAATCAAAATGTTTAATAGTATTGTGCTCTCTTTGGATGGTGTGGCTATGTCTCTAAGATGTGTAAGAAACAAATATCACTGGGTCTATTAGACTTTCAGGGGTATAAATAAATATTTTGCCGATGGTGGAGTGATAATAGTCACATGAGATGGCATGGTCCTGATGAAAGAGACTTGGCATAATGGTTTGTATTGTTTAGAAGGTGAGGCCTCGAAGGGATGGCAATGGTTCATTGGGGATGGTAGCTACCGTAGTCAAATTTCATTTGTTGAGGAGGTGATGAAAAATTCCCATGGTCTAGACAATTGTTAGAGGAAGACAAATCTTGCCCATGATAGTGAATTTGAGGGGTCATGGAAGTTCCTCTCAAAAATCGACTAATGCCTTTAACTTAGACGACTACACATGTGCATTGGCCGTTTATGGAATTGAATGTTAAACCATACTTAATTCATTATGTGTAGTTGGGGTAAATATGAAATCCAATAGTTTAGAAAGTCTTTCACTGGGAGAGTTTTCAAGGTGTTGGAGAGTAGATGGAATTTGAGAGTTGATATTGGGTGTGACCAGTGGAAGAAGCTTAAAAAGTTTGAGTTGAAGCAAAAACTGGAGATTTGTTAGTTTTAATTTGTTTAGAATTCAATATCTTAATTAAACCTATTCTGCATGAGACTTTTATATTATAAAAGTGATTCTTTAAGCTTTAGAAATTATATAGTACTTTTGGAAGTTTTAGAGAGAAACACCGTTATAACTCTTTTTACTCTAGGTGGAATTAGAGTGGGTGTGGATGGTTGTTTTTTGGGGGCTATTGAGAGATTGTGTACAAAGGGTTTTTAGGTTGGTTTGGGTAACCATTAAAAAAGATCTTATTGTTCTTTAATTTTTAATAATAGAAAAAAAATTATTCCATAAACGTAATTAAGTTTTCGAACCAAGAAAATTCCTATGGATTTTTGTTTGCTTGATTTCTTTGTGGTTTTTTTTTTTTTTTTTTTTTTTTTTTTTTTTGGTTTCTTGAATAATTTTCCACCCGAAAAGCATAAATGATGGCTGAGGCAAAGCTTCAAAGCAATCTTTATATATATTCGGTGGATACTCGCGCGTTGCTGCTTATCAAATTCTTTTTGTTTTGCTATCCTTATTCACCAATTATTTTTTGTTGCAAAATTTTTTATTATAAAAAACAAAAGCCTTAAAAGAAAAAAAATTTTTCAAATGAAGTGACGCACGTGAATATCTCAATTGACATCATATCTAATAAAAAATGTAAACCAAAAACAAAAAAGTGAAAAAAGACAAAAAGGAAAAAAACAACAAAAATTAAAAAAATAAGAAAAAATGAGCTCATAAAAAGTGCCACATGAACACTCCCATTGAGTTTAAAATATTAATTTTTTAAATTAAAGTATCAATTCATAATTTTATTAATATAATGTATATATAAATATAAAATTAAATTAATAATAAAATATATACTTTTATATGTACCTTAAAACAAAAAAGAACATAGTATTCTACACATGCTTATGCCCTGATTTCATTTATCTTAAAAAAATTTGACATGTTCCAAGCCGATTCCAAACCTGATTCTAATTTTAAAAAATCTCATTCTAATAGATCGGGATGGATCAAAAACCATCGAATTATCACATTTTGTTATAAAATTTATCTAATTAAAAAATACAAAAAAAATGAAAAGATAAAAACCAAATTGGGGTACCACGTGGATACATCCATTGGGCTCATTTTTTTCACAAAATTAATTTAATAAAAAAGCATAAAAATAAGAAGAAATGAAAAACAAAAAATAAAAAATAAAAACAAAAAGAAAAAAGGGCTCATTGGGGTACTATATAGGTATCCCAAATGAGTTTAAAATGTTAATTTTTTAAGTTAAGGTATCAATTAATAACATTCTTAGCAAAAAAAAAGTACAAAAAAAACAAATTTTAAAATTTTAAAAAAAAAAGAAGATAATTAAGGTGCCATGTGGACATCTAAATCGAGTTTAAGATGTTAATATATTAAAATAAGGTATAAAATGATATTTTATTAATATAATACATATATATAATTAAATATATAATAAAATATATATACTTCTATATATATATATATATATATATATTACAGGATAGCATGGGACAAAGTATTCCAATCCACTTTTGACCCGTTTTTGCATTCCTAAAATATTGATCTAATTTGGCTTAATATCGATTTTTTATAAAAATATCCATATCAAATTAAGACAAATCGAAACCTATCGAATACTAATTGTTTTGTCATTCTTATCAACTAGCTTATTTTATTATAAATTATTTAATTAAAAGTACCAAAAACAAAAAATAAAAAAAAATACTAAAAGACATAAATAAATAGGGTGCTATGTAGACAATTCCAACAATCTTATTTTTTTAATAAAATTTATATAATTAAGAAAATAAACAAAAAAATAAAAAATTTGCCTTCCTATCAAATTGAGATGCTGGTTTTGCTATCGTTATTTATCGATTTTTTGTTACAAAATTTATCTAATTAAAAAAAAAAAGGTGAAAAGATTAAATTATAGTGCCTTGTAGATATCTTTATTGGTTTTTTTCACAATTTATTGAAATTAAAAAAATAAAACATAAGAAAAAAAAAAGTGACACATCAATACCTTGAATGAGGGTCAAACAAAAATCAAAATAAGTAAAATTTATATAATGGATGAATGGATGGATTACATCTTAATTATATATAAATATAATATTTTTATTAAATTAAGATATATATTAAATAATAACATTATTAATATAATACACATATACAAATATAAAATTAAATAATTAATTAAAAATATAATTATATAAATACTAGGGGCAAAACAAAAGAACTTAAACTCACCATCGACTTGACCCCGATTTTAGGAAAGAAAAAACCTCAACACTATCTTGAAGTTTTGAAAAATAGACACATATTGTATCAAAGCAAATTGAAATCCATAAGAGTTGTTTTGTTATCTCTACATTTATTGATTTTTTTAAAATTTTATCTAATTAAAAAAGTCAACAACTTAAAAAAAAGGAAAAAAATTAAATGGAGATGTCACATAGATTTATTAAATTAACCTATGAAATAATAATTTTATTAATATAATATATATATGTAAATATATAATTAAATAAATAATAAAATATATGTAAACACCATTTTGTTTTATTATTATTATTATTATTATTATCATTATTTTTATTATTTTATTATTATTTTCTTTTCTTATTGCCATTTCTTTCTTCTTTCTTTGGTTTAGCCAAAGTCTTTAGTGCATTAAATGTATTGTCAGACTGTGTAACAAAATTTTCAAAAAGCTAGGTTTGGTGGAATAAGTCACCGGTGGCCACCACATTTTCTTCTTTCAGTATCATTTTTTTTCTTCTTCAAATCTAAAGTTATCATATTCAAATCTTAGATTTTTTGAGATTTGATTTTTCACAGGCTCTATAAATAGAACCATACAAGGAACCTAGAAAGAGGACAAAAAAGATGAAACTAGCCCCATTCCAAATACTAGTCCCCTTTCCACCACCCAATGCCGTTCCCTTTCCCACCAAACCCAAACCTTGTCAGCCTCTTTTCCACCATGCACCAGCCTCGTGCCAAACACCAACCCATTCCACCAAAACCAAAAAATAAAAAAATATCACCAAAAAATCAACAACAATACCATGCAAACCTAGTAAAAAAACCAAACGAGTAGTAAAAAACAATAGGGGTTTTCAACCTAAAATAAAAACCTTGATTCAAGAAGCTAGGGATTTTTTTTCTTCAAAAAGTGTCTTACGAAAAGTGTAGAGGAAGTTAAGGGGGCTATTTTAGAAATTTTTAAGAATTTTTAGAAAAATTTTATGGCGTCACTAAAACTAAAAATTCAAAATTTTTTGGTGATCATTGAATTTTTCGATCACTAAAATCTTGCTTTTTTTTTTTAATTTCCCGATGACCATTAAATTTTTTGGCCACCAATTTTTGCAAAGCCTACTGGAATCTGGAATCTAGGTTTACATGAATTTGTCGACAAGCTTAGAAAGAGAAGGTGGGAAAATTTAAGGGAGGAGAGAGAGAGAGGGAAAAGGGAAAATAAAAAAAAATTAGATTTGGGCTATTTATAGCCTAACAAAAATGACGTTGTTCAGGCTTGGGAGGATCCGTATGTGACCCAGCGACTCAACCAAGGTTACTCAATGACCTGGTGACCTATTTCCCCTTTTAACTGTTGATCGATCCAACAGAATTGACCCAAACTAACATTAACTTGACCATCGATCGGTCTAGTTTAGGTAAAAAAAATTTTTTTTTAATTTTTAATTTTTTTATATATTTATTTTATTATTTTGAATTTTTATCAATAATATTTGTACATGTTAAAACATTTAAGTTTGCTAGAATAAATTTTTATTATTTTATAATAATAATTAGTAAAAATAAAAGCAAAAAAAAATGAAATACATAGTTAAAATTTTTTATAATTTTGTTAAAATTTTAAATAAACTTTGTAAAATAATGATAAAAAATAATAATTAATAATTAATGACTATGATACCAATAATAAAAAATGGTTTCTAACCTTTGATAAGTTTTTAAAAATTAGAAATAAAAATAGAAAAAATTATTCAAAAATAATTAATATAAATAATAAAAAATTAGTAAAAATGTAAGAAAAGAAAATTTTTATCTGACGATGAGATTCAAAGGTATTCTGAGTAGTGATACTTATAAAATCTCTAGGTGAGAGAATTTTTTTAATACTACTAATGTATTGGAGTATTTATAAAAAACTTTCAATACAATAAAAATTATCTTTTTTTGTTATTAAATAAAATTAAAAAAAATTAACTAATTTGTTAAAATAAAAATAATAAAAAATGAGGAAAAAGGAAATTTTATAAAATAATGACATTCTAAAAGTATTTCAAGCAGTGATGCTTTACAAAATTCTTAGGTGAGAAGATTTTTTTTAAATATTACTAGTGCATTAGAGTATTTATAGAAAATCTTCGATATGATAAAAATTATTCTTTTCTTTAAAAATTTAAATCAAAAAGACTAATAAAATTTCTATCAAGTAACATAAAATGTGTGCATCAATATATTGTCATTCTCATTGCATGCATGATCTTATTTTTACAAAAAATAAATACGAATATCCAAAGATAGGATTTTAAAGTATTTCGAGAAGCGATGCCTAAGAAATCTCTAAGTAAGAAAGAATTCTTCTAATGTTACCAATGTACTATAACATGCTAAGAATTATTTTAATAAAAGGGTTCTAATTTATTTTTTTGGAATAAAAATGGAACAATAGATATGGAATAAAAATAACAAGAAATCAAAATTTTGATAAACAAAGGAAGTCAAAGAAATTACTTTTTAAACATTGAAACTAAGATTGTTTTTGTCAATATTAATGGATAGCACATAATTAATTGGTATTATTTTAAATGGGCGTTGTGGAGGTACTAATTCTTCCCCACGCATAACTGACTCATGGACTCAAACTATTTCACAGACTCTAAAATCATCTTTTTAATAAATTTTAAGATTTTATTAAAATGATAAATTTTAATAGGTGGTCAATTGCGCTTCGCCAAAAAATATTGGTGGCAACTTAGTTTTTTGTTTTTTTTTTATTTTTTTCATTTTTGTTTCCAAATTTGTAGGGTAACTCCAAAATCGTTATGATAGTTTGCCACTCCACTGGTTTTGCTATCCTTATTTATCGACTTTTTATTACAAAATTTATCTAAATAAAAAACAAAAAAAATGAAAAGAAAAAAAATCAAATTATAGTGCCATGTAGATATCTTTATTAGTTTTTTTCACAAAATTTATTGAAATTAAAAATATAAAACATACAAAACAAAAAAGTAAAAATATAAAAAAAAAGTGACACATCGATACCTTGAATAAGGGTCAAACAAAAATTAAAATGAGTAAAATTTATATAATGGATGAATTGATGGATTACATCTTAATTATATATAAATATAGTATTTTCATTAAATTAAGATATATATTAAATAATAACATTATTAATATAATACACATATACAAATATAAAATTAAATAATTAATTAAAAATATAATTATATAAATACTAGGGGCAAAACGAAATAACTTAAACTCACCATCGACTCGACCTCGATTTTAAGAAAGAAAAAACTCAATACTATCTTGAATTTTTTAAAAATAGACACATTGTATAAGAGCAAATTGAAATCCATAAGAGTTGTTTTGTTATCTCTACATTTATTGATTGTTTTCAAATTTTATCTAATTAAAAAAGTCAACAACTTAAAAAAAAAGGGAAATTAAAGAAAAAATTAAATGGAGATGTTACATAGATTTATTAAATTAACCTATGAAATAATAATTTATTAATATAATATATATATGAGAAATATATAATTAAATAAATAATAAAATATATGCAAACACCATTTTGTTATTATTATTATTATTATTATTATTATTATTATTATTATTATTATTGTTGTTGTTGTTGTTGTTGTTGTTGTTGTTATTACTTTTTTTTCTTTTCTTATTGCCTTTTCTTTCTTCCTTCTTTGGTTTAGCCAAAGTCTTTAATGCATTAAATGTATTGTCAGACTCTGTATTTTGGGTAAATTACTGGGCTTTGTTTATTTCATGTTCTTAAGATTTATTGATGATTATTGAATGGAGTTTAAAGGCTGAAAGTGAGGATTTGAGTTTTAAAGATTGAAGAAGAATTTCTATTTTTGGATGATATGCTATGATCTGCAGTAATGAATTAAAATAGAATTTTATATTAATGGATCGATTATTGCTGTGATTGCTACATATCTTTGGAAAGAATGTTGAATCTACTTTCTAATAAAAAAATGAAAGTCGAATTTGAGTTTTCTATAAAGAGTTGTCTAATTTTTACTTAAGGATATACAGGCTATAAGACAGCAGCATCAAGGTTGAATTACAAAATTTGTCTTAATTTCTATACAAGGAATTATAGATTAAACCATATATGTTTGGAAGCTTATTGAGTCTACTTTCCAATAGAATAAGCGGAATTGAATTTGAAGTTTCCTATGAATAAATATGTAATTTTTTATTAAAAGGTATAAATGTTGTCTAGTGGCAGCATATGACATGGATTGCAAATATTGTTATAAGTAATCCACAAAGAATCACGAGATGGGCCATATATGGTTGGAAAGCTTATCAAGTCTAGTTTCTAACATATTAAAAAAATTTTAATTTTGAATTGGATATCTTGAGATACGATTGTTTTAGTGAAAGTAGTGTAGGTTGCTAGAATTAGTTACTTGAGTTAATTCTTGATTAACTTAATTGTTTTGGTATAAGTGGTCTCAAATAGGTTGACTAATTATTGTTATGTTGAAATTATCTTGAATAGGCTGTTAATTATTTGGGAAGAAAAACTAGCTGGTGGAATCGAAAGAAGGTAAGTAGAATCTCACACACTTTGCTTGTTTTTTGGAATCTATGTATATATGTATGTTTCTAAATGAATAAATATTTTATTTCTTTATTTTCAATATATAAAAATAGGATCAAGCACATAATTATTTTTTTTTTTTTTGCTTTGTAAATGATGGATCATGCTTATGAATGAAATGAGAAAGTGATTTTTGTTTAAAGAATAATTTTATGATAGCTACATTTTTACATCCCTAGAAAATGAGATCATCGACACCAGAACTAATTCTACGGCCCTGGCTAATAGGTTATAGTAGTTAGCATAGACATGATCATACAGCCCTGCTAACGAGTTATAATAGTTAGTGTAAAATCCTGGCTAGTGGGTTATAATAGTTAGCAATGATTATGAGGATGAAATTGTCGATACAGCCAATGTCATGGGTTATAACAGTGACCGTAGCTAATGATAAACTAATGATAACAATGATTTATGATGATTTTAAAGATTGATCCATGATTTGGTTTGATTAAAATATTTAAATGGCAACATATTTTACAATGCTTTATGAATTGACATGTTTTTATATTGATTGATGAGTTTACGAAATGTTTGATAAAAAGATGATCTTTGAAATGTTTTGACAAATATTTTGAATGATCTATATGATATGTATGAAAATGATGCTTAATCCGGTAAGGTGTGTGAGGCTATACTTGCTGAGTTGTGGTTTGTTCATTCTATTTTTACTCTTTTTTCACATATGAGTAAGTGATAAGTTCGCTTAGTTTTGAGAAAAGTTAAAAGATCAAATGGGAAAGATTACTTAGTTGTCGAAAACAATGTTGGCTAATGAGATATTATGAAATGGTTTTGTATTTTTATATGGTTTGTACTTGGATATATAGAGATGTATCATTAGTTAAATTAAAGATATGGATTTTACTAGGTAGACTATATCAGTTTATTGAAGAATTTTAGAATAATTAAGAAAGAAGGCTTCGTATTACTTTGAGATTTACTTCAAGGTAATATGACCATGTTATGTATTGGTTTTGGGGCGTGACAATATGTATTTAATTTGAAGATTTTCTTAATATTCCTAAATAAAGAATTTTTAAACTAATTTCTCACAAAATGAAGGGAATTGTAATTAAACTTCATATAAAAACCATTTTTGTCTAACTTATAAATAGCACATAATTAATTGGTACCAATTTATGGGAATTATGGGGGCGCTAATCCTTCCTCACATGTAACTAACTCTCAAACCCAATATTGTTTTGGTAGACCAAAATTATCTTTTTAATAAAGTTTTAAACCCGTTTGATTATTTTATTAAAAAGATAAAATTTTGGGTAGCTAATCACACCTTAAAAAATTAGTGGCAACTCCTCGTGTTTTTCATGATTTATTTAAATATTTTACATCTAGCGATCGAGTCTCCTAATCAATATGTTATGATAATATGTACTAGAATGTTGCAAGCCATTCACTAAAATTTCAAAACACTTCACAAATATAGGAAGAAAAGTAAAAAAGTAATATATTATCCTCTTTACCATCCTCTTATTCTTTGATATTTTCTTTCTTAGGATTTTAGGGGTATATTAAGAGATTAAAAAGACGAGGTGGAACTTTTACTGGAGCACAAAAAAATAGACATGGCATAAATAACAATATGTATTTCGTTTTATGTGTGTTTCATCCATGTATATAGACTTTTCCTTCTTTGTACAATAAAACGTTTATATATATATATATATATTTGTCCATAAATATTATCTCTTGATTTGATTTTTGTTATTTAGAAGACTTGTTAAGACAAAGAACTTATGATTGATGATGTACTTCCCCTTGTAATCTTGTCATCAAGCCTTGAGATGTTGTTTATAAAGTTTAATATTCCAAAGAACTTATTGTTATTGAAGAACTACTTTTTTTGCACCAATGGATGTCTTCCTTTCAAGCCTTGTGATTTACCAAATATGGGTCCTTTAGAGAACAAACAAAATGGTTTCAAGGTATGCTACAAATGCCACTTTTCTTAAGGCTTATTTCATCCTTACCAGTTATGGTAAGCAAAAAGGGTAATGGAAATGCCTCTAGGATACAATGAAGAGTTATTTGATGTCGCTTTGCACTTGTGATATCAAACCACTAAACATCAATGACATGAGATGAAAAAACCTTTCTTTGAAAATGGTTTTCTATAGAAACAACATGAAAGACACTTGTTTCTATTTTGAGAGTGAAAGGGAGAAAGATCAAAATGACTTCAAAAAAATTCAATGTCTAAAAATGTGATTTGATCATGACTATTTATAAAGATTGCGTCCAAGTATTGTGACCCTTTGAATATGTTGTTTAATTGAACAAACACTTCATTCAATTAAGAACACATCTCTTTCTAGATGTAATTATTCATCTTTTATTAGTGAAAGAATACTTTATGAATGAATATGTTTCAATCCAAGAAAAACCATCTTCATTCTTTAAAAAAATATATTTTTTCGTACTAGTGCAATCAAATGCCATAAATGGGCATCATACTATCTTACTGTTATATCATAATAGAAAGTTTTTCCAAGTAAGGGAGTCGTCCACCCCATGCTGTGCATTCAAATGCCCTAATTGAAAGTCATATAAACCAGTTTTTTCATACATCGAAAGCTTCAACCAACCTTTAACATTTTATGTTTCTCAATCCTCGATTAAGTATCATACTTAACCTACTTATCTTTTACTATTTTGAAAATATTTCAATAATCCCCAACCTATTTTCAAAATAAAGTAAGTTTCAATATTTTTAAAAACCTTATGCATAAATAAAGGTATCATTTATACCTAATTTAGAACCTTTTCTTTGGTGATAAGTGTTGTTGAGCTAATTAAAATTATATGGTAGATCTCAAATCTTTAAACCAACAATTTTATGTGATTAGCCATGTACAGACCACACATTAGAAATACTTTGACACAATTTCATTGGCCATATGTTTTGTATCTTCCATGAGTGCTTCATAATCAAGGCCTTAAATCTTGAAACAACAACACTTCCATTCATATAAGTGAACTCTTTTAGAAATGTCATTGTACAGGGCATTCCAACACTTTATTTACTAGTTATGGGTTTATTAATAGTTATAACTTAACCTTCTTGTACATATGATTTTAAATACTTATCAACCTTGGGATGGTATGTAACATATTCAAATGATGTAATTTGACTCATTAAAACTTAAGACTTTATATCTTATTAAGCATTGAGTTAAGGATTCATCATGTATGACTAAGTGAGATTGTGCTCTATCCTTTATGAAAGTTTAGACATCATTTCTTACAATTCCTTATCTTAAAGGATTTGTTTTCCTTGGCTTGAAAAATATATGGTGCACCATTTGTCAAAATTTTTCACGTAGCTATGCTTTAACCAATGTGTCTAGATTTTCATATACTTGGCATTTAGCCTTTGATAGTGTAACTTTACTATCACTTAAACTTGTAAGACTTTGGATTAGGACTTATAGGAGTTATAACTTTACTTCATTCTTTACTTGCCATATCCAATACAATGAATTCCGCAAAGTTAGTAGATCTTTAATGTATCTTTTTTTATTAAGAAATATTACCCCATAATCTTGCAAAATTGTTTTAAAGACCATCCTAATGCAATTTGGGTCTTATCATCTACTAATTAACCTTTTGCCAATTAGAAAAGTAATGTCCCACTTTGCATATGTCTTAGCATACATAAAACAAATAATTACTTTTGTTTATTCCATTGTACAACTAACATTTCTTTATATAGTGTTGCATTTTTTACATAAGACTAGATTCCTTTTAGTATCTTTTAACTTGAGAAAACTTATTTTTCATTATAATCTTTTATTCCCAAAATCATATGAACAACTTTGTTTCTATAAAAATTCTTTTGGTTCTTCAATTTGCTATTGGTCCTTCTCAAATATATCATTTTCATATTCAAATGATGACATCTTGAACTTGCAATAAACACATTTAAACCATATCATGTGATATCATAAGCCAAAATTTCAAATCAAATTTTAATGTAATCCTTTAAATGCTTATTAACTTTAAAAAATAAAATAACTAATTTACACATTTTATAATATTTTCTTGGAATCAATAACCCTTTAGGTTATTCCATAAACACCTTTTATTCTAATTTACCTTATAAGAAACATGTGAATTTCACCTTTTTTGGTGAATTAACATGAATGTAATGAGTAATCTCTTTGTAGCTATTATATGCTTGCTACAATGTATATGTACTAACTCATTCCATATTTGTGTAAATTCTCGTAATAAAACATTTGGCTATATTCATTGTTTATAGTCCTATTAACTTTATTTTTATAAAGTTCAATTTGCAACCTATTGGTTTGAATGAGGAGAAAAGTCTATTAACATTAATAACCATGATTGTAAGACAATAATTTATAATACATTTTTTGAATGATGCTCATTAAGACTTTATTTCTCTTAATAAAACTTAAAATTATGTTTCATAATAAACATTATTGTATAGATTTATATGCAACTTCCTTTGTTTTTTAAACAAGTATCATTAAGAAATCTAAGTAATATGATTTTCTTATCCTTTCAATAAGAACTTCAATCGTACAATTTATTTTATAACCCTTTATTACAAAGTTTTTATATTTTGTACTTGAAAATTTCTTTCCAAGTTCAAATGAACTCCTTCGAGCAATTTCCTTATATGAGGAATTTTCTTGAATATATACATTTTTCCAATATGAAATCATTGATTCAATCACAATATTAATTGTAATTAATCTTTAGATTCAATTAATATAGATCTTCATGCCTTATTGTGTACATAACCTATGTACTTTAATTCTTTAATTTCTTTGATTTATAAGTTTTGGAAAAAAAATTTATAATTTCTCCATGTCCACAATCCTTTAGAAAACTAAGGCTTGATTTCATTTCTCTCATAATTCATGGGGATAGCTTTGTTCCTTTATTTGGACCTTATTTGATCATGATATGATGTCATTAATTTTTTAATCTCATGACCTTATTTTTTACCAAAAGTTAAGAAACTTATTTTAACATTTTCTTCTTAAATTTTGGTGAGCATTCTACCAACCAAAATAGTGTCATTTTTCAAGATAAGTTTAATAAACTCTAAATTCAATAATCATCTCCTTCTAGTAATTTATAAACAATTGAAATAATACAATCAATAACATGATCTAATATTGCATTTTCATCAAGCATAGAATAACCATATAAAAAATAACAATAGAAGTCTTATAATTATTGTTTCTTTCAATTAATGTCAAACAATTGAAAAAGCAATTAATATGATAATTCAAAGATCAAATACATTGCACACTCATCATGTATAACCATAGCACATACATTATTAATTGTAGTCATATATGCATACTTTCCTACTATTAATCAAACAGCTATATAAATTTCATTATGAATTAATTCAAGCATTTATGGCATGATTCTACTTTATAAAAATCAATTCATAAACTTATTATTAAGCATTAAATTTATTAACTATCATGCTTAATTATAAAATCATTCAAAACATGCTATAGATTTATGCCTATTGTCAATTTAGATATATCAAGAATATATATATATATATATATATCAATAATGCCACCAAGCTCTAATTGAGATATCTACAAGTATATAAAATCAGATAAAATAATATAGTAGTAGTAATGTTTATTTCCACATAAATTGAAAAAGAGCCAATACTAAATACCAAAATTATTTAGATAAATTGAAATTAATATGCAGTAACTAAATTAAACTATCTAACAAATCAAAATAAAAAATTAACTTATCCAAGAATTGTTGAAAACAAACTAACAATATAAAAATCAAATTTAACATGCAATAACAAAAAACAATCTTAAACCACAACAAACTTAATGCAAACAACAAGTTAAGATCAATTCTAAATCATGTAATATCAAATTAAACATGCAACAAGTTAAACTTTAATCTAAACAGCAACCTAAGAATGAATTTAATATACTTGAATTAAATTAACAGCCAAACTAAAAGAAAAAACTAATGTGTCAACTCAAATGAACAATTATACATGCAAATATGAAGAATTACTTGTAACCAAATGTAAATAACTTGAATTAAATTGAAATCAATTTTAAATTAAACTTATTAAACTTAATAACATACAAATTAACTAAAACTAACATGCAAAAATATAAACTACTCAAATTAAACTCAAATCGTAATACAATAACTAAATTAAAACTAACTGAAACCTTAAATCATGCAACAACAAGTAAACTCTAATCTAACAACTTAAACTTAACTAATTAAGATGAATTTAAACATTAGGACCTAAAACAAAATATGAATTAAACTCAACTATATGCAACCTAACCAAATTAAGATGAATTAAACTCTAGAACAATAAATTAACTTAAAATAGAATCAAATTAACTTTTATTGCATATGATCAAACAAAAGTATACTGAATTAAACTTTAAACATTAAATTATACCAAGAAAGGAATATAAAGAAGTCAAATTGCAAATAGTAAAAGTAACTTTAAGCATAAATGTAAATTGAAGCAAGAACAAAAAAATTAAAAAGCTTAGAATTAAATTTGAACAAAACTTAAATTAAACTTGAATGAAATTTTAAATCAAACTTGAATAATTTGAAAATAACTTAAAGTAAACTTAAGGACATGAAAACTAAAAAAAACTTAAAGGAAGAAAATTAAAGAATACAAGAGATTGGGTTGTCACCCAAACCATGCTTCTTCTTAAAGCTAGACCAAGGTATTTATACAAAAAGAATATAAGAAAATCCTAAAGCTATGGATGACAACATAGATATTCTAATCTTTAAGACTTGGTGGTTCGATAATGCTTGGTTTCTTCAATAAAGAAATTCTCTTAAAGTAAATCTCTTTAAATGGATAAGCCTTGATCGAATCTTGATTGGACAATGTGCTGAGTTGTTAGCTTGACTCTTTTTAAACCTTTTTTGATGACTTGAACTTCTTGAATTAAAAAGAGTAGGTGCAACTAACTTCTTTAAGGGATAAGAAGTTTGTTCTCTTTTAAACTCTCTTAAGTACCTCCCAAAGTCCTAACTTTGAGCAGTTTGCAACTTTCTTTTGGCAAAAAGCTAGGGATGATTTATGTCATTTAGTAGCTTAAAAGTTTTGAAGTTTTCAACTGCTTCACTCTTCTTGAAGGTTTCTTGATATGTTGTTAAAGATTTAAATATCTAAAATTGCAAGATTATGTGTGGTTAAGCTTTTTAGAAAACCAGAAGTTGAACAACTTTTGTTTGGTGTGACTATTAGAGGTTTCTTAGAGACTTCTAGTTTAAACCAAGTTTTTGGAGAATTTTTGAATTATTATTCTCATTATGTTGCACTTTTCATCTTTAAAAAGTCTCATGCATCTTTAAATTATCTTAATCCTACTTTGAATTGAAATAAGAGAAGTCCAAGTCAAAGTAAAAATTCTGCCTTTAGCTAAGAGAACCAATGACTATTTAGACTTTTCCAAATATATACAAAATTTAAATTCCCTTACGAAGCCATCATGCCACATAATCATCCAACTCATATCTCTTGGCTAATCAGAAAAGATTTGCTGTCATGTCATCTTTTAGTGATCCTATGCATATGCATATATATTATACATCATAGACTTGCACTCAAATTTTGAAATTTAAAATATACCCTTAATCATAGTTGAACCTCCCCATTTTTATTCATGCATGAATTTTAGTCATTTTCATAAAGATTCAATGAATTTAAAGTCTTAAGGTGTGGCATCACCAATCTTGCCAAACTTCAACACTTTCACTCTAAAATTCATCAAAAATTTTAAGATTTATTAAAAACATACCAAGAAACATCCAAGATTGCTCCAAATGTATCAAGAACCTATCAAGATTGATCAATAATCACTAAGATTTTCCAAGAATCAATCTTTTCTTCAAGATTTCCTACACAATGGCAAATTAAGGATTTAAAGAGTAAAGATAACCTTATTTCACCAAGAACACAACAAAACTATCTCATTTAAGCATAGCCTTTTACCACAAATGTTTCACCCTTGGATAGTATAAACTTATTATGTTGAAGGACTAACTTGAAACTAAACTTATTAAGTAAGGTTGTAGGCATAAGATTCTTCCTAACTTTCAGTACATAATAAACATTAGTAAGAGTTAGTGTTTTCCCAAAAGTGAATTTTAAATTTACGGTATACTTTTTTTTTATTTCAATTGTTAAAGAGTGCTCCATGTAAAACACATTGCCTTCCACATTCTCTTGGAAAGTTTTGAATAAGATTGATTGTGCACACATTCTTTGTGGCATTGGAATCAATCCATCATGTTTATTTATCTTCAATGACATTTATTTTAGAAATTATAATAACAAAGTTGTCTTTAGTTGCCATGGATGCATCTTTCTTCTTTTTGAAGAAATAATAATCATTCTTGAGCTTTCCTTGCTTCCACAATAAAAGCAAGCACCTTTTTCTTTTGAATTTCTTAGTGTTGGTAGAAAGTTCCATTTTCTTTATGGATTTATTAGACTTAACTTGCTACACCACGTGGATCTTGGAGACATAAGCTTTTTTTTTATTTTTTTTGTTGTATTATTCTTCAATTTAAAGATGATTTGCAAGCTTTTTAGGAGAGATATCTTTTTTTTTTTAATGTTTTAAGGTTCTCTCAAAATGTGTCCATGTTGATGATGTTTGTTAATAATAGATAATACAATGAAAGACTCATCCATTTTCATCTTATATTTCTTGAATTTATTAAGGATGATTTAAACTTTAATAAAATATTCTACAACAGGTTTGGTATCATTCATTTTATGCATATTCCACTTTGTTATTAGAAACCTTTTACTAGTTGCATCATCTATCATGTATCTTACATCCAATTTATTCCAAGTAAGATACATCCTTTACAAGTATAATCATCATTCTCTTACTTTTAACTTTTCATGAACTTCATCATTTGTTTCTTCCCCTTTTTCTTGTGGTTTGGCAATTGTGAGTAGATAAGCAATGTCTAAAATGGTTAGGAGTATGTGCATCTTTTGTTGTCATCTTATGAAATTTTCTCAATCAAAATGTTCTAGTTTTTAGAAATTTGTTGTGATTTCCCTTAAGAAATTATAATTCTCTTTCTTGTAATAAAATTGAAGGGAAATTAAGCCAAAAGATTGATATTGTAGAAGATGAGTTGCACTAATGGTGTAGTTGATTGGTCTTCTAAGATTTGTGGCAATTCCAAGATAAAAAATTGAATGTAAGAGGAAAGGGCTTCAAGATGTGCTGCAAATGGCACTTTTCTTTAGGTTTATATCACCCTTACCAGTCACAACATACAAATAAGGGTTGAATCAACCTTAGGATACAATGAAACCTTATTTCATATCATATTGCACTTGTGAAATCAAACCACTAAACACCTTTGATGAAGGATCAAAAATATCTTTCTTATTCATGATTTTTTGCAACAAATAATGTCAAAGATACTTGCTTCTTTATTAAGAATAAGAGTGGAAAGTAATGATTATTTTATAATCTTTTTCATTATCCTTTTGAACTTTTTGTTATTTCTATTTATAAAGACTAAATTTAAGAGTTTTAATTCTTCGATTATGTTGATTTAATAAATCGATTTATCTTTTTAGCAATTCACATATTTTGAAACTTAATTGGTGCCAGTGGCAACCATTTACAAGTGAAAGATCACCTTGTGAAAAAGGTTAGAATTCAAGTAAAGAAAAACTAACTATTATAATAGAAATTCACGACTTTTACATGAAGACAATCAAATGATTGTGGAAGAGATTCGGCTTCTTCTTTATAATTTTGGTTCCATAACACTTTTTTAGATCTAGAAGTCGATTATCCTATCAAGAGCATTCGATTGCCTTAGTGTAATTTTCAAATAGAATGTTTTATTGATCCTTGCATTCAACTTCCTTTTCTAAGGCATTCAAATACCTTAATGTTATAATTTGAAACAAAATGAAATTCCAGTCATGAGATTTGATTTCTATTGTTATATTAGTGATTCAATTGCTTAACTTTTCCTGACATGGAAATCAATTGCCCTTAGTAGAGAAGTCAATTATCATTGAGTAAATTTCTAACAAAATCAAATTTATCATATGGCATTCAAATCCCATGCATGGGCATTCGACTACCTATACTAGAAGTCTTCGAAATTGATTCTTTCCTGTCTTAAATCAATTTCCTGAGCTATATTATAACTTTTATTCTAGTTTTTTAAACCTTTGATTAAACATCATGCTTAATCAATTATCATTCACTATATTTTGAAAATATTCCAACAAAAGAGAGGGCAGATTGACGGCAAATTTGGCAAGCCCAAAGGCATATCAAGGCCAACCTTCCCTTTCTTCCTTTTATTCCCCTAGCCCTTTTCCTTTTCTCTTCCTTCTTTTTCATCTTTCCCTTTACTCTTTTTTTTTTAATTTTTAATTTTTCTATTTCTTTTGTTTCATTTTTAATCTTTTTTTATTTTTAATGGCAAAAAAAATCTTTTTCATTTTTATTTTAGAATTGAAAACTAAAATATTTATCTTTTCTTTTTCAAATTTCCAAAGTTTTTTATTTTTAAATTTCAAAAATAAAAATTTTAAGAAAAGGTTTTGATTTTTATTTTCAAGAATAAAATTGCTAACACCAAAACAAATATATCTAAGGGGACATTTGGTTTAGGCGAATTTGAGTTTTTCCCCTGGAATCTTACTTGTGAGAATGTGATTCCCATGTTTGTTTCACAAGTATTTGATTCCTAAGGGTAATTTAAGATTCCCAATAATACTTAAATATCCCATAATTAGAAACTAATATTTTCCTATAGTTTTTAAAATTTCAAGGAGAAAAGTTAATTTTGTACCACATTTGACTTTAATAATAAATTTTTTTAGTTTATTTTATGCTTGAAAATCAACGTAATTGCATACCCATTCTAATATGAAAATGGGCATTCATAGCTATATAATTTGGCAAAGATACAATCCTAATCACAAAATTGGACACTTGGCACTAAAAATGACCAATAGAATATTATATATATAAAACCAACATTTTTAATGAAACAAATGTAGTGGATAACTTCAATTTTTGGTTTTTGAAATTTTTTTATATTAGAAAACACTACATTTTTTATAAATGAAATGTAGTAGATGAATTAAATAATAACAAAAAAAAATAGATATTTTTTTTTATCAATGACGTTTCTTATATTAAAAACATAGTAATTTATATAATATTATAAAATAATATTTCTAACCATTTTTTATGTAAAAAAAGTTGTCTTTAATAATAAAGACCACGTTTTCTTAACTAGAAATGTACTCTTTAATAACGAATGCCACATTTTTTGAACTAGAAACATAGTTTTTGAAAAAAAAAAAAAAAAAACTATGTTGTTGACATAAGAAATGTGATTTTTTTTTTCTTATGTTAGGAAGAAATTAGCTAAAAATCAACAATTAGAATGAGACTAACCACCAAGGACTTGATAATAAAGTCATTAGCTAACAAGTACATAGTTTCATTAAAGCCTAAGAGATAATAAGGTAATTATCTCTGCAATTTCATGCCATCGAAAAGAGCAGACAATCTTCGATTCTAATGTAAGCTCCCTTTAGCTTCCTTAATAGCTTGAGTCATTTTCCATCCAAGATTATAGAACTCATATATCACATACTATACGCATCTTGTAAAACAAACTTTTCAATAACCAGCACTAAACTCTCACAAAGCATCAATTCATACAAGAAAATCTAAAGATTGTTGACCTACCATTGCCATTACTTTTTCTCATATAACGCATAAGGAAAGCTAAACAAACTCATATTGACCTATGCTACAAATCACCTTATTCAATCTATATACAATCTAAAACTAACTCCAATTTACAGAGTAAACTTATTTACAGGAGCTGAAAAGCCCCTTCATTCTTTTCAATCATCAAAGTTGTCAAGATTGAGAATGCGATGTAAAGTCTTAGTCGCCGAGTCAGCACTACAAAAAAGTTATCAATTAACAATTTTTTATGTTAAAAATGACATTTTTCAAGGAAGAAATGTCATCTTTATATCAAAGATTACGTTTGTACATTTATAAATGTAATCTTTAATTAAAGTCAAAGATTGCGTTTTTTCCTCCAAAAATATAATCTTTAATAAAAAGCAATCATTTAATTAAATGAAATTAGGTGATTTAGATTTTTTAAACATTGCATTTATTTTCATAGAAACATAGTGTTTGATATAAACATTGTGTTTATATAAGAAAAATATAATTTTTGATTATATTTGACTATTTATTTTTTTTAATAACAAAAACATAGTTTTTGACTATACTTGATTTCTTTTTTTTTTTTGGTCAAAAACTATATTTATATTTAATAAAAACTTGTTTTTTACATGTAATAAAGTATATTACAGCAAAAAAATTTTATTAAATAATCTAAATTTCTCTCAATCAAATATAAAAATCTAATATTTTCATGCTAGGAAAAATTATCTTTTGCCAGAAATTCACATTTTAACAGAGATTATTTTTTTTTCGAAAATCTAAGATTTTCATGAACTAAATGTTTTTAAAAATATTTATGAGTTTTTTTATTTTTTTTCATGTACGGCGGAATGGAATGCTAATCAATTTAAACAACCTGAATCTGAATTTGTAAAACTAAAATCATTACCTTAAAAATAATATATGCGATTACCAACAAGATTTAGGCAAAAATTAAGTAACATGAATACAAAAAGACCAAGATGATTTACCGTGTGCCACAGATTCTGAATTTATATAATAAATATAAATATAAATATATATATATATATATATATATATATATATAGAAAATGGATCTTAAATGGCTAAAGCCATAGAACAGAGTTAGTTGTACAAAGAAGAAAGATATTAAAAAAAGTTCCAATCCACTAAAAGTGCATGATGCTAGCCAATGAAATTCTTTACTTGAACAGAGTTTGGCAGTGATGGATGTAAAAGCCAGGGGAAAGGACGGCCAATCTGCCAGACTGCTCTTATGAAAAAACTATGCGAGATGAAATTGCATCAAAGACATATTGCGCAAGCCTATGTACTCTGTCAGAAAACATGGGGCGGGAGGAATATGGATACGTACTACTATGGGCATTACAAAATCAACGAGCCAAGTTGAACCTACCCATGTTATCACCTTTATTAGCACACAGTTTTAAAAAGTTACTTTAGCATTCAACATCACAATGATGGTACATGTTCCGAGGCCAACTTTTGTTTCTTCCATATAACAATTTGTTCGTTTGTGTAGTTTTTTTAAAATTTTTCTTTGCTGCCACTCGCTCGGTAGCAGTTGTTACCGTTAAGTCATTTGTGAATTTGTATTATGTTCGTTTTAAAAATAAAAATTACATATTAATTTTATTTTGGCATATTAAATATAAAATATATTTTATTTTATTAAATTATATAATTTAATTAAATATTTTAATTTTTTTATCCTTTTTATATTGCATCAGTGTATTTAAATGTAAATAACAATTACGGCCTCACTCATCATAAATTTTTTCAATCTTTGTTAAAATGTGTCTATCACGATCATGTGGACTTCATATCAAGTGGTATAATTGAATTGATGGTGATGATTATGTGAATAATCAAATTTATCTTTCATCTTTTAACAACTTATACGTAAATTTAATTTGATTTAAAACTAAAAATTAAAAAGTATTTGCTTTAACAAATTAAATCAAATAAAAATCAAACAGATCAATGTTGCCACTTAGTTTCCGCTCATGCTGTGAAAATAACTGATGAATAGCAACCAACCCTAGACAAATAGGAAGCAACACGAGAATGCTTATCATTAAACAGAGTCAACATGGTGTTAGTCCGCACGGTATTATTACAAAACACAGCGTATTGACATGTACTAAAGATAAAGCCACGTGACAGAAGATGCACAAAACAGAGCATATTTGCAAGTTCTCTTATGTCCAACAAGTATGCAATAAAACAGGTGAAAACATACAAGATTTTATCATCATCATCTAGTAACCTCCCTGTATGTAAGCATTCAAGCGATCCAACTCCGCACGGTGTTCAATCACCACAGCACGAACAACATCTCCAATGGAAACCATACCAACCATTCCCTTCTCATCAATCACTGGAATGTGTCTGATCCTGTTATCTGCCGTAATACCATAGATTACAACTAGCTTGACAACGAACAGCCCAATGAAAACCAAAAGCAAATGTCCTAGATGCAGCAGATTATACCTGTCATCAATTGCATTGCTTGCAGAACTTTGGTCTCAGGTGTGACCGTAATGAGCTTGTTCTACAACCACCATACAATAGAATCTTAGAATTGCAAATACAAGCAGTGGTATATATGCACCTCTAAACAATCAACCATTTATGATAGAAGTAAACCTAAAAATTTACTTAGATAAAAGCAAAAATAAAACCTAAAAATTTAGTTAGATAAAAGCAAAAATAATACCTCTTCAGTCATGATGTCCCCAACTTTAGTTGACTTGGATGATCTTCCATGTACTATTATCTTCCTTAGATAATCTGAAAGTTATACCATCAAATCGCAGAAATAAACTAACAAGCAGAATTGTACCAGACCACAAAATCCTTCAAAAGCTCTTCTTGATAGTTGAGAAAGGCAAAAATGAAGCAAACTATAATCTTAGCAGAGCCAAAAGAATTTGATGGGCGCTCTAAATTTGGTATATGCAATGCTCAAGAAAAAAGGTAGCATTTGACTGTTTGACATTACAAAAGGAAGGAAGAATTCACACCAAAATAATGGCAATAAATGCATGCAATGGCAAATTTTTAAGGTGTAAGAAACAAATAAACAACAGTGAGATTGAGATGGGACAAGACAAATATCAACATGCTTTAGCTTATAGGTTTTTAAACCTCTTTAATCACACAATCCTTAGTTTTGTCTGATATTCTCCAACTAATAGTATTGCTGGACATATAACAAAGAAGACCTAGCACAGGTAGATTCAGACACTCATGAATACTAAATCCTCCCACAGCCCTGTAGAAACACGAAGAATACTAAATCCTTCATTCAAAATTTCAAACGTCTTGGTGCTGAATTGATTTTATCAAGGTATACTTGTTTAAATACCTCTCTCTGTGATGATACCAGCAATTGATTTCTGCTCCCCAGGTTTTACAACCACCAGAGCACCAACATTGTGTTGAGTCATCTGAAAAGAAATGAACTAATTAAGCATGCATATCAAGTATTCCATGACAAAGTTTTGAGATTATATGAAAATCATAAAGATGCCTACCGACTTCACAGCATTGTACACAGTGTCATCTGTAGTGCACCAAAGCCAGGAGCCATCTGCACCTTTACCTTTTGCTTTCAAAATGTCTGCAATAGTGGTGCTCTCAAATCCATGCTCTTCCATACTAGTAGATGAAACCGATTCGAAGCGGGAATACATAATGGGTCGCATAACTGGATTGACCACCCGAATGTGTTGCAAGAGCGCATTTTTCACAGTGTTTCCACGCAATAAAAAAGCTTGAACTGCTCCTTGCATTCTACCAATTATAATTGATTAGCTACAATTAAGCAGAGACATGGTTGTGGAAGTTACACAACAAAATCATCCAAATCGTCTCATCAATGGATTTGACATGAGAACAATCTAAACTTATGTAAATCTAGAAGCAAATCACCCTTAAGGGGCAGTAAAAGGCATGCTTTACATGTTAGAATGTCGAATACATCCGGCTAACGCAAGATTGTTTAATTTCAGTGGAAAGAGCTAAGGAGCTTTAAATTACTTGATTTCTCATAGACTTGACCTAATCAACAACCTTTCTCTTTCAATAGAAAAGAGAGAGAATCTGACAAAAATGGATATCTCAGCTTAAATAAAAGAAGATCTACCCTGGAAATAATTCACAATTGATATCTATCTGTGTCGAAAGTAAACAATCAAACAGCAATCAAATTTCAATAATCGAATCGGGGTCTAAACCCAAAAGATAAAAATGATAGTTTAAAACGAGGAAGAGAAGGAGGAGGAAGGAATCAACCTGGTAGAAGTCTGCGATTGAAGAGTGGCGAAAACAGTAGCGCCGAGGCAATTAGGCAATAGATACAGAACCCTAGATAAGCACTTGATGCTTTTCCCCCACCGGTTTGTACTACACGATTCCAGACCAAGCTAGCGCTACAAACAGCTTAAAGGAAACTAAGCTGGCAATATAAAATAATATACGGGCATAATATGGAAAATATATATATATATATATATATATGAACATAATATTTTTAAAATATTAATAAAAAATTTAATAAAATTAAAATGTATATAGACAAAAATTATAACATATAATTTTTAAATAAGATACAATATAAATATAAGAATTATTAATATTTTATACTACTTAAATACTCATATTAAAATGAAAGTAAATATAGGGAAATAAAATTTTCCGTTTCAAGTAAATTTCCGTTACAACTGAAAAGGATTTATGACACGATTTCAAATATCCGAATTCCAATATATATAAAATCAAAAAATTAAAAATAAGCATTATTTTAATTATGAGAAAGTATAATTCAAATGTTATAATTTAAAATTGAATTTACAATTTTTTTAAAATATTAACATAATTAAAAATATTAAATATAATACGAGTTATTTTTATTCTTTCATTCTAACAATTAGTGTTAAACTCAATTATAATATAATTAATAAATTTATATAAAAACATAAAAAATTTCAAAGTAAAATAAGGGGAAATTTTGATATTGCGGTTGATGAAAGTTTAATGAAACATGCTTTTGTATCATATCCCATATAGTGATATTTTTTAAAAATTGAATAATGTTTCATTATAAAATTTTGAGATTTACTCCATTTAAAATTAATATTCTGTAAATAATTTTTTCATACTTTTCATATGGACACACATTAGTGCAAGTTTTTCAATAAAAAAGTTATTATGAACTAAAATGTAATCTTATGAATTAAAAGATACACTATGAAAGTGCATAAAAAATAAATTTAAATAATTGTCTTATTTTTTTTTAATTTTAAAAGTCATGAGCCAAGTAAAGACAGAACAAATTAAATAAACAAAGTAATACTCTATTCAAATAAAATAAGTGAGGTATTATATATATATATATATATATATATATACACACCCAAATAATCATAAACAAACATTATAAAAAATAAAATAAGACAAAAAACTTTTTAAAATACACTCATAATTAGATTATAATTTTACATTTACATTAAAAATTACCCGGATATCGATCAATTAAGAATCAAAATTACATTTATAAAAAGAAGAAATTAAGAAGAATAGAAAGAGTAGTCAAGATCAATGAAACTATCACAAACTAACCAAAAACATGAATGATAATAGCTAGGAGAGATTAATGAAAAGAAAAATAAAGGTTCATTGATGTGAGGTTGTACACAAAAGTAAATGTCAAATTTTGAATACTGATGACCGACTTAACTAAATTAAGAGTAATAGCCAATTATATAGTATTTGTCTACCTTAAAGGTTCTCTTCTCACATGCCCCAAATCCATTAAATATGTGTATTATAATGGTGGAAATAAGATATCTACAATTAAATTGATTTTTACCAAATTCAAACCTGAAATTACTCCCCCTACCCTTGAATAGTGAAATGAAAATTTTAATTTGCCTAAACAAAGAAGAAAGAAAATAATGCATATAAAAGTGTTTATATATTTATTATATTAGATTACATTTATACATATAAAAGTTATAATTATTTTTTAAAGTTATGAGTGAATAATTAGGAATTCTTTTAAATTAGTTAACTTGTCAAAGTAATAATATGGTAAATAGCTATTTAATTTTGGTAGCCAATTAATGTAAAGATTTTAGATAATTAATAATAAAATTATCTAAAATTTTTACATTAATTGATGAACACATTATATAGCATTAATTTAGACAGTACATATGTCAAAAAATAAATCATCTACATTGGATTTTTTTTTATTAAAAACTTTGACTTTATATATTTATATAAGAATATAAAATTAATTGAGTTCTTTAAACTAGTCTTTAAGGAGTATAACGGGGATTTAAGGCCAATAGATTACACTTTTGATAAAAACTGAGTTCTAGATTACACTTTTGCTAAAACTAAGTTCTAGATCAGGGTTTATGGATTGCCACTGAAGATGATAACTAAGGACATGGCAAAAAGGATGGGTTCGAAGTTGAGGTATTGAATGGAGTGGATAACAATAGTAGGTACTCAAAATGAGGAATATTCCTCATGATACAAGTGGAAATTGACATAGCAAAGCCTTAGAGGAGGTGTATTTTCGAAATTGCTAGAAGCAACAAACGAAAAGGTCTAAGGGAGTGGTTGAGGTATGAACGCCTCCCAAGCTTTTGTTATGTATGTGGGAAGTTGAGACATACAGAATTAGAGTGTGGTTTGGAAGCAGAGTCAAGAAGAGAGGGAAAGGATAAGTTGAGAGCTTCACAAATAAATAAAAAAAAAAAAGAAGCATGGCCAACATGACCAGACACCAAAATAAAGCATGAAACCAAACAATGAAGAAATTAAGAGGAATGGCATGGCTAGTAATAGTTGTAGACATCTAATTTTGTCCAAGTAAAATCTGATTATTTGTGAAGCTCTTAAAATTTGACCTAGTCTAAATCCACCATTTTTTTTTATTTTGATAAGTTTTAAAATTAAAATTAGGACCAATTTAACTTAAATACCTCAAGGTCAAACTCGATCAAACTTAGTCAACTAAAGTCAAACTTAATCAAAATTGATGAAAATCGATCAAAATCGAATAGAACTCGAGTCAACTCTCAAAATTAACGACCAAATGGGATTAATTAACTTGGGAATGATATTTGTGATTTTAAAGTACTAAAAACTTTGATTGCACTTAAGGAAGAATAAAATTATCGAAATGCCTTTTAGAGATATTTTCATAATTTGGCCTTATCGAAGTCGGATTTCATAAAAACTTTCAAAATATGATTTGATATTATTTAATAATTTTTGGTGCATCCAAAACTCTGATTGCACATTACGAAATACCCTTCGGGTAATTTTTATAAATTGACCTTTTTGAGGTCAAATTTTTGTGAAAAGCTCCATATCATGATTTAATATTATTTGATGATTTTTGGTTTATTGAAAACCTTGATCATACATCGAAATGTGTGAATCACTAAAATACCCTTTAGAGGCATTTTGTAATTTAATCTTTTCAAGGTTGGTTTTTCGCAAAATGTTCCAAATCATGTTTTAAAATTATTCTATATTTTTTGGAGTGTTAAAAACTTTTGCAGTACCTCGGGAAGTGTGAAATTACAAAAATACCTCTTAGGGATAATTTCATAATTTGACTTTTCTGCAGTTGGATTTTCATAAAAACTTTTGGATCTTAGTTTTATATTATTTTACGATTTTTGGTGTTTTAAAATCACAAAAATGAATTGAGCATTGTTTTCCAAGAAAATGGCCTAGAAACCGAAAACTTTCTAATTGGGTTAAATGGTTTTTTCACTTGGTTCTAGCAATATTGAAAATCCAATATTTGGCAATAAGCATTTTTAACCATGGGATAATCTTGAAAGGCTAGATGTAATGGTGAAAGTTGGCTCCTTGCAAAGAAAACAAGGGATAAATTTTGACCATTAAATGAAAAATAATTCAAAGGCTTGCATGTATTAAGAGAAAGATATTTTTTCTCATAAAAAGGGTTGGGAATTCAGAGGTTGAAATAAGGAGCAGCTGGAATTCACAAAAAAATAGTGGAGCAAATAAAGAAAAATAAAAAATTTTGGAGAGCTTTCTTAGAGGTATAGTTTCTAGTTTCCTTTCATGCATTTCATAGCATTATCATTACATTTTCATATATTTTTTTGTTTTTTCTTGAGAAAACTCAATCAACTAATCCATAGATTGATTTGAGACAAAAGATTAAAGAAAACAACAAACAAATCTACCATTAAATTTTCCAAGAATAAATTAGTTTAATAGGTTGTTTAGTGATATTTGTGTTTATTTGTTTGAATTTCGAAAAAAAAAAAGGTGGAACAAGTCTTGAAAGTTTACAAATTTTAGTGTTTAATCCATTTACATCATGTTTTCCACATGCACATTTAGTTTGTAATAGAGTTTTTAAATGCTTAGACTTGTAATTAGTTTGTTCTTTAGTCATGCATTTTTCATGCATCAATATTTACATTTTTACTAATGACATTTGTGTTATTTGTCATATGCATCAATATTTACATTTCTACCAATGGTATTTTTTTTATTTTCTTTTTTATCATATACATTTCTCGTGAAACTCTAAACTACCCACCAAACCTTAAACCACCCATGAAACCCTAAACTAAACCCTAAACCAAACGCTAAACCCTAAACCAAACCCCAAACCGTAAACCCCAAACCGTAAACCTTAATCCCAAATGTTAAAATAAACTTTAACATTAAACCATAAACTCTAAACCCTAAACCTTAAGCAAATCCTAAAACCCTAACCTAGTTCATAACTAACTATAAACCCTAAACAAACCCCAAACCCTAACCTAGATCCAAACCTTACATGAATCCCTAAACCCTAACCTAGACCCTAAACTTACCCCAAACCTTAAAAAGCTGAAGCAATCGTCAAACCCAAAAACCTATCTTTGATCCTTTTCATGCATTTGCATTTCCTTTTACTTTATTGTTACATGCATTTTAAATTATCACATTTATACTTGTCATTCATTTTCAATCATCATGCATTTATATTATTATTATGTTCATGCATACATGCATTGGTTTTATAAATAAAGTTTTTCAAAGAAAAATATTTAAAAATAAGATGACATATCAAGTAAAAAATAGTCTTTGAGATCTAGCTTAAATATAGAAGGACTCTCGATGACTATCATTTATATGAGGTGTTATCTCGATTTATAGGGTAATCTAAAAATCCTTAAGTTAAAGATGCTTTTAAAGCTCTGCCTAAATATATGAGAGTGAAAAAAATATCTTGATATTTAAGACATTTTTATCTTAATCCAAAAAAAAAAAAGCTCTATTTCCAAAAGAAAAAGTTGATTTGTTTTCAAAAGAAAAGAAAATTTTTCAAGTTTTGCAAAGGAAAAGAATTAATTTCTATACATTAGAATAGGACCATCTACATCATAATCTAAGGATAACTTGCAATCATTTGGTACCATCTTCAACAGGCATTGTGGGGGTACTAATTATTCCCTATGCGTAATCAACTCCCAAATCCAACTTTGTTTCTATAGGCCACAAAAATGTTCTTTTATAAAACTTTAAATCCGTTTTAAATGTTTTATCAAAAGGATAAAATTTTTAAGTGATCAATCTTATCCTAAAAAAGATTGGCGGTGACTCATCATTTTGGTTTTTATCAAAAATACTTTTTTAAGCCCCTTTATTTTTCTTATTCCCCATTGTCCGAAAAATGAGCACTTCTTGGTCCCAAAATGTTACGACAACTTAGCGACTTTACTGGAGATACATTGTTAGAGAGTCAATCCAAAAATTGATTACATGTTATCCTAAATTATGGTTTAATGGTCCTAGTTAGTATTTAATCTTAATTCTTTAATTTTAATTTTCTTGTTTTTTAAAAAATGGAAAAGTTGAAAAAAAATAAAAAAAATTACAAACAAAAAAATTGAAAAAAAAAGAAAAAATTGTTTTGATTTTAATTTCCTTGTTTCCAAAAAAACACAAAAAATGTGTTTGTGTTTCACATTTCATGCATATTTTAATCATGTCATTTATTTTAAATTGTTGTTATTTATTTTGTTTTTAATAATTGTGGGATATTTAGGATAAAGGTATTTTAAGAAAACATGAAAGGTTTGTATGTTCTTTCACACATACTCACATTGTATTGCATGCATAAGCTCTATACTCGAGCTTTAACCTTTTTTAAGAGGAAGTAAAATAGCTACACTTTCGTGAGGTGTAAACTTCCACGATGGTTAGTGAAATATTCTATTCAAATTGAACTTTTTTCACTTGTAGTCTGTAAAGGGTGAAGATCGGTGTGCCTCATTAGTCTATGATAAACGATAATGTGGGAAACAATTTGAAAACCTTTACATGTGTCAATTCCTAGCCCAACATTAGTATGGCAACCTTAGGTAGGGCCTTATCGACCCTTTTTATAGAAATTGCTTGAATTAGTATATATGAGGAACACTCTGATATAATCTGTAGTTAAAGGTAATAATGGTATTTACTAGGATTTTCATACCTTTATATTTAAAATCTTTATGTTGTGCAGGCACCCCTAATAGGTCATTAGCCATATGCTGGCACTTTTGTTAGGTTGTTCTCGGTTTAAATAAATGTTAATTTTGGACCTACTTATTTTGACCCCCATCATTATGCCTAATCTTGATAACCCTAAAGAGTAGGACAAATTAAAAGAGATGTTTGAATTAATAGAAAACACTAAGATGAGGAACAAGTATGATCTATTGGAAGAAAGATTGAAGATAATATAAGGGCATGATGTATATGGAAGCATTGATGCCAGTGAACTAAGTTTGCTGCCTAATCTTGTCATTCCATCCAAGTTTAAGGTCCCTAATTTTGATAAGTACAATAGGATCAAATGCCCCACAACACACGTTACCATGTACTACTAGAAGATGATGGGCCATACTTATAATAAGAAGTTACTAATTCACTATTTTCAAAATAGTCTTACAAGATCCGCAGTAAGGTGGTATGTCCAATTGGACCGGAATAAAATTCACTTTTGAAAAAATCTGGCCAAGGCTTTCATAACATAATATAAACATGTGAAAGATATGGCATCGGATAGGTTGATCTTACGGAACATAGAAAAAAGGGCTACTGAGACTTTCAAAAAATATGCTCATTAATGAAAAGATATGGTAACTCAAGTCTAGCCTTCGCTAATAGAGATAAAAACTATAGTACTTTTTGTGGGTTTTAAAAAGGCCTCTTACTATGATATATTGGTGGGTAATGCCATAAAAACTTTGCTGATATGATAATATCGAGGGAGATGGTTGAAAACAATATCAAGAATGGCAAGATTGATAGGTAAGAGGCCTTTGTTGTGAAGGAAACCCCAGTTCCCAAAAAAAAAAAAGAGTCAAAGACCCATGTAGCTATTGTTGGAAGCCCTTCACCTAAATCTTTCATCCTCTACCTATGCCCAACCCATTCCCCCTATTATCTTTCAGCCAATCAAAATACCATACCTTTATTAACTAATGCCGACATTAGTTTTTGTTCTTATGTTTAAAACCCATATTACTTCACCCATCATTAGACTAGTCTTAAAGCTTAATAACTAGACAAGAGGTTTTGGGAAAGCATAAGTTCATCAAGAAAGAAGTCATATTGACCTAATTCTTATGTCATATGCTGAATTATTCTCGAAAACTCGTTATGAGTTATTTGATATCATCTATTAACCTGGAACCATTAAAACATTATACCCCAAATGGTATGATACCAATGTTACATGTGATTACCATAATGAAAACATGGGTCACTCCATAAAAAGTTGCCTTATTTTTAAACACAGGGTCTAAAGTCTGATTAGAGTAGGCTCAATAAGTTTTGATGAATAAGGAAAGTTGAATGTCAAATATAAATCAAACTGTATAGGGGTGTAATTCTCAAAATGTTGAAATAGGCCAGAATCAGTTGAAAATAACTTTCTTGAATTTTTATTAAGCGTTACTTAGATTTCTTTTTATGTATGATGCATTTTTTATTGGTATTTTTCTTTCAAGCTGAATCATGTTTTGGCTAAGATATTGTTATATTTGTAATAGTTTGATATTTGATATCTTATTATGGTCTTATTTCTTTATCATTGAGTCTGTGTACATATATTTCAATATTGATGCTTATATGATAAAGTTCTCAAAATATAAATAAAGTTTTATAAGAGAATTACAATAAGATTGTAATTATGAGGTCATCATCACATAAAAGCTATATATTCTAAAATTATTCCTAGTCAATGTTTCATCAATAAAAGGATGTTGACAAAAGTTGTTGAAACTAGCATATGATTATTATGCTCTTACTTATAAAGCAAGCAATTGATCTCATAAGTTAAAGTTTGGATAAATTTGAGCTAATATGAGAGTGCTTGTTAAAAGAACAAGTTCATTGAATATGACCCAATATGAAAATGCTATATGGTAGTTCATATAGTATCTATAGTTACATTATCATGTGATGATTGTATAAGTGATCCTTTTACTTGAGATTACTTATGATCTTCTATGATGAATGTTATACTTTGACTTTACTTTACTTATGGTTCTAACCAAGAATGCTCAAATTGAGTATTGTTGGGTATACAATGAGACATATGAAGATGCATAAAATAATCAAGATATGATTCATCACATTGTGTGATCAAAAGAGTATCTCAACTAGTCTTGATTGAATTAACTTAAAAAATCATTGGCCAAAGTGAAATAAGAGTTTAGAATTGTTTTAAAACTTATTTGTGAGTTAATGTCAAAGATAAGACTAAACATGGTTAAACAAAATTGGGTAGACACTAAACCATACTCAATGTTTAAATCGAGAAACTGTGTGATCAAAGGATATTAATTATATATTAAGACTATTCATGGACAGGTTGTCAAGCTATGTTGACTTTTCTTTAGGAATTAGGGTTCATGGTTATGAAGCTAGCATTGATCATGATCTATAAACATAAGAGTGGCTAATTGAAGATTAGTGATAAAGATAAAAAATTTATTTCATCCATAGTCGAATACTAAGACCTACGGTACTTGTATTTATTATTAACATGTTAAAGAACCTACTGGGTCACACACAATAAGAAAATTATGAAAGATTAAAATTAGAACAAATTAAGTTAGACTTTATTTGACTTTAGTATGACCAAAAATAAAAGAAAAAAAATAAGAGAAAGTTTTCCTTATTTGGTACATTCAGCTAGCATTCGGTTAATTGTAGAAATTTGCATTCCAAGCATTAAACCTAATATGGCCCAATGCATCCCTTATAAAAAAAATCAACCACCCCTTCTTGTAACCCAATTACGTATCTTGAAAAGAAACAAAAAAAAAAAAACTACAGAAAAAAGTTTCACTTAAGAAATATAAGAAAGGTCTTGCAAACATTTATTAGCTATAATATGGCTTTAAGTTCTACCAAATCTTGGATAAGGTTCTTTCACAAGGGTTCGTGCGGATCACCATCAGAGGCTGAGCACTTGGGTAGTTTCTTGGCTTGGAATCTATTTAGAAGTTCATCTAAATGAACCACGGGATTTTTGGCATTTAAGGTAACATTCTTAGCCAAAACTATGCATACTTGTATATATATATGTTGTTTGTATAATCTTATTAAGTAATCTTGGCTTTAGAAAATTAAAAATTTTTAAAATTTTGCTGCTTTAACTATACATAATGATGCATAATTCTTTCATTTTCATGGTATTTCCATTTTCATCCTTTTGAATAGTTATTTTCTTTTACATAAATCTCTTTTAATATTAACTTTGTATTCATTCTCAAAGGATTAAATGCTTTGATTGGTTTTTATGAGATTTTAATTAATGGATTTGAATAAAGCCCTCTATAATTAATTTCCAAAATAATAAAAAGAAAAGAAAGAGTCTTGAAAAAAGGGGAAATAAGAAAAAAAAAGAAAAGAAAAATAGAAGAAAAAAGTTTTTTTTTTTTGTAATAAAAGGTGAAAGGGAGTCTTGAAAGAGTTAGCGATCACTGTTAGAAATAAACTCATCAAATGCCTTCACACATTTTTCAAACCACTTAAATGATTTCATTCATCAACCATACCCCTAAAAAGATGTGAACTTGAATTCATGAAGCTTGCCTTCGCCTAACAATATTGTAATACAAAAATGTGATATTTTTTTCTTAGACAATGAATAATGAGATTGCCATTTCAAAACAAAAAAAAAAATTTAGGATTCCTAGAAGATCAAGCAAACACAACATTTTTTTTAAGAATTTGGATGTGATAATTTGATGTGTCAAGGTTATGCTTCAAAAATCGCCAAGATCGAAGCCTCCCAAATCTTTTTTTAAATGATCTTAAACATACTAGCTTCCTAGTTTTTCACTAAAAAATTATCCTTGTCTAGTGTCTTGGGGTACATTGACCAAAAATAAAAAGAACTTATTGCCCTTTAGACAACTTGAGCTATGGGCAACCCATTCTTTATTATGAAACGATATGACACCTTAAATGAGTTCATTCCACATGACCTTTTTTTTCTTACATTAACCTTCATTAAAGGTGGTTTGTAAAAAATAAGGCATTTTCTCGAATGATCTAGAGGCATGTAAAGAAAAAAAGGAAAAAAAAAGAAAGAAAAATAAAATGAAATGAAATGAAAGAAAAAGGAGAAAGAAAATTTTGATTGTGGCATCATGTACTTGAGACATTTAAATGAAGCCAAAAATGAAAAGATCTCAATAAATTTATGAAAAAAAACCAATAAGAGAAAACCAAATAGTTCAAAAAGAGTTAAAGTCCAAGAAAATCTCAAAAAAAAAAAAAAACCTTTCTTCAAACCTTTTTTTCCAAAAAAATTTGCTTTTCAAATTTGAGTAACTATGACTGAGATGATAAATAATCATCTTTTTTCATCCTTTCACAAGTATGAAAATTGATCCTATGTTACCTTTTTGAGCTTGATAAAATTTTTTCAAAAATAGATCCTGACTAAAAATCACCCTCTACATTGGATACATTTAGGGGTTAAGTATAGTAATGCACAAAAAGGAATCTTAGAGGTTGAGGCCAAATGTTTAACAAAATGTTCCCAAAGTTTTGAATCCATTCAAAAAAAAAAGAAAAGAAAATGTGAAAAAATGAAAAGGGAAAGGAAATGAAAAGAGAATAAAAAATGAATGAAAAGAATGAATACCCAAAAGTGAAATTTTCAAATGAGTGAATGATCTTTGATTTAATCACGTTAAAAGACTTCTTTTGGGCTTATCTATCCTTTTTTTTTTTTGAAAACCTCAAACTTTGGCCTGCGTTGCGTCTTAAGAAAAGTTCATATTGGATTAAGGACGGATGCTTAAAATTGAAGAACTTCTCTTTGAAGAATGGCAATAAAAACCTGTGAACCCTTTTTGTCCTCCTTTATTCTCTAATTACCTATCTGGATCATTGTCTAATTTTAAATAAGTTTGAATTCTTTAAGTACAAAGTGTAATAATTCAAAAAAAAAATAAATGAAAAAAGAAAGAAAGAAAGAAAGATAATGAATGTGGCTCTAAGGTGAAAATCTTGCAAAAAGGCAGTCTAGAGTGAATCTTGATGTCCTTAAAGCTACTTTTGATACTGACCAAAGGTAACCCAAACCATTTAAAAGACTCAAAGATACCAAAGTCCAAAAAGTTTGTAATGCATAAAAAGGGATTTGATTTTGAAAATTTAAGCCTTCTTTCTTAATCCCTAAATGACTTTCCAAAATTTTGAGTCGATCACAGCTAAATTTACATCTATCAAAATGCCACAATTGGATACTAAAGAAAGTGTCAAACATGTTTGGTTTTCGAGGGATTCATGTTTTTAGAAAAATTCTTATTTCATTTGTAAGCTTACATTAAAAAGTATGCATCTCTTTGATTCCCTTCGAATGGTGGAGCCTTTTTTGAAAGAATTGAAACTTTCACATGCTAGGCCATCTAATCCATTAAAAAGAACATTGTCATCTCTTTCATTTCTAATAGGGAATGTCAATTCCTAAAAGACTTTCAGAGTCATATTTGTTCAGATATTTCATTTCTGTTTGACTAAAGAATTTAATTATGTGGGGAAAATTTTGTTAATATTTTGAAAAATTTTGACCAATCATGCATTTTTTTTGTAAAATAAGGAAATCATATTTGGCAAAAAAAAAACAAAAAAAAAAAGAATTGTGAGAATCTTTAGACCTATTTGGATTTAAGAAAGAAAAATGTATAGTTTTTCTTCTTGTTTTTTAAATGGAGTTCAAAATGCATTTTGTATGTTGTATATTGTATGTTTGAAATTGAAAATAAAAAGGAAAATATGTTGGAAACAAAACAAAAATAAAAAAAGCCTAGTAGAATTTTGTAAAAAAGCAAGATGAAATAGGCAAAGAAATAGAAGAATGGTAAGTTGAGATTTTTTTGGGAAGAAGTTGAAGATTTAATTGGATGGGTAAGGGGAAATAAGTAGAATTGAGAAAAATGTTTGAAAAAGGAGTATTTTTGGTGTTTGCATCCATGATAGGGCACATAAATCATGAAAATTTTCCATTTGCATAAGCATTAGCATCTTTGAAATGAAATTTTGTAATTGCAAAAAACATTTGCATCATTGGGATAAGTATTTGTATCCTTGTAAGGGCAATTACATTATCGCATGTAAATCTTAAAAAGAACATTTGCATTTGCCCATTAGAAAAACTTTCCTTTCAACATGAACTCTTCATCCAACATATCACTATCTAGATTGTATTCAACTCTGCCATAAAAAAGATATTGCCCATTAGAAACTGACCTAAAAAAGTGCCAAAAATTATAGTTGGGAATAATTCGCAATCTTAAATAATGATGTCCCAAACATATGTAAGCATCTCATTATAAAAGTTCATGAAAAACTTTCCATTCACTTTTGTTTCATGTCTAGTATCGCAATGAAAGGATCTTCAAGTCCTTTTTATAATTCTACTTATGATAAACCATCTTATTTTCAAAGTAGAATAGTATTACAACAACAAACTTCAAGCCATATAACTTATGTTTCCTAATTTTCTAGCTATAACTTTAAATTCTTGAAGAATTAATTCTCACCAATAATACTTTCGATTTTATAGCTAAGTTTGATTAAAATTAAAACATGCAGCTTTTTGACCAAAACTCCTATCAAAACTAAATAAAAAATTTACTTAAACTTTCATCTTTCAACTATTTCTTTATCAATTACCAACCCTATAAAAATCAAGGGTTAAATACATATTTGACCCATAAACTTTATAATTTTAGTCACATTGGTACCTAAACTTTCAAATTGTTATCACGTTGGTACCTTTGACAAATGTTATTAGTCAACTTTGTTGATGTAGCATGAATATCCAATAAAATGCTGACATATGTCAAAATGTCCAACCAACGCTACATCATCATTGCCAAATCATGCCCACATTATGCTCATGTCATATTTAAAAAAAAATCTTAGAAAATTTCTAAAATATTCTAAAATTTTTTTAAAACTTATAAAAAAATTCAAAAATTTAAAAAATGTTAAAAATATCTAAACAAAGTAAAAAAATTTTAAGAAATTTTAAAAATTTTCTTAAAATTCTAAAATAAAATTTTAAATAATTTAAAAATTGAATAAAATTTAAAAAATTTAGATAAAAATATAAAAAATGCTAAAAATTAAAAAAAAGTAAAAAATTTTAAAAATTATTAAAAAATTCAAAATATGTAAAAAAATATGAAAATTTTGAAAAATTCTAACAAATTTTCAAATTTACAAAAATTATGAAATAATATCAAAATTTTTTAGAAAATAAAAAAAATCTGAAAAAAATTTAAAAAATTCTAAAAACTCTTAAATTTAAAAAAAAACTAAAAAATTAAAAAAATTAAAAGAATTCTAAAAAATTTAAAAAAATTCAAAAAGAATTAAGGAATCTTAAAAATTTTTAAAAACCTTCCAAATTTTAAAGAAAATCCAAAAAATTTAAAAGAATAAAAAATAAAAAGTAACGGTTTTATTAGAATTTGAAATTTGGTTAAAATTAAAAAATAAAATTAAAAACTAAAAAAAATAAAATTAAAATTTTTTTGGAAAAATATAATAAAATTTTAAAAAAATTTTACATATTTTTAATCTTACAATTTCAATATATATATATATATATATTAATTTTTAATATTTTTTAAAATTTTTGGATTTTTATGAAAATTTTAAGTTTTTTTTTTTTTTTACCTTTTTTATATTTCTTTTACTTTAAAGAGTGTTGCAAAAATTTGAAATTATTTAATTTTCAAAAAGTTTTAAAAGTTTTTAGATTTTTTCTTATTTTTGGTTTATAAAGTTTTTGTATTTTTTTAAACTTTAAGAAAATTTAATTTTTATAAAATTTAACTTTTTTGAATTTTTTAAAAAAATTTAAAAATTTAAAAAATTTTCAAATTATCGAAATTTTTATATTTTATAAAAATATTTCATATTTTTAATTTTTTATAAATTTTATCTTTTAAAAACTTTTTTTATATTTTTCAAACATTTTTAGAATTGTTTAGAATTTTTGAGAAAATTAAAAAAATTTTGCAGAATTATTTTAAGAAGTTTTTATAATTTTTTTATTAAAAGTTTTTTTTTTATAAATTTTAAAAAATTTAAAATTTTTTTCAATATTTTTAAAAAAATTTTAGAATTATTTTGAATTTTTGTGAGTTTTAAATTTTTTTGAAGTTTTTAAATTTTTAGAAATTTTTAAAATTTTTGGAATTTTTAAAAATTTTAGAAAAAGGTTTAGAATTTTTTTAAAATTTAAGTTTTTGAGAATTTTTTAATTTTTTTTACAGTTTTTATATATTTTTTAGAATTGTTTAAATATTTTTAGAAATTTTAAATTTGTTTTATAATTTTTAAAAGTTTTATAGATTTTTTAGAATTTTTTAAAATGTTTTCTAAATTGTTCTTGTAAATATAGAGTGAGTACAACATGGCATTGATGATGTGATACTAACTAAACTTTTTAAACACATAGCAACATGTTATTAGATATTAGTGCTATGTTAGCAAAGTTGATTAACCGAATTAGTTAGAGATATAGATGTGATAATAATTTGAAAGTTCAAATACTAATGTGACAAAAAAATTCTTTAGATACTAATATCACAAAAATTATAAAATTTAGGACTAAATATGTATTTAACCCAAAAATCAAATAATCAAACGCTAACACATGCATTGTTACATATCAGTTTTTTACAAAAAAAGATTGTGAAACCTCTGCCATTTTCTCTTCCATAAAAATGATAAAAGGTTCAAAAGATATCACCTGAAATTCGATAAATGATAATGTTAATGACAATCATTATGAACAAATTAGAAATGCCATTTATTCTATTCTAGAAGCAACAAAAATTCTTTAAAAGACACTACCTGGACAAAGCAACTCAATTAAAACTAAGCAAGCAAAAGAATTTCACCTCTTCTTGCTCATTCTCTGGTTTGGGCTTGTACATTTGGTTTGGCGGGAAAGGTAACATATGTCAAACAAAGAATCATGGCACATGCCCATATTGAATGGTAATGGATGTCCATGGCCTTCAGGAATTTCAAATGATTGATAAATAATCCAGTACATCCCAATGGAAGAACATGGAAAGATAACCTATAAATGATATGAGTAGTATTTCTATCTAATACAATGATCACAAGAGAAAAATAGAAATGAAATACTTAAGATGGGATGTCTTTAAGCCAAATTCATTCAACCCATCACCAGTGCCTTTTGAGAACCACTTTCCTTATTCTTTCTAAAGATGGCATTCTTGGGTTTTGGTAGCTCATAAATGTCCACCACTTGCATCGTTCTATGTTTTCTGGCTTCAAAAAGAACACAAAAAGTACAGACTGTCAACATTTACTATGAACCTGAAATGAAGGACTTAATTGTGGAAGAAGGGACCATTTTCAATTTCTTTATAACTTTTTTGAAGCCTTTTCCTTGTAGAAGCCAACATTTAAGAGTCAAATTTGCTTTCCTTTTGTTCTCTCTGTCTCTACGAAATCAACGCAAAGGTAATTCAACAAATGACATGACAAAGCTTATACTAAAATTCAACTCAACCAAACTAAATTCTTTGGGCAACAATAAAATGGTTAAATTAAGTTGAATTTTCCCTTAGCCTTTTTGCTAAGATAACGACATAGAGTAGTAACAACAACTTCTCATTCCTTGAGAATTAAAAGCCTCGGCATTATAGGAATTGTTCAAAATGCTAGTTTCGGAACCAAAAGAATTTTTTGAAAGCATGTGCTTCTAAATTATCAGACCTCCATGTCCATCAATAAAAGAATGATGCAATTAGGGATTGTAATTTTGGTATGTACTAAAATTTGTACATTTTGTGGAGAAGTAGAGTGAGTAAGTCTAGGTAGAGGATCATTTCGGTGAGGAGGGATTGGCTTTGGCTTCCTTTCAGGTTCTGAATTATTCTTGCCTGAACCAAAACTCCCATTTATCAATTGTTATCGAAAAAAGCATTAAAAAGGAGGTTGATTAATTAAAAGCACGAAAGAAACAAAGATCAAATCCAACTTTGAATCAGGTTATGTACTCATTGTGCGGATTAGGAGAGTACAAAATATTAGGAACCTATAAAAAAAATCTTAGAAAGATAGAAAAAGGCAAAAATTTCAAACAACATTCACATGAAAAAGTAATTTCTTAAACCAATTGACGACCATTTTAAAGAAGATTTTTTTGTGGTGAATCTCCATCTATTGTTAGACAATATTCATTGTCATTTTAACTTTAATGACATGTCAATTTCCAGTCACCTTTGAAATATTTTCTCACAAAAACAAAAATTCTTCATGTTACAGTAGAGATAATAAATTTACCCAAAAGTGCAACAGATTCAAGTTCTCCAGGTTGATTAACCCTTACCCATTCATCTATAATCTCTTTCCATTTCTTGGAGAAACAAAGAACCAAATCATATAACAGACTTTCCTTGAATGGCGACTTGAGAAGAAACTAGAGGATGAGCAAGGAAACTTTCTTTTATTAGCAATGTTTCCATGAATGGCATCGCATATCCAATTCTGCTAAAAGTAAGGAACACTATGCATAATCTACAATGAAACAAATAAACAGTTCACAAACCAGTATGAAATCGTGAATCTCAATCAAAACAAAGATTTACACACTTAATTTTATCTGAAATAATTTTATGTAGTTGACTCGAACCCATTTTTGAACGTGGACTGAAATCATTAATTTGAATTCATTACATGATTCATTTTAAAAATTTATTTATAATATAATTTTAAAGTCTTAAAAAGGTCCAAAAAAATTTGAACCCAAATTTGACACCCTAGTGATGATGACCCAAACAAGAAAAGAAAACTAAAGACAAAGACCGTGAATTTGGCCCGAAAAGTTGCCGAATGAAAGGAAAAATAGCCCAACTATTCCTTTCACAAAAAAACAAAACAAAAAAAAGAGAGCCTCTGCAGAGGCTTGGGTTGCATAAATATGGTAAGTTTGAAATTGAAACCAAAAGGAAAGAAAAGAGAAGAGAAAAGAAGGGAGACCCGACTAAACCTCGTCATTTGCATGTGATTTGTGTACGGAGGGGACAACCAAGCGAGACAAGGGCTGGTGGCATTTGTGGCAGACAAAGTCTGAAAGAGTAGTGGCCGGCCAAGGAAGTTGCAAAAGTTGAAAGGAGAAGAAGATGACAAATGACAAGGCTTGGTGAACAAGGCTCCCATTGACTATAAAAGACAGGGGAAGTTTCTGGATAAGGGGTTGGTTTTTGAAGGCTGCCAGAGAGAAAAAAAAAAAGAGTCCAATAAAAAAAAGATCTACAAAAGAAAAGAAGAATAGCCTTAAACGAAAAAGGGAGGTTGTTGAAAAAAAAAAAAAAGGAGTCTGCCGAAAGGAAGAATGAGGAAAAACCAAAGGAAAAAGAAAAAAAAAAAAAAGAGAGAGAGCGAAGGAGCCGAAAGCCAAAGGAGAAAGAAAGTTTGAGGTCTGGAACCAAAAAAGCAAAGAAGAGAGTAAAGTGGGAAACTTACCTTGGTGAAACCTGAAAAGAGTTCTATTCTGTGATTTCTGACTTCCTCCTTTGACACGCGGGACTATACCTATATATATATATATATATATATATATATTTCCTCGCATGGCTATTCTCTGCATCTGCAGGGTTGTTCCTTGTTTCGCATATATTTTCCTTGTTCCTGGTGGCAGTAAATAAAAGGAAAAGTTTGGAGCTGGGATTTGCTGTGGTCTCTGCCTTGTTATTTATTTATTTATTTTAGTCTACTTCTCTTTAGAAATTTAGAGCTTTTCAAATGAAGAAAATAGTTTGTTGATAAGTAGAAGTCGAAAGCTTATATATATATATAAATATTCAGCTAAGCATGTATTATATTTGCAAATGAGATCAATGCTAGATCACGGCGTTTGTGTTTGTTTTTGAGTGACTATAATCACCTCACTGTCGTGTAATGCATGTTAATGCATTTGATCATAAAAGCTTAAAAGATTTCAACGCTTCTTGATTGATGGGTGTTTTCGTAAAGTCTTGGATTGCCGTTTCTCTAGATGATATTTACGGGTGCAACTAGTTTAGGTCCCATGCTCTTTCGAGGTCTGCAAAAGCTTAGCAGTGCCTTTAGATTTTACTATGGAAAAAAGGATGTTTTTGTTCTGGGGCCAAGGAATTCGAGAAAGCTAAAAGTAGATTTCCCCGTTTTATTGTGGATGGTGGTTTAAAATAAAGAAGCAATAATCGCACTGACGAGAGAATAAAAGCTTTGCCTTTTTATTTGGGGGCCTACTACCTTTTGGATTTGATGAGCATTATTTATGAACGGTCCAATAATTTTTTATATGTCCAAGCATATTTCCTCTGTGTTACTTCAATAAATTATAATTATAATTTCATGCAATTTATTATTTCATGATTGACTGGATCCTCATGCTTATCTTAACTGGTTGCAATTTAATTTTCATGTTTTAATTTACTTCTAACTACTTTATTTTCGGACACTTTAGATTTATACAAATCATAATAAGATTGAAAATTTTCAAAGATGAAATTTTAGAGAAGTTCCGAGTAACAATTTTTTAAAATTTTTAGGTGATTATATTTTTTTAAAAAATACCACCAAAGCAATGGAGCATTTAGAAAAATATTTTATACAAAATTTTCATTCATATATCTTCCTAAAAATATTTTAGTTAATTGATTTTTATAAAAAGATATACAGAAAAGGGAAATAATGAAAAAAAATCACTCTTTTTAATAATGAAATTAATATAATAATAAATGAATATTGTGATTAATTTTATATTTTACAAAATTTTAATTCATTAAAAATAATAATAATAATTAAAAAATTAGAATTAGTATAAATTAAACAAGAAAGAAAAAAGTAAACATAATCTCCGATGATGGGATTCTAAGGAAATCCAAGTAGAAATTCTTAAGAAATCCCTAAATAAGAATATTCTTTTAAAATACTATCAAAGTATTGGGGCATCTAAAAAATTTTTTAATAAAAGATTTTATTTACTTTGTTCCTTTCAAAAATTTATACTAATGATGGTGAAATAATTAGGTAGTTAAGATAAAATTAAAATGAGAAATGAAAATATAACATGAGGGAGATAGGTAATAGGTTTTTTTTTTTTTTTTTTAAATATGTATAATATGTTTTTTCATATACATGTTGCACTTGTTCTTGGCATTACATAATCTTGAAAGTAATGGCAATTTTTGATAATGAGACTTGGGAAGTCCGAGTAGTGATTCTTGAAAATTTTTTAGATGAGAATTTTTCAAAAAATATTACCAAAGAATTGGAGTATTTGAAATGATTCTCAATACGAAAATTTTTCATTTATTTTTCACCTTTAAAACCGAACTTTTATATAACGCAATAACATCACAAATCAATTCATATGCATCATATTTCGCATATATCAGTTATAAAAGTAAACGAAATCTCCAATGATGGGATTTAGAGAAGTTCGAGTAGTGATTCCCGAAAATTTTTTAGGTGAGAAAAAACTTCTAAAAATTACTACAGTATTGGAGCATTTAGAAACTCATTTCGATACAAAGATCTTTATTTTTTCTTTAATTTGAACAATTTTCAAGAAAAAAGTATATAAATTATTTACAAGAGTATGTATTTTTTAAGGAAATAAATAAATTTATAGATAATTATATTATTACATAACTTTTAAATATTAATAATTATTAAAAAAAGTAAATAAACTCTCTAAGGATAAGATCCCAAAGAAATCTGAGTAATAATTTTTTAAGAATCTCTAGATGAAAAATTTATCTAAAATGCCGCTAATATACTGAAGCATTTAGTATAATTTTCAATAAATATTTCTTGTTTTTTAATAAATAGAATAAAAAATGATTTTTTTAGAATTAAATTATAGATATCATATTTTATGCATTATAATAATAAATTTTGATGATAAATATGAACTGTGGATGATGAGATTTCTTAGAGTTTCGAGTAGTAATTCTTAAAAAATTCTTTAGGTGAGAAAACTCCTTTTGATGTAGCCAAAGTATTGAAATATTTTTGAAAATTTTTCAATAATCAAGGTTCTTATTTATTTTTTCAAACTAAAAATAAAAATATGCTTTTTTACAATAAAGAAAATAAAGAAAATTTAAATTTAAATACTAAAATTAAGACCATTTTAGTCAAATTAAAAGGATAATACATAATTAATTAATACCATTTTAAACAAGCATTGTAGGGGTGCTAATCCATTCCCACGTGTAATCAACTCCTAAACCCAAACTATTTTCATAAACCAAAAAATTATCTTTTTGATAAATTTTTAATTAATTTAAAAATGTTTATTGAAAGATAAGTTTTAATAGGTGGCCAATCATACCTAGTCAAAAAAGATTTGTGGTGATTCCTGTTTTATTTTCAAATTCATGGATGGCTTTAAAACCATTACGATAGCTTAGCAACTCCACTAGAGAAGTTATTTTTTTAGAGCCAGGCCAAAAATTAATAATGTGTTATCTTTAATTTTGTTTTAATGGTTGTAATTGGTATTTAACCTTAATTTCCTTAATTTTAATTTTTTCTAATAATAGCAATAATAATAACAACAACAACAATAATAATAATAAAAGAAAAACAAAAAAATTGTATTTCATTTTACCCATGTCATTTATTTACTATTTGCTCTTTTATTTTATGTTTTGTATGTATTATTATTGTTATTATGGAGAGTTAAGAACAAGGATTATAATACTATGCTCCCTTATTCACACACGACACATCATATCACGCATGAGCTCTATACACAGGCTTTAACCCTTTTAGGAGGGAGTAAAGTACTTATACTCTCGTGAGGTAATAATTTTCATAATTGCAAGCGAAATACTCCCACTCAAATTGAACATTGTCCGTTTGTAGCCTATAATAGGTGAGGATCGAGGTGTCTTATTAGTCTAGAGTGAATGCTTGTGAGGAACAGTTTAAGGACCTTTTAGATGCAAATCAATCTGAACCAAGCATATAGCAAACCATAAAAGCTGACTCAAGGTAGAGCCATACCTACCCTTTTGTACACTGTCCCCAAAAAATATGGCGAGTAAGGGAACATTTGTATTGCAATGCTTTTCTATGGAAAATTGTAATTGTATGCATTCACATTTGTTTTGATTTCTTAAAAACAAAAATAAGATGTTTGTCTTTTTTTTAGATAATATAAAAAGAAAACTTTTCCCTTTGTTTCTTTCATTTTCCAAGCTTTTATTACTATTTATTATTTTCATTTTTTCCCATAGACAAACTTATCATTTTTTTTTCTTTCATATTTCTTTTTCATAAATTACATTGACTTACTACAATAACATAGTGAGGTATTTGCTTTAAGACATCTTTCAATAAAGTTCTTTTCATGGATCCAATAGTATTACAGATTTGTTCTTCTTTTGTAAGTGCCCAGTGCGAATCGTACAATGAAGTGCATGAATGGTCTAACAAAACTTAGCAAAAAGAAAAGGATTGTTTACCTATTGGTTTTATGTTAGGGTTACTAAAAAAAGTGTATCTGAATCTTACCCTAAATAATTTAGAGGATTTGGCTACCATATGGAATAAGATGGGTAAAGCTAGAAAGGAAAAGTTTTGTGAAAAGTATGGGCAGATTGCATCTCTTATTTCATTAGTGATTGAAGAACATTTGATTCAAGTAGCCATCTAGTTTTGGGACCTGTCATATAGATGTTTCACATTTAATGATGAAGATTTGATACCAACCATTAAGGAATATTCAATTTTGGTGGGATTGAAATTGCAATACCCTAATAAGATATATGTCAGAAAACCAAAGTCAGGGTACCGTAAGAAAATAGTTAAATTGATAGGAATAAAGGTAGAGGCCGTGGATGCTCTGACGAAGGATAAAGGCAAAGGTGTCAGCTTACCTTGACATTTCTTTTGAGATTTCATTTTAGGACACTTGGAAGATGATTAAGGCATGGCAGTGCTCACCTTAGTAATTTATGGCATGGTGACCTTTCAAAAAACTTTGGGGTATATTAAATTGGTAATAATTGATCTATTCGAACAAATTGAAAGTCAAGTGATTAATTCCATTCCGACAATCGTAGCCAAGACAATTAGGTCATTGAATTTTTGCTACCAAAATGAAGGATGTTTTATCGAGAGTACACAGCTACTATTTGTTTAGATAAATAGCCATTTTTATGCAAAAAAAAAGAAGCTTTTTCCAAGCCTTATCTTTGAAATAGAGTCACAGTCAAAGCGTTTAGCCATAGTTAATGGTCAAAACTAAAATCCAAAAAAGAGTGGGTAGCATTCTTTCGAAGGCTTACTAGTGATCAATCGAATGGATGGCACCATGGATACCTAATGTGCCTATGTTATATCAAGGTGGAGATAATCCATGGGTACTACTTTTAGGATTATGGGGAGTGGTAAGTTACACTATACTAATGGTGTTAAGGCAATTCTGTGCAAAGCAATTTGTATATTGCAACACATGGACTTGCCAAAGTAAAATTTGCTTATGGAGAAACGAGCTCATCAAGAACTACAAAATAGTTAGTTTAAGTATGGAAGAAGACTCGAAGTCTAAGATTAGAACCTATCCTTGACAAGGTCACACTCGATTACTCAATTTGGAAAGTAAAGCATTCTAGAGATATTGTGTTCCCTCAAGATGATTTCTCATTTCAACAAGTTGACCTTTAGACAACAAAAACCATTATTAGAACTTAAGCTTGTTAGGCAAGAACTTGAAACGAAAAAAAAACTGAAGAAAGAGAATTTGATACTTTAAAAAGAGATCAGACAACTAAAATATGAAATGAAAGCCTAAGAAAATAAACTCAAAAAAGTAATACAAGATCGAGATATGGCAAAAAATGATCTAAAGGATTTGCATTAAGAAAACAAAAAGATGTGAACCTAACTAAAAGAAGGAAAAATGTGTTAGATTGGTGGTAAGTAGTATAAAGAGATGATTGAACTTCAAGAAAAGATCCAACTTTAAAAGGACAAAGCTAAAAAAATGAAGAAAAAGCTATCAAGATCTCTCAAGAGCATCAAAATTAGGAGAATTTGTATTCAACAGCTTTGGTAAGGTTGATAGAAAGCCAAAAAAAAAATACGAGATTAAACACCCAGATAAAAGATGAAAAGAGAAAGCATTGTGAAATATAAAAAGATCGTATTTCCATAATTAAGAGATGGAACAAAATTACGAGACCACAAGGACTATATTTCCATAATCATTAAAGAATAGCAAAATAAGGAAGAATATTGGAGATACACTTGAGATCTCAAAATGGATGCTCACATGAAGTGTAAGGCGAAGAGCATCAAAAGGCAACAATACATAAAGCATCTGGCTATTCAAATTTGCAAGGTAGTGAGAAAAGTAAAGGATATGGTAAAGATGGTAGAAGCTTTGATACAAGAAATCAACTCAACTAGAAGTTATGGGCAACATCTATTGGACTTTTTGGTTGAAGCTAAAAATCATTATGAGCAAATTAAATGTTTATATGGTTACAATTCTAAAATGATAGACTCTCTGTAATCAAAAGTTATTTAGAATCAATGAAAAGTTTTAATGTTTAAAATATTTCTTGAGTAAATACCTCTCAATGTATTCATGCACACATTGTGCATGTTCATTCTTTATCAATATTTTATCTCATTAAAATGATGTTTTTAAAATTAAAATAAAGATTTTTCTTTCAAAAAAATAATATAGCATCCAAAATTTTCAAATTATGTTAATAAAGTTTAAAGATAGCTTAATCATTGAAAGCTCAAAACCAATTTGCATGCCACCCATACAATACACAATCACACATCAGAATTATGGAAAACAAATAGGTAGCTAAGATAGAAAGGATTGGAAAAGCTCAAGAAGATATGCAAAAACGGATTACTAAAATGTAAGAAGAAATACGAAGACAAATGATAGAGTTAAGGGAGTTAATGGGGGCATGACCAAAGGAAAAGGTTTTGCTGAAACCTTTATTGTAAGAAAGGAAAAAAAAATAATAATGTAAGAGAAAAGCCACTTTACCCATTCAGGTATACCCCACCCCATGCTCAAGCTCCTCAAGTGATGTATCCACTGCCTATGGGTAGGCAACTTTATTCTTTTATAAATGTGAACTAACTAGCTAATCAACAATAAAATCAGGGGCATATTGAAGTCAATAAAGAAAAAAAAATTCAACATAAATATGACTTGCTAGAAGAAAGACTAAAAGCCATTGAAGGAAGGGATATCTTTGGAAGTATTGATACAAACAAACTCAATTTAGGCCCAAATCTAGTAATTTTGCCAAAGTTTAAAACTCTTAATTTTGAGAAGTATGATGGAACTAAGTGCCCATCGGCTCATCTCACAATGTTCAATCGTAAAATGACAGGTCACACTGACAATGATAAGTTTTTGATCCACTACTTCCAGGATAGTCTCACTAGGTCTGCGACTAGATAATATATCCAATTAGATAAGAGTTGCATACATTCTTAAAAGGATTTGCTAGATCATTTCTAGGTTAATACAAGCATGTATCGAACATAGCTTTTGATAAGTTGTCACTGCAAAACATGAAAAAAGAGCCAATAAAACTTTCAAAGAATATGCCTATAGATGAAAGGATCTTATCGTTCAAGTACAACCATGTTTGACTGAAAAAAAACCAATGGTGCTTTTCACCAATATTTTAAGGCACCATATTATGACAGGCTTGTTAGCAATACAACAAAAAATTTTATTGATATGGTGATTTGTGATGAAATGATAAAAAATGTCATCAAAAAGGGCAAGATCGAGACAAATGATACATTTAGCTCCAAGAAAGTAATCCACTTAAGAAAAAAGATGCAAAGGCACATGCTGTGGCCTATGGGAATCAACCACCTAGAAATTTTATCCCATATCACCCTTATCCAACCTACCTACCTTATTGCCCTACCATAAATAGCATTTCTCAAGGTCTATACCCATATTAATCGGTACCACTATCGAGGTTCCCATAGAGCTTTCACCCTCACATGCTTATGCATACCCTTACACCTGTAGCCTAACCTATTGTTCAGCCAAATAGTTCAACAAGCAATCCTAGAGGTCTACGAGCCACTTAAGAGAAAATTTCCATTGGCCTCATTCCTATGTCTTACATTAATTTATTCCCTCAGCTAATAGCAAATTATCTCATTGTGCCTTATCCCATAAAGCCATTGAAACCTATATACTCTAGATGGTATGATTTGAATGCTCGGTGTGATTATCATGATGAGGTTATGGGCGTTTTACAAAAAAATGCATAGCTCTTAAAAATAGAGTGAAACACTTGATTAATAAAGGATATGTAAATTTTGACACTAGCAAAAAGCCAAAAGTCAATGAAAATTATTTACCAAACCATGCTGGGCTAACAATCAATGAATAGGTGGTATGATAGGGTGTATTAAGAGAAGTGTTGATTAAGTTAAAACCTCGATAGGTCAAATGTTTACAAGCTTAGTCAAAGTTGATATGCTTCATGCAAATTTCTTATAATAAGAGATCCATCATGAAGATTATGACTTCGCCCAAACTTGTATTTGTTGCATGAATGTGGTAGGATGCTATTCAAAATTATGGCATGTTTCACCAAATGTTGCAAACAATAATAGATTCATCATTGGTAGACTTCTATGAAAGAGATTATTAAAATTCAATGGATGCAGCAGAGGAAGGATCTTTAAGGAGTATATTCTCTAAGTTTGTGCTTAAGTCAATGACAATTTATTGTAATGAAAACCAAGTGGGGCATAAGAGCAATCTTTAAAGAATGCAATAGAATGAGGATCTTCAAGGAGTATGTTCTTTAAGTTTGTGCCAAGCCAATGACTATATTTGTAATAAAAAGCCAAGATTGGTAAAAGAGCAACCTATTGTTTTTTTTTATGAAACCTATAACAATTTAAGTCTCTAGCCTATTCCCTTACTAGAATGACAAGGTAGTGCCATATAAGTATAATTACAATGTCATGGCACAAGAATCAAATGATTGTCAGATTGCAAGTGACTTAAATACCACCAGCACTAAAAATATAACTACAGTAGGTTGAATGATGTGGAATGGGAGATGTTACACTCTGAAAATGTTAAAAAAGGCTCGAAAAAAAAAAGCTAAAGAAGAAGAAAAAATGTTGAAAGAAAGAGAAAAAGCTCACCTTTTAGTGGCTCAATATGCATAATATAAAAAATCTGTCATTGAAATGAAGCCTTTGAGTTTTTAAAGGTAATTAAACACAACGAATATAGCGTGGTAGAACAATTGAATAAGATGTTCGTTTGAATTTCTCTATTGTCACTGTTGTTGAACTATAAACCACATAGGAATGCCCTACTAAGCGTGTTAAATCAAGCACATGTGGACCTTAACATCTTTGTTGAGAATGTTGACCATATAATAAGGAGTATTATGGCTCTAAATTTCATAACTTTCAATGATAATAAGATTCCACTAGAAGATTAGGACAGTTTCAAGGCTCTTTATATTACTACTATGTGTAAAGGCCATATCTTAGCTAAAGTTCTTATTGATAATGGCTTTTCAATCAATTTCATGCCTATGATCACCTTAAAAATATTACTTATTGATGCCTCATATATGAATACCAACCATATGATGTGAGGGCTTTCAACGGGTCTCGAAGAGGTGCTATGAGACATCAAAATACCAATGCAAATAGGGTATTGTGCTTTCTATATAAAATTTCAAATCATGGATGTTTTGCCATCTTATAACTATTTATTGGGGTGATTATGGACTCATATGGTAGGTGTCGTCTCATCATTTTTGTATCAAAAAGTAAAGTTTATAGTGGAAGATCAATTGATCAGTGTTTCTGGAAAAAAAAGACTTATTAGTAACAAGCCTATGATTATTCTACATGCGAAGGCTACGGAGGAGGCATTGGAGTGCTCTTTTGGATCCTTTGAATTTACTAATGAAACTTTTGTAGGAAAAGAATCGAAAGTGCCCACATCATGCCTATCAAGTACAAACAAAATGGTCGTCAAACAAATAGTTGGTAAAAGATTATATGTTAGATACGATCTCGAAAAAAATTTGCAAGGAATTAAGGAACTACCAAGGGTGTTTGAAAACAAGGAAATGTTTGGACTAGGATTTGAGGTCACTGTGATAGAAAGGAAGAGAACCATAGCTGAAAGGAGAGAGAAGATATTAGCATGACTTAAGTGAGTCAGAGTACAAAAGAATGATTATCCCTTACTTTTATGATACATTTTGTTCAGACAAATGTATCCACCCTGATTCACTAAAGGTCTCACAAATGGACCCTATGCTAAACATGGAAGAGGCCCTTTCCAACTCCAAATCTATATGGTGGGTGATAAAGCGACAATAACTTAGGAAGAAAAGCCCCTCATTTATCCATGTCAATTGGTGAAAAGCTGAGCAATTGGAAAGCAATGAAGTTGCCAGTTATCCTTAAATCTTTCAAAAAGTAATGTAGTGAGTTAATTTCCCTAATGCTTCTGCCCAAGAGCATTTGGAAGATTTTTGTACGGGCTTATATTTTCTTTATCATTTCAATAAAGCAACTAGTGTTTTGCATTTCCATTTCCTCTATTGTTTTATTCATTCGAAGTTACAATTTTTTTTCTTTTCTTACACACACGCCTACATCCTTTCAATTTCACCCATTTTTAGGTTTTCAAATAATGAATATAGGGATAACCATGACGATAATCCATGATTTGACTTTGAAAAACTTATTCATATTGATGAACATGATAATGAAGAGGATTCAAATGAGTACAATTTGTCCCTCGATTTATTAAAACTAATAGACTAAGAAAGGAAACAAATTAAACCTCATGAAAAAGCTATAGATGTAGTCAATTTAGGTGCTAAGGAAAATAAGAAAAAAGTTAAGGTGTACATATCATTTTCACCTACAAAAAAATAAAGTTAAAGGAATTGCTTTATAAGTTTGTTGATGTGTTTGTATGATCATATCAAGATATGTTGAGACCCAATTTAGATATTGTAGAACACCGATTATCATTGAAGTTAGAATGCAAGCCAGTGCAGTAGAAATTGAGGCGTATGAAGCCAAACATATTGTTAAAAATTATAGAAGAAATAAAAAAGTAGTTTGATGTAGGCTTTTTGGAAATGACCAAATCCCAGAATGGGTAGCTAACATAGTCTCAGTTTCCAAGAATGATGAAAAAGTTTGTATGTGCATGGATTATAGAGATGTGAATAGGGCTAGCCTGAAAGATAATTTTCTTTTATCCCTTATTAATACTCTCGTGGACAACATTGCTAGGCACTCCATATTCTCATTTATGGATGGCTTTTTAGGATATATCCAAATTATAATGGCCTTTTCTGATATGGAGAAAACCATATTTTTTACGATGTGAGGCATGTTTTACCATAAAATTATGCCATTTGGATTGAAAAATACGGGAGCTACTTATCAAAGAGCAATGGTAACCCTTTTTCATGACATGATGCGTAAAGAAATAGAAGTGCATGTGAATAACATGATTACAAAATCTCTTGAGGGAGAAAACCATGTTACCAATCTCAGGAAGTTGTTCGAAAGATTACGAAAGTATCAACTTATGCTAAACCAAGATAAATGCACGTTTGGTGCTAAGTCAAGAAAATTGTTAGGATTCATGGTTAGTGAGAAAGGCATTGAAGATACAATACTTGTCATCCAAAACTTATCTCCTCTACAAATGGAAAAGGAAGCAAAAGGTTTTCTATGAAGGTTGAATTATATTTCTCATTTTATTTCCCAACTTACTTCTAAATGTGACCTAATTTTTAAGTTACTTTAGAAACATAACCCTAACAATGGGATGAGAAATGTCAACATGCCTTTGAAAAGATTAAAGAGTACCTATCAAATCCATTAGTGTTGGTATCACTTGTTGCAAGAAAACCATTGATTTTGTATCTCAGTGTGTATAATCATTCTATAGGATGTGTCTTAGGGCAACGAGATGAAATAGGAAAAAAAGAGCAAAATATTTATTACTTGAGTAAGAAGTTTATCGAATACGAGTCAAAATATTCTCAATTAGAGAAAATATGCTATGCATTACGTGGACAACCCACAGGTTTAGGCAGTATATGCTATATCATTTTACCTGGCTGATAGCAAGGTTGGATCCTCTCAAGTATATTTTCGAAAAATCATCATTGTCAGTGAAGTTAGCAAAATGGCAAGTCATACTTTCTAAATAAGACATTGTATATGTTGCACAAAAAGTAATTAAAAGAAGTGCGTAGCTAAATTCCTCGTAAAATGTGCCAATGATGAATATAAGCCTATGAAGTTTAACTTTTTTGATGAAGATTTGATAAACATTTCCCAAATTAAAGAAGGTGAACCAATAGAAAGGCCATAGAAAATATTTTTTGAAGGGGCTTCAAATGCTTTAGAACATGGGATTTAAGTAGTTTTGATATCCCTTGATGGAAATTATTATCCAAGCACTGCAAGATTTGATTTTAATTACACCAACAATATAGCAGAATATAAGGCATGCATAATGGGCTTGCAAGTGGCAATTAAGAAAAATATTAGAGTATTAGAAGCATATGTGGACTTGACCTTGGTAATCAATCAACTACGAGGTGAATGGGAAAAAGAGATTTAAAGTTGGTACGATACTAAAAGTACGTGATAGATTTATCAAACAATTTGAGAAGATTCAATTCTAGTATGTACCTCGAGAAGATAATCAAATGACTGATACTTTGGTTACATTGGCTATAATGTTCAAAGTTAATGATAAAACAAAGATCCAACCTATCCAATTGAATGTGCAAAGATCACCAATGTATTGCTTAAGTGTTGAAGAAGAGATTGATGGCCTACCTTGGTACTATGATATCATGAATATGTCAAGCACCAATAACACCAAGAACACACATCAAAATTACAAACAATTATCAAAAGACTAATTATGAGATTTTTCCTCGACAAAGAAATTTTATACAAAAAAAGTCAAGATAAAATGTTATTAAGATACGTGAATGCTATTGAAGCCAAAAAGATACTGGAAGAAATGCATAAAGAAAGTTGTGAACACATGTAAATGGTCACATGATGGCTAGACAAATCATAAGAGTAGGTTATTATTAGTTAACAATGGAGAGTGACCGCATTAACTATACTAGATAAATACTAGATTTATGTAGATAAGATTCACGTTCTGCCAATCCCTTTACATGTTTTGGCACCTCCATGGTCATTCTCCATATGAAGAATGGATGTGATTGGATCTATCACTCCAAAAACTTTAAATGGGCATCAATTTATTTTTGTAATAATTGACTACCCTACAAAATAGGTCAAAACAGCTTCTTATGCTAATGTGACAAGGACGATGATGTGCAAATTTATAAAAAAGGAAATAATATGTCATTATAGCCTTTCAAAAAATATCATCAGTGATAATGCTCATAATTTGAATAACAAGATGTTAGTGAGGTTTATGCTCGATTTAAAGTGAAACACCATAACTTGGCCCCATATCAACCAAAAATGAATAGGGTGGTAAAAGCTACCCATAAATATATCAATAGAATAGTAGAGAAAATGACTGATACCTATAAAGATTGACATAAAAAGTTATTTTTCCCACTATATGCTTATAGGACATTAGTATGCACATCTACTAGGGTAACTATTTTTTCGCTTGTATATTGGATAGAGGTTGTGCTACCAATCGAGGTGAAAATTCAATCTTTGATAATCTTAATGGAAGTGAAATGAGTCCAGAATCATTATGAACAATTGAACCTCATTGAAGAGAAAATGCTCATAAATCTTTGCCATAGTCAATTTTACCAAAAAAGAATGATGCAAGCATATGATAGGAAAGTGCGATTTAAGTGTTTTTGTGATGGAGAATTGGTTTTAAAGAAAATTCTTTTGAATTAATACAATAATCGATAAAAATGGATGCCAAATTAGGAAGGTTTACATATAGTCAAAAAAGCTTTTTCGAGTGGAGAGTTGATCTTGGTAGAGACGGATAAAGATAACTTGCCAAACTCGATAAACTCATATACTGTGAAAAGTACTTTGTTTGAGGAAAAAGATAAAGAAAGGAGAAGAAAGGAAAAACAAAACAAAATAAAATGAAAAAAAATGAAAAATGAATGAGGACTTATAGTTAAAAACTCAAAAAAGGCAATTTAAGTCGAATGAAGGGTCTTAGTTAAAAATCTAAAAAGGTAGCTTAGATACGAAAAAATATCAATTTTAAAGTATAGAGGCAATGTCTAGTACAATGAACTCAGAAGGATCAAGTGCATCAATAGAATAGGTCTTAAGAAAAAAATTTTGAAATGTTGTTCATGATTGTTTGAATATCATTGTCTAAATATGATTCCTTTCTTTAAATTTTGTGCTAATGTTCACTTGTCCAAACTTCTCACTTGACATATCTTTGTACCTTCCTATAATGAACATTCATCTTTTTTTAATTTATCTTGCTATTTAATACTTTTTATTCTCATAAAGAGAGGAAATGCTAATTCATCACATTGGTCATGAAATATGGAATATGATAAATGATTGATAATATTCGTAAAAGGTCTTACATTAATTTACAAAAGTTAAGGATAACAAAGTTAAAATAAAGATTAAGAAAAAAATGGGAGATTTAGAAAAACACCCATTTTCAAACTCATCAAATCAAAGTAAAAACTTGGTAAAAGTGGTGTTGGATAACAGTATCGGTAAATAATCATCATAGTTCACAAGAAAGTAACTCATAGAATATGCAAACCAGGATTAAGATTGGTTATTTTGGAAAAAAATGAAAATTAAAAAGGATTGACTTAGAGAACCTTCTTACCACAATTTGCATGCGTCATATTTGTTTTTAATAACACTCGCATCGCATGTATTGCATTCATTGCATTTTTTAATTACATTCAATATATTTTTTAAAGAAAAAATTTGAAGTTTAGGATTTTTAAAGTTGAATGCTTCAAGGAAAAAACTGAGGTATGTGAGGGTCATTATGTCATGAAGCATTTTCAGACAAGATTTTTAAAATTTCAAGGCCTTTATTTTAGACAAGATTTTAAAATTTCAAAGCTTCTTTTTAGAAGGACCCATTTTCAGACATGATTTTTAAAGTCTCAAAACCTCTGTTTGGGAGGAGAAAAAGCCGTTTTCAGACAAGATTTTAAAGTTTCAATGCCTTTGTTTGAGAGGAGCCATTTTCAGACAAGATTCATTTTAAAAGTTTCAAGGCCTTTTATTAGAGAAGCTTTTACATGTTTCGAGATTTGTAAGACCTTCAAACATAATCTCTAAAGACTTTTAGGCAAGTTATTTTAAATTTTCAAAGTTCTAATACCTTTTATTAAAGGAGCATTCAAAGATCTCGAGATTTGTAAAACTTCTTAGCATGATCTTGTATTTTTTTTCAAAAGTTATTGAGCATTTTATTTCAAATAGTCAAATTCACAAAAAAAAAAAAAAAACAAACAAACAAACAAAATCAAAAGCAAAAGCAAAAAATCAAAAAAACAAAAAAAATGAAAAAGAGAAAAAATGAAAAAACAAAAAAACAAAAAAAAAAGAAAAAAAAAGACAAAAAAGACAAAAAACCAAAAAACCAAAAAACCGAAAGATAAAAAAACAAAAAAAAAAAGCAAAAAGCAAAACCAAAAAACAAAAATAAAAGAAAAACAAAAACAAAAAACCAAACAAAAAAAAAGAGAGGGGGAGGTTCTTTTGCTTATCCAGACAAATTGTTGCCTATATCTTTGCGTTATTTTTAATTTTCATAAATATGTAAAAAAAGACAATTGTAGAATTTTATCTGAAAAGTTTTAATGCAGTTGACTTGAACCTATTTTTGAATATGGGTCAAAACCATTAATCTGGGTCTCTTACACAATCCATTTTAAGGGCCCATTATGTCGTCTATTTTGAAAAACTGATAGTGACCCATAAAATGATCCATTTTCAAGCCCAATTAATAACAAGTCCTAAAATGGCCCAAAAAATTTTGAACTCAAATTGGACATTAGAGATGCCCCACGTGACTATGGCCTAAACAAGAAAAGAAAACTAAAGACAAAGGCCATGAATTTGGCCCTAAAAGTTGCCAAACAAAAAGAAAAATAGCCGAACTATTCCTTTTACCAAAAAACAAAACAAAACAAAGAAAGCCTCTTCACTTGGGTTGTATAAAAAAGGTTAGTTTGAAATTGAAACCAAAAAGAAAGAAAAGAGAAGAGAAAAGAAGGAGGCCCAACTTAACCTCGTCATTTGCACGTGATTTGTGTACGGAGGGGACAACCAAGCGGAACAAGGGCTGGTGGCATTTGTGGCAGACAAAGTCTGAAAGAGTAGTGTTTGGCCTAGGTAGTTGCAGGAAAGTGGGAAGAAGAAGAAGATGACAAATGACAAGGCTTGGTGAACAAGGTTCCCATTGACTATAAAAGAGAATGGGAGTTTCTGGATAAGGGATTGGTTTTTGAAGGCTGCCAAAGAGAAAAAAAAAAAAGGAAGAAAGTTCAAAACAAATATATATATATATATATTTACGAAAGAAGAGAAGAACAGCCATAAACGAGAAAGAGAGGTCGCTAATAAAAAAAGGAGTCCGCCTGAAGGAAGAATGAGGAAAAAACCAAAAGAAAAACAAAAAAGAAAGAAGAGAGCGAAGGAGCTGAAAGCCAAGGGAGAAAGAAAGTTTGAGGTCTGGAACCAAAAAAAAAAAAAAAAGAAGAGAGGATGGTGGGAAACTTACCTTGGTGAAACTGAAAAAGGTTCCATTCTGTGTAGATTTCTGACTTCCTCCCTTGACACGCGGGTCCAGTGTTGAAGGTTAGAATGTACTATAGATATTTATATTTTTTGCTCGCATGGCTATTCTTTGCATCTGCATGGCTGTTCCTTTGCATATATTTTTCTGCATTTGCTTGGCTGTTCCTTGTTTCTGCATATATTGTTCTGCATTTGCTTGGCTGTTCCTTGTTTCTGCATATATTGTTCCTTGTTTCTACATATATTATATTCTGCATTTGCATGGCTGTTCCTTGGTTCTGCATAAATTTTTCTGCATCTGCATGGCTTTTCCTGGTTTCTGAATATATTTTTCTGCATATATTTCCCTTGTTCCTGGTGGTAGTAAATAAAAGGAAAAGTTTGGAGTTAGGATTTGCCATGGTCCCTACCTTGTTATTTATTTATTTTTTTAGTCTACTTCTTTTTAGAAATTTAGAGCTTTTGAAATGAAGAAAATGGTTTGTTGATGAGTAGAAGTCAAAGGCTCATATATATATATAATATATATATTCTGCTAAGCATGTATTATATTTGCAAATGAGATCAATGCTTAGGTTTCGTTCATGCCGTTTGTGTTTGTTTTTTAGAGACTATAATCACCTCACTGTCATGTAATGCATGTTACTGCATTTGATCATAAAAGCTTAAAAGATTTCAACGTTTCCTAATTGCTGGGTGTTCTTGGAAAGTCTTGTGTTGTAGTTTCTCTAGATGATGTTTACGGGTGCAACTAGTTTAGGTCTCATGCTCTTTCGAGGTCTGCAAAAGCTTGTCAGTGCCTTTAGATTTTACTATGGAAAAAAGGATGTTTTTGTTCTGGGGCAAGGAACTCGTGAAAGCTAAAAGTAGATTTCCCTATTTTGCTGTGCATGGTGGTTTAAAATAAAGAAGCAATAATCACACTGACAAGAGAATAAAAGCTTTGCCTTTTTACTTGGGGGCCTACGACCTTTTGGATTTGATGAGCATTATTAATGAGCGGTCCACATTTTTTATATGTCCAAGCATATTTCCTTTGTGTTACTTCAATAAATTATAATTTTAATTTCATGCATTTTATTATTACTTGATTGATTGGATCTTTGTGCTTATCTTAACTTGATGCAATTTAATCTTTCAAGTTTTAATTTACTTTGAAGTACTTTATTTCTCACATACTTTAGATTTAAAATCATAATAAGATTGAAAATTTTGGAAGAAGAGATTTAAAAAAAATCCTAGTAATTCTCGAAAATTTTTAAGTGAGAATATTTTTCTAAAAAATATTACCAAAATAATAGAGTATTTAAGAAAATAGTCAATACACAAAATTTTCATTCACGTGTCTTCCTAAAAATATTTTAGTTAATTGATTTTTATAAAAAAACAAAAAGAAAAGGGAAATAATGACATTGAATCACTGTTCTTAATACTAAAATTAATATGATATAATACTTGAATATTGTGATTAATTTTATCTTGCAAAAAAATTTTAATTCATTAAAAATAATAACAAAAAATAAAAAAATTAGAATTAGAATAAAATTAAATGAGAAAGAAAAAAGTAAATGAAATTTCTGAAGATGAAATTTTAAGGAAGTCCGAGTAAAAATTCTTAAAAAATCCCTAAGTATGAAAATTCTTTTAAAATATTTTCAAAGTATCGGGGTATCTAGAAAAATTTTCAATAAAAAATTTGATTTACTTTGTTCCTTTCAAAAAATTTTAATAATGATGGTGAAATAATTAGGTAGTTAAAAGAAAATTAAAATGAGAAACGAAAATATAACATGAGGAAGATAGGTAATAGTTTTTTTTTTTTTTAAATATGTATAATATGTTTTTTTTATATGCATGTTGCACTTATTCGTGGCATTACATAATCTTGAAAGTAATGGGAATTTTCAATGATGGCACTTTAGAAAGTTCGAGTAGTGATTTTTGAAAATTTTTTAGGTGAGAGAATTTTTTTGAAAAATATTACCAAATAATTGAAGTATTTAAAATGATTCTCGATATGAAAAATTTTCATTTATTTTTTACCTCTAAAATCGAACTTTTATATAATGTAATAACACACAAATTAGTTTATGTGCATCACATTTCACATATAGCAGTTATAAAAGAAAATGAAATCTTTGATAATATGATTTCGGGAAGTTCGAGTAGTGATTCATAAGAACCTCTTAGGTGAGAAAAGACTTCTAAATGTTACCAAAATATTAGAATATTTAAACACTATTTTCAATACAAAGATATTTATTTTTTTCTTTAATTTGAAAAATTTTCAAGAAAAAAAAGAAAATATATAAAAATTATTTACAAGAGTATGCATTTTTTAGGAAATAAATAAATTTATAGATAATTATATTATTACATAACTTTTAAATATTAATAATTATTAAAAAAAGTAAATAAAATCTCTAAGGATGAAATTATAAAGAAATTTGAGTTGTGATTTTTTAGAGATCTCGAGGTGAGAAAATTTATCTAAAATGTCACCAATGTACTAGAGCATTTAATACAATTTTTTATAAAGATTTTTCATTTTTTTTAATAAATAGAATAAGAAATGATTTTTTAGAATTAACCATAGATATCATATTTTATGCATTATAAATATAAATTTTGATGATAAATATAAATAGTTTATGATTGGATTTCTAAGAATTTTAAGTAGTAATACTTAAAAGATTCTTTAGATAAGAAAATTACTTTTAATATCACAAAAATATTAGATTATTTTCTAAAATTTTTCAATAAACAAGGTTCTTATTTATTTTTTTTCAAACTAAAAATAAAAAATATGTTTTTTTATAATAAAGAAAATAAAGAAAATTAAATTTTAAATACTAAAAGTAAGACCATTTTAGTCAAATTAAAGGATAATTTATAATTAATTGGTATTGTTTTAAACAAGCACTGTGGGGATGCTAATCCTTCCCCATACATAACCGACTCTTGAACCCAAATAATTTTTTACAGACCCAAAAATCACCTTTTTTTTTATAAAATTTTAAGTAATTTTAAAATTTTTATTAAAAAGATAAGTTTTAATAGGTGGCCAATCACACGTAACCCAAAAATATTGATGGTGACTCTTTTTTTATTTTCAAATTTATCGAGCGACTCTAAAATTGTTATGACAGGAACAATAGATATCGTTAGTCCCTACTGTACCTATTCAATTTAGGTGAGTTAGAAAGAGATGAGTGAGCTCTAAATATCCACACAATGCCCATGACAAACCACACTATAAAGAACCAATCTAGGGCCATTGAGGTTTTACTTACTCTTCAATTAAACATATAATAGGTAGAAAATAATGTTTAATATAGAGATAAAGATTTTCACTTCAATTTTCCAACAACCATAATGAAATTACTACAATAAATATATCTTTAAACAACAAAATTGAAAGGGCATATACCTTAACTTACCAACCTCTTTTTTGTGAGATGCCATGACTGCTAAGGCAAATCTTCGCCTTTTATTAAGTGCAGCTAGCCTTTGAGAAATAGAGGATAAAAAGAGAACTACAGAGCATAAAAACGTAATTTTTCAAACATTTCATTGTACCTACATCTGACTGTGATTATTAAAAAAAAGTTTTACCTCATAAGTATTGACAATTTTTTTATCATCATTCAAAGAATCTCTAGCCTTAGCAACTTCAATTGAAATGGACATCATACCCTTAACATCCTACAATAGATCAAGATATTAATAACATTACCACAACATTAGAAACAATGTTTAATATATTGAAAAGCACTAAAACCATATAACCACATGTTTGAACTTGATAATAAGGGTGAGCAGATATCAGTTTAAATCGATTTAACCAATTGAAACTAATGAAATATGGTCATTTTGGTTTGGTCTTGTTAATTTTTAGTTATAGTCAGTTTTGGGATTAGTTAAATTAGTTAAATCAGTCAGTTATCAATTTTAAAATTGATAACTGAATTAACCAAATTAATTGATCTTATAATAACTAAAGGGGCCTTCAATAATCCATACAAAATTTTTTTTGAAGGGATTATTGAAGATGTTTTTGGTTAAAAATGTCTTCAATAATCCCTCATGAAAGTTTATTGAAATGATTATTGAAGAAGTTTGTGGCCAAAAACGTTTTTAATAATCCATACAAAAATTTTTTTGAGAGGATTATTGAAGACATATATGGCTAAAAACGTCTTCAATAATCCATACAAAAATTTTTTTAAGCAGATTACTGAAGGTATTTTTGCCAAAAATGCATTCGATAATCCCTTATAAATTTTTATGAGAGAATAAATGCCCCTTAAAGGGTAAATGTGTATATTCTTTAACAACTAATTAAGGTTTTGATATCTTTAACATTTTAGGAAATAATGAAAAATATGCACAAAAGCTGGGTTCAAGTATGAAGAATGCTATTAGAACTTAAAATGTCTTTTAATTAGCTTGTTTGATGTTTTTTATGAACTTTTATATCCATTTGCTACTAACTTGGAGTGTCCTTAGCTTATTTTATGTTTTGTATGAGCTGTTAGCTTAATTTGCCAACATAAAATGTCTTTTATATTTTGCACCAAAGTTATGAGAGCTATATTTGCTTGATTTACCTTTTTCAGTTGGTCTGTTGACCCTTGAAAACTTGTTTATGTGTTGAAAGGACAATTATTATGTATTGTTGGCTTTGTTTGTTATTTGATATATGTTAGAGTAATTCTTTTTAAAACTTATTGTTTAATTTATTTTGATTAAATAACTTTATATGAGTATTTATTTATCTTATTTCTTGTAAAATATTATTGAAATTATTAAATTCTTTAGTGATTAGTTTGAATGATATGTGAATTTGAGTTTTATTGGATTGAATTTGTCGTTAAATAATTATCAAAATAGGATAAAAAATGATGAAAAATTTGGTTATTTAACTAAATTGACCAAATCAAACTGATTTTTGGTCGATTCAATTAAATTGATTATTTAAAATTTTATTGGTCAGTTCGATTACTTGTAAAATAAAAGTTGGTTAATTTGATTATTAATTTTTTTAGATCAACCCGACCGAGCTGACCGATAAGTCACCCTTACTTGACAAAAGTAAATTTCCCTATAAAACCCAATAATAAACCTCATAAATATCTAACAGCATCCATCCAAAAATATTACCGTCCTACTTTCCAAGAGTAAGCCAAGCCTTGCACAGCATTCAAGTTGCAACCATCATTTAGAGAGGCTGTAGGCCTTAAATGGTAAACAAAAATTTAGGCATGCTACAGAAAAGCTTTATGCATTTTCACACATGCTCAAAGAGTAATTATCATTTGTATTTGTTTAAAACTATCGAGATAAACAACACTGATCATGGTTTTAGATTAATAAGAAAACAAAAAGCTCACTTTGATTGTTGTATTTAAGTTGCTCCTGGCATTGCTACAAAGCTTTATCTAATCATGGTTTTCAAATAAGTGAAAACCTTAAGCTTGGACACATTCACAGATCATGAAAAAAAAAATTCTAATCAAGTTAATATATTATTGGCTTGAAAACAATAGAATATGAATAAGAAAAAATGAGTTTATCTTTCCATCAGTGGCAACAAAATCAAAGCTAATTAATTTGCTTGATCTTGGATTCACAGAATCCCAAATACGTGCAATGTTGAATGACTTGATTTTGCCTGATTGGTCATAGCTCAAATAGGGATTGAAAACTCATGGTTGATAATCTACATTGTTAGGGAAAAAAAAAAGCTTATTAAAAGAGACAAATAAAAAGGTAGTTCAAGAAAAAGGATCACAACAATGGAATATGAATATTCATTTATTTGTCTATAAATTTCCATTCTAATTAAGTTGAGAGTTTAAGATGATGTGCATCAAAAAGGAAATTTTTTTAAACATCTAAAAGGAATACAAAATCATAGACATGTGGAATGCTAAGATTAAAAAAGCAAATAGAACCGTAACAACCACAACAAAAAGCCGTTTAAATACCATGCCTAAAACATAAATTTACAACCCACATTACAAAAACTTAGTCACCAAACCAAAAAAAAAAAAAAAAAAACAATTCAAAGCCAATGAAAACCTTTCAAACGCCATAAAAGACTCATGCAAGCATAAAAAAAAAATACAAACAAAGATAATAATAATACCCAACAAAATCTCTAACAATTTATGCAAAGAAAAAAGCTCCATAAACACATGTAGATAGTTCGACGCATAAAAACTCACTGTGCATCCTCAACCAAATCTCTTAGCCTAACTTCATTAATGCAAAATAAATCAACAAACAGTAAAAAATGCCAGAAAAAGAAAAGGTTCATTATTTTTTGCATGTTTTCTGCCATTTTCAAAATATCATAATTCATAGTAAAAAAAATTCACCTAGCAAAATAAAAACTAATTAGGACCCCAATTGACCCCAAAATCTCACTAAACCAATCAAAACCCAACTTATTTTTCTACAAATTAAACAAATCTAAACAATATCTAGATGCCAAAACCAAGCATTTAGATAAAAAACCATAAAAATTTAAAAGAAAAGGCATACTTACATTATGTCCTTTCCAAACTTTGTACACATGCTTTTCCACGAAAGAAATTCCAACACCTCGTTTTCTCCTCTTATACCTTTATTGTATTACATTTGAACCGAGTCGAAGATTTGAGATTTGTGCAGGATTTTCATTTCATTTAAAAAAAATCGCAACACCTCTTTTCACAAAAACCTTCTCCACCACACTAAAATAGTACTCAATCGTATGATGATTCAATCATAAAAGTCAGAGTTGGACCTTGGTTTTTTTGGGTATTTAATATTTTCTTAGAAGATGGGTTTATTGTGACTTGAAAATAGATAAGAATGGAAAAAGAACTGTGGAGAAGAGGAGAGAAAAAAGAGATAAAGCTAAAACCTTTAAACCAGTTGGAGACAACAAACAGCTGTAAAAAATTTTTATGCTCAAATTTAACCTTCAATCTATTTCAAATGAGATTAGGGCACTTGATTCTCTAACTTTACTTAGGAGTGAGAAGGATTTGAAGAAGGAAATGGAAAAGGGAATGCCCTTTTCAAAGTCTTTTTCTAAAAAGCTTTTAGAAGAAGAAAGACAAAAATTACCCCCTAATCATTTCGTTTTACATTGTTGAGCTATCCTCATTAAAACCAATTGGTGACAGCTTTTATATATGTTATAGATTACACAATTATCTCAATAGTATATCATCAATAAAGTTAATGTTGAATCTTTGAATTTGATTATTAAATAAAATTAATTTGGAACACAATAAATATGAATATAAAATATTTTTAATATTATGTTTATTATATATACAACAATTATAAATAAAAAATAATATTGTTATTTAACATTTGATTTTATTATAAAAATAATCATTTACAATATATTATTCTACTTATTTCACTTTTAAATTTTAATTTTAATATAACAATTATTTGAATATTAAAAAATTATGTTATAATTTTAACATTTGAATGAATTTGATATTTTGTGCAAAACATTAATAACATTATTAACAAATTAACTTTAAATTATATTTTTCTTAGTGTTTTAAACATATAAAAATATTAAAATTATTTGAAAATAAAAACATTATCGTTTAAGTTAAAACATATTTGTATTATGTTAATTTGGTCAATTGATGTATATGATTATATACAATGTTATTATAATAATGTCAATTGGTGTATATGATTTTTTGAATTCAATTTTTTTATTGTGCATTTGATAATTAGTGTATTTTATATTTTATCTTATATAAATATATAAAAACCAAAGCTTTTGCTAATGAAAAAAAAATCCAATGTTGATAATTTATATTATTGATATGTGAACAAACTTGAAAAATGCCACGTATCTTTTAAGAAGTACATTTGTTTTACTTTATTTGATCTTATGTATCTTTAATTTAAAAATGTTTCAAAGCAACTAAAATAATTATATTTATTTATTTATTTTTACTTTATATCACTCTCAATTAAATTCATATAAAAAATAATAAAACTTAAAAAAATAATATAAAACAATTAAATTAATTACATTTATTTAGTTATTTATTTATTTTTATTTACATTTAATCACTCTTAATCAAATTCATATAAAAGTAATAAAACTTTAATTGTTATCATTGATATGTAATATATATAATATTATAATTATAGGTTTAAATTTGGTAAAAAGTTTAAATTATTAGACCAAATCAATTTATAAATGATAAATTAATGCTAAAATTTTAAATACAAAAAGAATCTTGCCGCACATAAACATAATTTGAAGTAGTATGCAAGCCCGTGCTTCACTACAGGATCTATAATATTTTATCTATCACATACTGATAAGAATTTTTTAGAGAAATTACTATTCTTAAAGTAAAGAGAATAGTGTAAAAATAATATAATTATAAAAATACACAAATTTACATTATTTGGACTAAAAGAAAAGCTCACATTTTTTTTCTTAATCTTGGTGTCTCCTTCGGAAGTATTGCTAGTAACGGTGGATGAGACATTTCCCAGCCAGAGTACTGCAACAAGCATTTGGAAGACACTCTCTTGGTCTTTTTTGCTAACATAGACAACATCCAAAGCTTCCTGACATTAGACATATAAACAGTATATGCCCAATACTTTCTCAGTTTTAAAGAATGAATCGTGACAAATAACTAAATGGATGGAAGAGATATAATTCACGTGAAATAAGCAAGTATCTTAACAATGTGAAATTGTTTAGCATCATAAACCCCAGAAATAGAATAGTAATTACTCTGCTTCAAATATTTATACTCATCTAAATTCTTCAAATTTAGCTTCTCTGTTTGTCAAAATTGAATGAACATAGGCAAGGAACGTAACTTAATAATGCAGCAAAAAAAAAGAAAGACTTTACTTGTGCATAACCATTTCCTTTATCATATTCACATTCAAAACATAATTCACAATCAATATATTTCTTTTGTTTTTAATCTTATCGCATCTTTGAGACAGCGTATGAGTCTGCAAGATAGTTCACTGTCTTAACAATCAATACACGTTCTTTTGTTTTTAATCTTATTTTTAATGGCTCTGCTTTCAGGTTGGCTTCAAGGTGTTATTGCAGATTACGGGGTTCCCCTAATGGTCTTGTGTTGGACAGCATTGTCTTATACGATACCTGGCAAAGTTAATTTTGGAGTCCCCAAGAGGCTTTTCTATCCACTTCTTAGGCAACCTGCATCTATGTATCAATGGGCAATGATAAAGGCAAGTCGTGAATCAATTTTTTTATTTGTTCGCTTTCCAGAGATCTTATGTTTTCCTATATCTTATAATTGAATTGTCTAAAAAAATCCATAACCTTAAGCTACATTCTAGGAGCATTTTGTTGAGGACGTAAAGTATTTTTCAGCGCATACCTGGCTTTTCTAATTAGATGAGATCAAAGGTAAATTTTTATTTATCATATCTCTTACTAAAGGACATAGGAAATGTTCCGATGATGTACATCTTTGCTGCCTTTATACCAACATTGATGATAACAGGTCTATACTTCTTCGATCACAGCTTCGCTTCACGGATAGCACAACAAAAGGGGTTTAACCTTAAGAATCCTTCTGCTTACCATTATGATGTCTTGTTGCTACGAGTTATGGTACTTAACTGATGCTTTTGACCTACTGTCTCTGAGTCCTTCTCCCCGCCTTTTTCACAAGTTATATTTTCAAATCTATATTTGCTACTAATTTCAGGCTTAAATGCTTCTTGTCAATCGTGGCTTTAGACTTTGATTTGTGGGTTGCTTGGACTCCTTCCTTCAAATGGGGTCCTACCACAATCTCCTATGCACACTAAGAGCCTTGCAGTTCTCAAGAGGCAAGTGGGTTGTAGTACTTTTAGAAACTATTCCCTTAATTGTTATATGATAACCATAACTTTAAATGAACACATAAATATATAAAACAGTCTTCATATAACACAACTGTTACATTCTTCACTGTTCTTACTTCTTGGTTATATCACTGCAATCGTACACGTTTTTACCCTTCATCCGACACACAAGTTTTGATTTTCTTTTTTTTTTTTTTCAAATTTTTTGCTCCATTACGTAGTGTTTTTTTTTTTTTTTTTAAGAATATACGGTTGATTCAGTTATTTTAATTTTTTCAAAAGAAAATATAAACATGTATCTAACTATTAAATTTGTATCTTTTTGTTAGTTATACTACATATTTTACTTTATTATTATTTGTCTTTTAATCTTGAATGTGTTTGATCCCATAAATGTTGCAATTTTTCATCAAAATTATTAGAAGCAGGATTGAAAGCAAGTTATTCGGGACGCAGCGTTTAGTAAAGTTTGTTTTAGGCAGGGGTTTTTGGAAGTGAGATTTGATAACGGATGATTATATAAAGGCATTAGCTTCTTTATGTACTTCTGCTCTTTTCATCACCCCAACTGTCTCCCCTACATGTGCTTGGGGATAGCTTTTAATTTGTGGTATTCATTTAGGGAGATCTCTCTGCTCATAATCCCTTGATTTGTTTTACATGTACCAAAAGGAAATTCTTTTTTGGCCAAAATTAAAAAAAAAAAAAAACCCTTGATTGATAATAGGCTTACAAAACATTTCAACAGAGATTTTATGATTTAAGGGAAACAATATTATTCTGTCTAAAATTTTGTACAGTAACAACTATTTCAAAATAAAAGTTTAATGTAATAGTTTTAATTTAATGGGTATAATTACACATTGTACTTAGAAAATATTAACCAAATTTTTTATACCCATGGTAATTAGAATTGTAGTAAGCACCTAGTTGTAATTACAGTGTTGCTTTTATAATTACACATTATAATTTAATGGGTATAAATAAAAGAATGACAATAGTAATCACATAGTAAGTGTTAATAGAAATATCAATTTTACTCATATTCAATAGAAATTTTGATTTTTTATCCGAATAGCGATAGATATAAGTATTATATTGTGGGTATGGGGATGAGGATGTATATAATTTTAAATTTTTATTGGGTACGAGGATGGAAATATGTAATATAGTACCCGCCTCATATCCATACCCTTACCTTACATATATATTTATACATATTTAATACATAGATTTTTATTAAATAATATAAATTATTATTTTAAATTAATTAAAACTAATATATTTTTATTGAGAAAATATATATTAATATATATATTTATAAAAATTTACCTAAATATAAAAATTTACCCATACTCATTAAATACTTGGGAGAATGAAGATAAGGATAAATTCAAAATACCCATTGGATATGAGTACATAGATGGATATAATATGAAAATCTAGGGATGAAAATGAGGAATACTCTATCCTACCCATTGACATCCCTCGACACATTGTAATTATGCTATTTCGTCTGATTATTTAAGAAGTTACTTTAATGCTAATAAAAAAAAAGGAGAGGGTTAGTATTATTTTTACTTTATTCTTATATGATGATTTTTTTTATCATATTTTGTATTTAATTTGTAAAATGTTTAAAATAAATCCATTTTATGTTGTGCAATTAGATTTGTTTTTGAATATCTAAATTAAAAATAATAACACTTTATTTTATTGATGTTTAATTCTATCTTTCCACAAATTGGAATATGTTGGCCAAATTTCATGTAAAATAATTTTCTCTTAAAATTTATTTTTAATTTTGACATTTTAACAAATCAAGAGCTTCTAAAATATTAACATTACCAAACGAAAAAATATATTGTCCTCAATTTTGTTTTAAAATTTCATAAAAATAACATCATATATATAGTGAATTGCAAGACATTGTTTAATTTTTTGTAAAAAAATATGTTAATTTTTTAATTGAATTGTGTGTCCTATAGGTAACACGAATTTAAAACTAGTACTATATTAATTCCCAATCGTAATTTAGATATTAAATATAAGATTGAGTTAATTAATTTAATTAAAACAAGTAAGATTATAGTATTTCACTTTTTTTTTTATTTTGTTCATTGTTTACTGAAATCATTTGTTTTTTTTTTTTTATTGTAATTAACAAAAAATCTCTTTATTTTATTTATTTTTTTACCTAAACTTTGAAATTTAATTTATTAATGAAGTTGATTATTTTATTTTATTAAAAATATACAAAATTACTATCAAATAGTTTTTTTTAACATTTTACAGCACTTCTATGTTAAGTTTACCAAACATTATTTTAATTTCTCTTTACAACACTTTTAAAACAACTCTACTCCAGCAGGCTTATATTGTTGGGACTTTTTTAAGTAGAAACATATTCCACGATGAGATCAACACGAAATAAATCATACGTAAAAAGTAATACTTAACGTAGTTTAGCCCAATTGATTACATCAACAGATGAGAGAAAATCCACCATAAAGTGTAGAGATTACAAAAAGTACAAAACACCATAAACAAACACTAATCTCAAGCCTCTAAAATAATCCTAATTTGCATTTTCCCTAGTGTATAACCTATGGAATATCTTTTATCCCATGTAACCAATATTTTCCCAAACAAACTCTTTTTAACATCCCTATAGACCTATCTCTCATATAGAGATCTCATAACTCTCTCTCTCATAATTCTAAAAGTTAATACTTACTCTATAATTATAAAACTCCATTACTTGATCACCGAGAATTCATATTTATTAAAAACTCTTACCCATTAAGAATATTTATCCTTAAATAAACTTAATTATCAAGTAATTCTTTAACTAATAGAATTTCACTAAAATTCAAACTGATTTCCAATCAGAATTTGAGTCAATATCTAACATATATCTCTTTATTTGAGAAGTAAAACATGTAATTACATTATTCAATTGAAAAATTTAAACTGGATCATTAATCTAAGGACTTTTAAAGATGTGGCTTTTTCGGTAATGAAAACTTGAGTTTTAGTTAGATTTGACAACTTGTGTATTTCCATCATATTTATTTTGTGTTAAATACATGTAAATAGATATGCTAATTCATATATAAGTGTCGTGTAAAAACTAATAATTCATGTATTCATTCTTGTTTAATACAAAAATTGTATATCACAATTTGTATAGACACAAAAAACAAAAAAATACATTTTTGGTTTTTGGTAAACTCATATATAGTTTTTATTAAAATTTTAACCCATATTACCTTTGTGCCTTTTTGTATAGTTTTCAAGTCATGTCATCATATCGACGTGCCAAACACGAAACATACGTTTTGTTTTTATCAAACCCGTATATAGTTTTCATCAAAATTTTAAATATTATTGCCTTCATATTTTTTTTCGTATAATTTTTATGTCGTATTATTGTGTCACATCCAAAATTGTTTGGTCTAATTTTAATTTGTAAAACTAAATAGTGAAAATAATTTATTAAAAAATAATTTTTTTTAGAAATTTTTTACATAGAAAAAAAGATAAAGCTAGAAATCTCTCTTCAGAATTAATTAAAGGTTTCTACAAATTTCATATGAAAAGAAGAAAAAAATTAAAAATTCCACAAAGTTGCTAGATCTACAACACTAGGTTTTTTATATTCGTTCTCAAAACTATTAATTTCATTATTAGATAGTATTAAAATTTATAAAATTTTGATAATTATATGATTTTATATTGTATTATTAACATCATATTTGTTGCTCTTTTTTAATATTGTACTTGAATTTTAAATATAAACATGTAAATCCTAATAGTAAAGACGCATTAAATTGTTCCCTTTGTCATAACAAATTGAATACAAATGCTAGCTTTATTATTCTTTTAGTTATTTGATGTATGAAAAAGATGTTGTTTGTATCACATTTATGCTATTTGAATTTTATTTTTAAGATAAACAATGTGTTTTATTTGTCTAAAGGATGAAAATATGCTGTTACTATTCCAAATGGTACAAATTATATATTGGTAAATACAAATGCAAAATTAAATGTAGAGAATGTCAGTGAAAATCTCATGTGCTTGCACGCTATCCCGTTAATCTGATTAATAAGATGCATTATAAATTCTTAAAATTTATAATTACACTAAAATCTATATATTTTTTAAAAGACTTATTTTTGGGAAATTGAATCCAAGAAAATTCACACATGCCAATCATATTGCATTTGAATTCATTATAAAAATATTGTTAGCATTAAAATTCTTTAAAATTGGTTTCTATTAGTTATATTTAAGTGGTTTTGCTCTATTAAGATTTAATTTAAATATTATTTGTGAAGTTTGTAATCAAACTATGTCTTCTACATAAAAACAAAAATATACAGACATAAAGATAATAATAGTTTTTTAAATTTTAATATAATTAAATCTTAAAATTTATTAAAAAAAACTAACTATACCTTTCATAAAAATTGATCTTGCGAATCATATTGATGAATTTGTAATTCCAATACTAAAAAAAATGTTACTAAATAACTAGTTAAAAACCTTAGATAAAATATTTTTATTTTTTATTAAAAAAGTATGAGACTCAACTTTATCAATTCCAATAATAAGTTTTAAAGAGAAAAAATAGTACAAAGAACATTTATCATTATTTGTAAATAAAATACACAAATAGAAAATTATTGAATTTGATTATCCAATTGAAACAAATAAAAATAAATGTAAAACAATATAATTCTTCTTATAATTTCATGAATTATTAGAGGATAAAATTAGAATATATAAAAATTTTAATTAAAAAATTGTTACCACACATTGTAACCTCTTTAATATTTTAACTTAGTATAAAAATTCAAATGAGCTTGCTCCACAAAATAAAATTTTTAAAATTTTGAGAGACATAAATTTTTCTACTTTTGAAAACACCTTTTAAATTAATGAATTTGCCAATAAATATGTTCGTTCATAAAATTAATTACATAATATATAAAATAAATTTTAATAAATTTTTTTCTTTTTAGTTTTTTAGTTTTAAAATAATATTTATTTATTAATTGTGTCTTTTTGGCTTTTTTTATATTTTCGTTTCTTCGATTTTAAAAATAGTATTTACCTATTAATTGTGATAATTAATTGTGTATTTTTTGTTTTTTTATCTTTTTGATTTTTTTATTTTTTAAAAAAATATTTATCTATTAATTGTAATCATTGATTTTTTTATGTCTTTTGATTTTTTAAATATTGAAGATAATATTCACTTATTTAAATTTAGATTAATTGTGATAGTTGATTGTCTTTTTGGACTTTAATTGTCTTTTGATTTTTTTTTATTTTAATAAAAATAATGTGTATTTATTAACTTTGATAATTTATTGTGTTTTTTTATTTTTTGATTTTCACTATTTTAAAGAGATATATATTAAATTGATTGTATATTACTTTTTTTGCCTTTTGGCTTTATCTTTTCTTTCTTTTTAAATAATATTTATCTATTAATTGTGATAATTTATTTTTTCATTTTTCATTTTTTTATCTTTTAATTTTCTTCAACTTTAAAAATAATATTTATCTATTAATTATGATAATTGATTGTGTCTTTTAAGTTTTTTTGTCTTTTAGTTTTTTTCAATTTTAAAGGTAGTATTTACTTAAAATTAGATTAACTATCATCGTTGAATGTGTTTTTTTAGGCTTTATTTATCTTTTTATTTTTTTTATTTTAATAAAAATAATGTCTATTTATTAATTATAATAATTGATTGTGTTTTTTGGTTTTCCTTACCTTTTGATTTTTCACAATTTTAAAGAGATATATATTATATTAATTGTGTATTAATTTCTTTTTGTTTTAGCTTTTAATAGGCTTTAAAATATATAGGCATATATGTGTGTGTGTGTGTGTATATATGTTTTTAAACTCTTTCTTTATTTCATTTTCATTTTCATATAATTTGCATTAATATGTATTTAATAAATTTTATAACATGAATAATAAGATGCATAAGCTTGCTAACAGGTAGAAAGATAAGTTTATAATAGTAGTCCTACAAATATAAATTTCATATAATAATTTATTTATTATATGGTATTTAAATTTTGCAGAGATATACTTAATTTTTAATTTTAAATAATATATTAAAAATTAATCTTGCAACACAGGTTAAAAAACCTAATTGAAATAAAAAAACATTTATAACATTAGAATATCATTAAAAATATTCCTCTAAATCATATATATTTTTATTTGCTATAAAGTAACTTTTGTTTAAGAAATCCAATTGGATGTTAAAAATTAACAATATATCAATTTAACTAAAAAATTGATCAATTTATAAAAGAATAAGGTACAAATAAATTTAAAATAAAAATATAAGATATTTTAATAAATTAATTATACTTAAATACTATGAAAGTATAAAAAATTCATTGTCATAATGATTTTTCATCCGTTAGAGACTTGATCACTAGATTTAGTGAAAATTTTTGGAGTCGCCACTAATCTTTTTTGTAGGGTGTGATTGGCCACTCAAAAATATCATCTTTTAATAAAAATCTTAAAATTAATTAAGATTTACTAAAAAAAGTTTAGGTTTATGAAATAAGAGATAGGTTCAGGAGTACAGCTATGAGTGAGGAAAGTATTAGCACCCTCATGTCACTAGTTCAAAGAATGGTACCAATTAAACATGTGTAATCCTTTAATCTTGATGATGTGATCTTTTTTTCTATATTTAAATTTCATTTCCTAAAATTTATTTATGAAAAACTTTTTTTTTTGTTGTGAAGTTAGTATTATTATTTTTATATTTTACAAATTCTTCAATGCTTTGATAGAATTTATAGCAAATTTTTATTTAGAAAATATTTCAAAAAAATTGATCATTCATAAAATTCTTGAAATCATGTCATAAGATATTTTATTTTTTTAATAAAATAATTTTAGGAACATTTCAACTCTTTGATGAGTTACCAATTAAATAAATTTTAAAATTATCCCAATTCTTTAGCAAAATCCTAAAAATTTTGAACAAGTTTTAGGATCATTTTAACTTTCTGATGAGACTTTGATTATAATTAAGGGATTTAATTAATTAATTTTTATTATTTTGCTGTTATTATTTACTGTTTATTATTATTATTTTATTTATTAAAAAAAATAGATTATCTTGACTCACCGACGAAATCTAAAAATATTAATATTTTACATGTATTAAAGAAAATCAAACTCTTTCAATTTTCTTTGAAAAATTAAAACTTTTAAAAAAAGATTTATTCAAAATATCAATTATTATTATTATTTCATTATTATTTTTTTTATTATTTTTTATATTGTTTAAATAAACCTTTATTCTAGTAAAAATATTTTTAGATTATTCTAACTCTATGTGAAATCCAAAAAATTATTTTTACTTGCAATAATTAAAAAAACTAAACTCTTTCGGCTTTCTCTAAAAATTACACTTAAAAGATTCATTTAAACAATTTATCATTTCTTTTTTATTTTATTTATCTTTTTTTTTAATTTTAATTTTTTTAGCAAAAATTATCTTTTTAAATTATCCCAACACTTTTGTGAAACTTAAATAACATTTTTGCTTGCAATAAAATTTTATTTTCCTTAAATAATTATTATTATTGTTTTGTTTATGCTTTTATTTTTTAATTAAAATCTTAGTATTTGTTTTTTTATTATTTATTGTTACTAATAATTATTTATTTTTAATAAAAATATAAATATTATAAATTATAAAAATCTTAAACAAATAACAAAGATAAAAATAAAATGAAAAAAAAAAAAACTTACAAATGGGTCGGGTTGCCTAACGGATCGTGCGTGGGCTACTTTATGGGTTAGACGCCAAAACACTATCATTTTGGTACCTTTTAAATAGGCCAAAATCATTTTTTTTATTTTCTTATTTCCCTTCTCTCTATCCCATAACTCTTCTCTTTAAAACCCAAACTCCTTCTCGTCGACCATCGTAGTTACCCAGTTTTTAGTCGATCGCCATCGTGCCATCATTGGAAACTTCAAATGGCATTGGTAAATTCAAATAATTTTTAGATTCTGACTGTTTTCCTAGATTTTGATTTTTAGAAACTTCAAGGGTTGATGGAAAATTCAAAGTTTTCCAAAATCCAATGACCCAAAAAATTTTTCAAAAATTCCCAAAAAATTCCAAAGTAATCCTTTTTATTTTCTAAACACTATTTCAAAATCACATTTTTCAAAAAAAATCTCAAACCTTTTAAATCAAGAATTTCATTCTCGGGGGTTTTTTTTGTTTGTGATTTTTTTTTTTTGTGTTTGCTACTGGTTCCTTAGTCAAAGAGGATTGTAGAACCCCTAAGCTTCCCCTTCTATTCTTTTTGCTCTCTTTTTTTTTTTGACAATATTCCCCTCATTTTCCTCTTTTTTTTTTTTTGCAAAAATTAGATCTATTTATAGAGCTTTTGGGATTCAAATCCCAAATTTTCTGAGATCCTTTTGTGGAAAATTTTAGAGACTTGTCCGGTGACTTTTGGTCATCGAATTTCATGCTGCCAAGTTAAATAATGTTAAGGGAGAAAAAAAACACTATGGTAGCTTGATTTCAACTACTAGGGTTGAAACCAAAATTTTTTTTAACATTTTCTTTTTTTTTAAAGATTAATTAATTAATTAATAATAATAATACTATAAATAAAATTATATTTAAGTTAAAATAGAATTAGACAAAATTGGTGCTTACAATTGTCCCTTTTTACTTATTTTTGAGAATCAAGAATAAAACAAAAACACAAAGACACCAATTTTGTTCGGGCAAACACATACAAAAGATGAAACATTGAACATAAAGTTTTTTTTTAAAAGAAAATTTGAAACGCTCCTCTAAATAAAGGCTTGACAACTTTTGAAAATTTAAAAAGGCTCTTCTGACCAAAGGCAACGAAAGTTTAAATGTTTAAAGGCTTCTTTGACCAGAGACAACGAAACTTTAAATTTAAAAGGCTCCTCTAAACAGAGGCAATGAAACTTTAAATGTTAAAAGGCTTTTTTAACTAGAGGTAACAAAACTTTAAATTCAAAAGGCTCATTTAACCAGAGGTAACGAAACATTAAATTTAGAAGGCTCTTCTAACTAGAGGTAATGAAACTTTAAATGTTAAAAGACTCCTCTAAACAGAGGTAACGAAACTTTAAATTTAGAAGGCACCTCTAACCATAGACAATAAAACTTTAAATGTTAAAAGGCTCCTCTAACTAAAGGCAACAAAACTTTAAATTCAAAAGTTTCTTCTAACCAGAGGCAACAAAACTTCAAATGTTAAAATGCTCCTCTAACCAAAAGAATGAAACTTTAAATGACTTTTCTAACTAGAGGCAACAAAACTTTAAATTAAAAATCTGAGAGGATTTATAGATTATGACCCTTTAGTCATAATCTTGCCTAATTTTGATAAAGTTCTTTGACTAGAGGCTATGAAACTTTAAATGGCTCTTTTGACCAAAGCTAAGTAAACTTTAAATTTAAAAGGCTCCTATGACTAGAGTTAATGAAACTTTAAATTTAAAATGCTTTTTTGACCAAAGGTAATGAAACTTTAAATGGCTCATTTGACCAAAGGCAATGAAACTTTAAATTAAAAAAATTTAAGAGTCAATGGTATTTTAAAGATTCTTCTAAATAGAGGGTTCACATTTGTTTTGCTTTTGACTCTTTCTTTTGTTGATCTTAGATTGTCCTAGACCCATATATTTGTTATGTCACATACATGCATGAATGACATGTTCATGTTTTTGCAATGTCATGCAATGAATGATGATCATGATGCAAATGCACTTATGATGAGAATGAAAAGACCATTTTCTTTCTTTGTTTTTTCTTATCATTTTCTTTTAATTCTCAAAATTTCTCAATGTTTGTTTTCTTTCTTTTTCTCTTAAATCCCATGCATTCTAGTAGCTAATTAAGTTTAGCTAAGGTTCTTTTCCATGATTTCTCATGTTCAATGTTTACCATTTTCATGACTTATAGGCCTCATTTCTCATTGACCTTTGTTTCTTACTATTTTGCTTATCATTTTAAATCCCCTTCAAAATAATGTGTGTGTTTTTCATGGTCATTATTGTTCTTTTATCATCTTTTGAATTTCATGACAATTATAAAACATTGCACTTTTTTTTTTTAATGAGAGGGATAAAGAAAGGATAAACAAAGAGGTATTTTATTTCAATAAAAGGGAGAAATGTTTCATGCATTATCCAAAAAGATATAACAAAGAAAACAAGTAATCACATAATGAATATTCATATCATCATGAACTAATTCATCATGGATTCTTTTTTAAAAACTCTTGATTGGTGGCCTTGACTTTACGAAAATGCAGTAGTAGACTAAGCTAGCCCAAAACCAATGAGATTTTTTGGCACATATTGAGAATTGGCCCACTCCATTCAATAATTTTTTTTTTATCTAAATTACCCTTTAAGGTTTTCAACTTAGAAATCTTTTCAGTTCATTTTGCATTTTCATCTTTTTTTAAACATAGTACTTTTTTATTGTATTGGCATTGACTGGGTTTGACAGATCATCCCCATCCATTCCTGCCAAGATCAATGTCCCACCAAAAAATGCTTTCTTCACCACATATGGGCTTTCCCAATTAGAAGTCTATTTTGTCCAAAGATCTTGTTGGTTAGGAAGAATCTTTTTCAATACTAATTCTCCTTTTCAAAATTGTCACGGATGAATTTTCCTATCATGAGCTTGCATCATTCTTTGATATAGTTGACCATGATAAAATGTGGCTAATCTTTTTTCTTTAATAAGATTTAACTGTTCATATCGAGTGCAAACCCATTTAGCTTCTTCCAACTTAACTTTAATGAGTACGTGCAAGGAAAGAATTTCAACTTCAATGGGCAACATTACCTCCATCCCATATACCAATGAAAATGGTGTAGCTTTTGTAGATGTGGAAATCGAAGTTTGATAAGCATGTAATGTAAATGGTAGCTTTTCATACCAATTTTTATACATATCTATTATCTTTTTAACAATTCTCTTTATGTTCTTATTGGTCGTTTCAATTGCCCCATTCATCTTTAGATGATAAAGCACTGATTTAAAGTGTTTGATTTTGAACTGAGCATAGACCTTAGTCATTATTTTATTATTCAAATTAAGAGCATTATCCGAAATGATCATTTCTAAAAAGTCATATCGACATATGATCTCTTTCTTAATGAACTTGCAAACCACCATTCTTATCACATTAGTATATGAAACTGCCTCTGCCCACTTTGTAAAATAGTCGATCACCACTAAAATGAATTGATGTCCATTTAAAGCTTTTAGCATACTGGGTCATATCATGTTCATTTTCCACATAGAGAAAGGCTAAGTTATTAACATAACATGTAAAAATGTTGGAGGAACTTGTATATTGTCTACATAAATTTGACATCTATAATATTTTCTAGCATAATCGATGCAATCTTTTTTCATGTCAACCAATAGTATCCTGTTCTCGTGATCTACTTAGTCATCATGTGACCATTTGCATGAGTTTCACAAGCACTTTATTGGATTTCTTTTAGCAACTTTTTGGCTTCAGTAACATTCATACTTTTTGATAATGTTTGGTCTCAACTTCTTTTACATAAAATTTCTCTATCCAAAAAGAAACCCATTGTCAATCTTCTTAAAGTTCTTTTATCATTCTCTAATATGTGCTTTGGGTATTACTGATACTTGACATATTGTAATATATCAAAATACCATGGTTTTCCATTAACTTCTTCCTTAACATTTAAATGGTGAGCTGGTTTCTTTTGCAAGCTCAACTTGATGGGTTAGATTTTAGCATTTTCATTTAACTTGAACATTGCTGTCAATGCAGCCAAAACATCAGCCATCTGACTCTCTTCTCGAGGTAAATGATGAAACCAAATATTCTTAATTTTTTTGATCAATTATGATTTGTACTTTTGGTATAGAACCAACCATAAATCTCTAGTTTTCCATTCTTCTCGCGATTGGTATATGACCAAGGCAGAGTTTTCATAAACTTTTAATGAATGGACTTTCCTTTCAAGAGTAGCTTAAAGACCCATAACACATGCTTCATATTTTACCACATTATTGGTGCAATCAAAGTTTAATTTTGCAATGATTAGGTAGCAATCTCTTTCTGGAGATATCAAACTACTTCTATACTATACCCTAAAACATTCAATGTTCCTTTAAAATACATCTTCCATACATTTTCATTAGGCTTTTCTGTATCTATGAGCAATATAGACATTAAGTCTTTATCTAAAAAATCGAATGTCATAGGCACATAGTCTTTATAAGTACATTTTGCAAGAAATTCAACAACAACACTTCTTTTGATTGCCTTTTAAGACATATACATGATGTCATATTTAGAAAGTAGCACTTGCCATCTTGTTATTCTTTTTGACAATAAGGGCTTTTTAGAGATGTATTTGATTATATCTAGTTTTGCAATGAGTCAAGTGGTATGATGCAACATGTACTGTTTGAGTCGATGAGTTATCCAAGCTAGTGCACAACACATTTTTTCCAATGGTGAATACTTGGACTCATAATTAGTAAACTTTTTGCCCAGGTAGTAAATGGCTTGTTCTTTCCTTCTTGTTTCATCATGTTGCCCCAAAACACATGCCATTGATTTTTCATGCACTATTAAATGCAAGATAAAAGGTCTTCCAAAGATAGGTAGCATTAAAACTGGTGGGTTTGATAAGCATTCTTTAACTTGTTCAAACACCATTTGACAATCTTCATCCTATTCTCTTGACTTGTGTTTTTTATGAATCTTGAATATAGGGTCACATTTGGCTGTAAGTTGGGAAATGAAATGAGCAATATAATTTAATCTCCCTAAAAATCTTTTTACTTTTTTTTACATGTATGGAGGTAGTAACTCTTGGATGGCATGTATCTTATCTGGATCCTACTTGATTCATCATTTACTAATAATAAATCATAATAATTTTCCTGAGGTTGCACCAAAAGTGCATTTAGTTAGATTGAGCTTGAGCTAAAACTTTTTTAATCTCTTAAATAACTTTCTGAGATTAGCTACATGATTTTCTTCTTCACGAGATTTGGCAATCATGTCATCTGCATACACCTTTATTTCTTTATGCATCATATCGTGGAATAGAGTCACCATGGCTCTTTGATAACTTATCCTGGTATTTTTCAAACTAAAGGGTATGACTTTATAGCAAAATGTTCCTCATAATGTCATAAAATTAGTCTTTTCCATATCTTATTATGCCATCTTAATTTGATTGTAGCCTGAAAACCTATCCATGAATGAAAACAGAGAGAGCCTAGTGGTATTGTCCACTAAGGTGTAAATATGGGGTAATGGAAAATTGGCTTTAGGACTTGCTTTGTTCAAATCCTGATAATCAATACATATTCTTACTTTGTCATCTTTCTTGAGTACTGAGACTATATTCACCACTTATTTGGAATATTTGGTCACTTCTAATAATCTTGCATTAAATTACTTTTTCACTTCTTCTTTTATTTTCAACAACATTTTAGGTTTCATCCTTCTTAACTTCTGTTTAATTAGTTTGCACTCAGGTTTTAGAGGTAGCTTATACGCTACAATTTTAGTATCCAACCCTAGCATATATTGGTATGACCAAGCAAATACATCTACATATTTATGTAGTAACTTTATCAGCTCATGCTTCATTAGTGATGATATCAAAGTACCAATCTTAACCTCTTTTTTAGTTTTTTTATCTCTTAAATTGACAACTTCAGTAGCTTTTTAATGAGGCATGATTTACTTTTTTTCTTGTTCCATTAATCTCAATAATTTTGGGGATATTGCATGGTCTTCCACATTCTCTTCATCATCAAGTTCCCTAACATAAATAGAATTTTTAAAATCAAATCTTGAAATATTATCATGATGATCTTCACATTCATTATTTGGATACCTAAAAGTAAGTGAAATGGATGAAATATATAGAAATGTATAGTAATGCAAGGAATTGAAATGAAAGAGGCAAAAGAAATGGACAAATGTGCTATGGTTGTCATTTTTTCAATTGAAAATGAGAAAACAAACACATATAAGACATTTAATGCTTTTAACAAAGGCATTTAGATTAGGTTCAACACATTATTTTAGAGAAAATTTAAAAACAATATGTAGCTCCTTAACATGCCAATTCTTTAGTTTTGTACCAAGAAGAGTAAGATACATCTATGGATAACCTGGATCTTCGTTCTCTTTTTTTTTTACCCATCATTTGTATTGAAAATTCAACAAAAATATCTTTCAATGATGGTGTAAGCCCCTTCTTTATGTTTCCTGCTACATCTGGATAGAAGTAGCAGCTGAGATGAAAGTCTTATAAAGGGAAGAAAAAGATGGGCATTCAGTTTCTACCTCTTGCCTTAGAAAACAAGCCAACCTTTTTTTCTCTTTTCTCTTCTATGAATTTTGTTCTTTCTTTTCGAGTTGCCTTGTACCCCAGACCAAACTGATCATCTTTCTTAGGCGTCATCCATGGTTATTATATCCCCTATAAGTTAACCCACACTTGTCCTTTTCTTACCACTTGTTTAAGGGCCATCCTGAAAGCTTTCGATAGACATAGGATAGAAACTTTTGATCCTTCACCCATATAGGTTGCATTAACGAATTCAAAAGATATGAAAAAACATTTTGGGACTTTCTTAGCAGTTTCAACATATAATGTAGTAGAAGGTTTAGTCACTAGCAAATCTTCTTCACCAGTAACAATGACCACTTTTTCGTCAATAATGAATTTTACCTTCTGATGTAGAGTTAAAGGAATAACTCCTGCCATGTGAATCCATAGTCTTTCTAAAAGATAACTATAGGAAATAACAATATCCATGACTTGAAAGACTATATCAAAAGTACATGAACTAATTAGATTGGTAGCTCGATATCGCTTACCACTTCATGATGAGTCCTATCAAAAGCTCTCACATCATGTGATTCATCTTCATGTAAGACATGTCAATTGGCAATCTAGATAGTGTAGTCATAGGCATGACATTCAAAGAAGATCTATCATTAATAAGCACTTTGGTGATTGTATGATCTTTATATCTTGTAGAGATATGTAAGGTCTTAGCATCACCTCTACCATCGAGTGGAATCTCATCATCGCTAAACGATATAAAATCTTTCACTGTGATATTTCCCACTATGCAATCAAGTTTCTCTATAGATATATTGTAAGCTACATAAGCCTCATTGAGTAATTTGAGTAAGGCATTTCTATTAGGCTTAAAATTTAACAAAAATAAAAGCATAGAAATTCAAGCTGGTAAGCGATTTAACTACTCCACCACATTATACTCACCGTGCTTAATAAGTTTTAAGAACTCACAAGCCTCTTTTTTTGTAACTAGATTCTTATATTCTCGATTTAACATTAGGACTAGGTGAGTCTCTTGATCGTTAAGTGGTATATCTTCTTTTTCTAAGCTTGTCTCCCCTTTCTTTGCTTTTTCTTTTTGTGCTTTCTCAAGTGTTTCTAGGGTATAGCATCGCCCACTTCAAGTTATGCTCCCTACACTAGTTATGTTTGCTGTGCTTACGTCACATAAGCCACATTAAAAGGAACCATTATCCAAACCTTATGATATGATATTACAATCATATTTTCAAGGAACTGTCTTATTAGTTTTATATAGGAATGGGCTAGAGACCTCAATTGTCACTTTTAGAATAGTTGAACAAACTAGTTCATCAATTTTAACAATAAATTTTTCATCATAAAAGATGGCAGGCTTAAAATTCATATGAACTGGCTTATCAACCTTAACACTTGATTTTTCTTTATAAAAGATAGTAACAGGCTCAAAATTCATTTGGTAAGGCCAGCTTTTAGATGTATCTCTCATCACAACATTCACTAAACTTTGTTTATATTGCTTATAAAATTTAACCAAAAAAGAATCCATCATCCTCTGTAATTCTTGTCTAAATGCTCCACAATCTTAAAGTGAATGACCAACCATCTCGATGTGGAATTCATAAATTTGATCAAGATTATATGTGAAATTTCCATTGTCTAAGTTTCTAGGTATTGGGCAAATCATATTGGCTTTCACTAGGGCAGCAAATATTTGATCCATAGGGATCTTAATCTCACTTACTTTATTTTTAATATTTCAAATTGCCTCACTACTTAAAGCATTTATTGATCCCCTATGATAATTAGGTAACGGATTGACCTCCACACTTGCTCTAACTTTGGTTGTGAAATTCAAATTTTTGTTATCAATCAAGCTTTGCACTTTATGTTTGAAAGCTATATAATTTCCCAAAGAGTGGCTCTGAATCCCATAATGATAATCATATAAAGCTTTAGGGTCATGCCACTTCAGATATGCAAGTTTTAAAGGCTCTATAGGTTATCATGCCACCAAGTGTTGTAGAATGAGGGAATAGTTTTGTGTAAATTATAGGAATTGGATCAAATCATTGTTGCTCTTAATTATTTTAAAGTTCCTTTTGATTAAATTTTATAGTGTTTAACCACAATAAAGGTCGTGGTGAAAGTGCTTGGGGACAAACATTGGTTTGAAAAGTAGGTGTCTGGGTTTGCACTAATTGGTAATGGTATAGGTTTTGGGAAATGTTGGAAATGATTGGGTAAGAAGGTTAGTATACAGGATATGAGTGGCATAGGGTAAAAAGTCTTGATTTTGGTTTTTCAGTGTTGATAGTTTGCACTTCTACTTCTTTCTTTTTAAGTGGTCCTCTTTTCTTTGATCCAGAAACATCACCCTCTTTGATTTTTTTCATTTTTAATGGCATTTTCTATTATCTCACCTATAATCACCATATCAGTAAAGTTTTTTATGGCATGACCAATGAGCCTATCATAATACGAGGTTCAAAGGGTATTGATGAATAGAATAGTTATTTCTTTCTTGGTAAGAGGAGGCTAAACTTGAATGGCAACATCTTACCATCTTTGGGCATATTTTTTAAAGTTTTCATTAGCCTTCTTTTTCATGTTTTGTAAGGATAATCTATCTGCTTATATTGAGTAATAAATTTTTTAGCCAGATCTATTCATAAATGAATATGACTTCTATCTAATTGAATATACCATTTGACAGCTGATCTAGTAAGACTATTCTAAAAATAATGGATAAGCAACTTGTCATTGTTTGTATGCCAGGTTATTTTTTGGCAGAACATAATGATATGTGCTTGAAGGAATTTGGTTCCACCATATTTTTCAAATTCTGATACTTTAAACTTTGGTGGGATTACAAAATCTAGAACCAAAGTAAGTTCACATGCATTAATTGTATTGAAAATATTCATACCTTCAACAGCTCTAGCCTTTCTTCCAAGAGATTTAATTTTTACTGTGTCTTTATATTCTCAGATTATTCAAATGTGCCTTTTTTTAGTCTCTCCTATTCTCTTGGGTCATCTAAATTTGAGACCATAATGGGCTCAACATGACTTGCCCTAATATTTAGACCAACGTGTCCTTGACTACGTGGTTGAACCATGAAATAAGATAAATTAAACTGAGCATGTGGCTATCTTTCAGGTTGTGTCATTTGTGGATGCACTTAATGAGAGGTTTGAGCATAAGGTGCGGTAAACCCTGGTGGATACGATGGATCTTCCTTATAATTGGCATTTTCTTAAGCTTAAGGCTCTTTCTCATGGTCACTTCTTCAGTACCCATTTTCCCTTAGTCATTTTCCTTATCATGTCCATCATTGCAGCCATTTCTTTTCAAGTCTCTTCTTGAGACCTAGTCACTTGTTCTATCAACTCTTGTTGAGACTTAATCATTTGTTCTTGTATATCAAATTGAGCTTTTTCCATCCTTTCCATTCTATATGCTTGCTCGCTTTCCATGATTTTAACTTGTGAGTGAGTGTTGTTACGATGATGAGTGGTCTGATCTATGTTTTCTTATGGCTTAACTATCTTTATACTAATAGAGTTAAGGAAAATTCTTTGAGATTTATTATTTTAAGGCCTCTTTCTTTTAGTCATGATGCATTTTTTAAATAGAACACACATATGATGCATGAATGCATGAATGCAAATAATGTGCTTGTTATATATCCAATATTTGCAAAAGATTTTAAGTCTAAACTTGAACTACCATATCATAACATCATATTATTTTTACTAAATACTTTTTTTATTATAATATTAAAATTTTCAAAAAAAGTGCCTTACATACTTGTACTATTCATAAGCACTATCTAGAAAATTGGTCAAGCATTGGATGTGCTATCTTAGGTAAACTTCTTCTTTTACTTGTTCAACTTTTTTGGCCATGTCTCTTGCTTTGAAGCTAACTTCTCTTATCTGTTCTACTAGGTGAATGGCCTGAAATTCCTTCAGCTAACATTTTTTCTTCCAATACTGTGCTTTATGTTCAAATTAATCTCGTTCCTCTATCAAAACTTGAATGGCTTCACGTCGATAGTGCATTTGTCATTTTAAGTCATCTATGAGACCTTGTAGTATCTTTTTTTCTTTTACAAACTAACTAAGCTCTTATTTCTTAGACAACAAATTAGATTGGAGCTATTTTGTGTTTTTTTTTTTTAATTCTTCAAGCTCTGTGGTCATTAAAGTGATAGACCTATGCCAACTTTCAGAAATCTCTTCTTATTCTTTTTCAAGCCTTTGAGATTTTACTTCACTCTTATTAGTCTTATCTTTCCACTCATTAAGCTCATGCTGAAGCCTCTTCTTTTTAAGCTTTCATATTTTTTTTCTTCTTCAAATTTGTGCTTTATAATCTTCATGTCTTAAGGGATCTTTTCACAATGGGAGTTTTCATGGTGGCATGGTCTCTCTTCTTTAGGACCAACTTTGTGACATGTTAACTTCTCCATATCAGATATTCAAGTGTGGCTTTGTCCATAAACCCCCCACAATCCACTCTTTGGGTTTATTTCCATTCTTTGATAATCTCTTTCACCTTTCCCAGCTCTTTGAAAAAAAATTCTAATTTTTGAAGCTTATGAGTCATCAGAATGAACCATTGAGAACCATTATTGAAGCATAGCTTATACCTTCACACGGTCCTAAAAATGGAACCCATGGCTTGTCACCATACTTGTACAACATGGCTTCTCGTAGCATCCATAGAGCTCTTCATATAACTTAAGTACTAGTGAGATTTTGCAAAATCAATACCCATTCTTCCTTGGACTTTGGTTCTAGCCACTCAACATTGCATCATTTTTTAATTGGCCTACTTTTATTGTTATATATAGGATAAAATTTATCCATATGATGTTTAAGATGACTTTTTTACCCAAATGTAGAGTAACTATGCACACCCTATGAAGCGTCCTCCTATTATTCGATAGTGATTTAAAGATCTAAAAGTTTTTACAAGCATATTCCTCATCTTTGATAGTGATTTAATGATCTAAAAGTTTTTGCTAGTATAGAAAAAACATGATTGATTTTGTTGCCCACCTACTAAGGAAGTCAATTACTGATAACTCAATATGCCCCAAGACCTTTGAGAAAATGATCAAGACATAAATTGCGAAAGCTATCATACTTATGCCTCGTTCATCCTCTAAGTGTTGGATGATGCAATCACATAAAATTCCCCATGGGATGCAATCACTTTTACCTTTTGTTTGGATATATAAGTTCACATTCTGAAGGGGACTTCCATCATACAAGCAAGTTTCTTTTGTGATCTAAGTTTTTAACCTTTTCAATAGATTTTATCTGGATTGGAAAGATGCAACCATCATAATGTAGTATACTCTTCAATCGTCAGGGTCATATCTATTTCATTAAACATGAAACATCTGTATGTAGGGTCCTAAAACTAAACTAAAGGTCTTATCAACTGACTTTTCATAGACACCTCAAATGGTGAACCAATATGATCATATTTTTTCTCAAAAGCTATCTTCCTAAGAGTTGTTAAATGAAGCCAAATCTCGACCAATTTAAAGATGTCATTTTGTTGATGCGTCAGTTTGATTTCTTTAAGCAAAATTTCCTGTTCAGATTCTTTCAGATAGTTTTCTTTTCTACTTTAGACTTCTAATGATAGAGTTATCAACACTTTGTCTCTTCATACACATTGGGCTTCAAAACTGAGAACATTATGATGATGTTTTTGTAGCAAGACTGAAAATCTTCTAACTGATATTAACACATTGACAAGAACATCCCATATACAAGTGTTTATGATGATGAATGACCATTAAAAAAAGGAAAGCAAAACAAATTAGGGTTAGTAATCATATTAAAATAAATAATCCCTCATGTGTCTTAATTGAGGGTATAATATACAAAAATGGCATGGCTCTAAGGTTGATTTTTTAATGTTCACTATATGCAGGGTTTGGTAATTATCACAGGTTAAAAAGGTTCCCAAATTAATCCTCACTGTCGTCCACTATGGACTAGTAAGGCCCCCGATCCTCACTTATAACATGCTGCTGACCAAAAGGGTTCAACTTGAGTGAAAGTATTTCACTAACCCAAGCGGAGGCATTATAACCTCACAAAAGCATAGGTACTCTACTTCTTCCTAAAAAGGGATAGATTTAGAAGCGTGGGTATAGAGCTCATGCATGAATGTAAATGTGTATGTGTGTGTGTGTGTTTGAGGGAATGTAACAATTATTAATCAAAGTAAAATCAACAATATAAGACAAATAAAATAACATAATAAAACTATATGAATCCATCAAATTTTTACCTTTTTTTTCCTTATTTTTTGAAGATGAGATAAGAAATTAAAATTAAATATTGAAAAGACCGTAAAATCAAAGTTTAGACGACACATGATTAACTTTTGGCTTGACTCTCAAGTGTCTCCAATGGAGTCACCAAGCTATCATAATGATTTTTCGTCCATAGGGGACTCGATCAGTAGACTTAGTGAAAATTTTCGAAGTCCCCACCAATATATTTTATAAGGTGTGATTGGCCATCCAAAAATTAATTAAGATTTACTAAAAAAAGTTTAGATCTATAAAATTAGAGTTAGATTCAGGAGTACGATTACAAGTGAGAAAGGTATTGCACCCTCATGTCATCTATTCGAAGAACAGTACCAATTAAACATGTGTAATCCTTTAATTTTGATGATGTGGTCTTTTTTTCTATATTTAAATTTCATTTCCTAAAATTTATTTATGACAAACATTTTTTTTGTTGAGAAGTTAGTATTATTATTATTTTCATATTTTATAAATTCTCCAATGCTTTGGCGAAATTTATTAAAAATTTTTATTTAGAAAATATTTCAAGAAAATTGACCATTCACAAAATTCTTGAAATCTCATCATAAGATATTTTATTTATTTAATAAAATAATTTTAGGAACATCCTAACTCTTTAGTGAGTTACCAAAATTTATTAAATAAATTTTAAGATTATCCTGACTCTTGGGCTAAATCCTAAAAATTTTGAATAAGTTTTAGGATCATATCAACTTTTTGACGAGATCCTAAATAAAAATTATTTTTTTATGATGGTTAAGGAATTTAATTAATTAATTAATTAATTTTTATTATGATTATTTTTATTATTTTGTTGTTATTATTTACTGTTTATTATTTTTTTTTATTATTTTCAAAAAAATTTAGATTATTCTGACTCATTGGCGAAATCTAAAAGTATTAATCTTTTACTTGTATTAAAGAAAATTGAAATCTTTCAATTATCTTTAAAAAATTATAAACTTTTTTTGAAAAGATTTATTCAAAATATCAATTATTATTATTTCATTTTTATTTTTTATTTTTTTTATATTTTTTTAAATAAACCTTTATTCTAGTAAAAATATTTTTTGATTATTCCAGTTTTATGGTGAAATCTGAAAAATTATTTTTACTTGCAATAATTAAAGAAAACCAAACTCTTTTAGCTTTATCTAAATATTATATTTAAAATATTCATTTAAACAATTTATCATTTTTATTTTATTTATCTTTTTTTAAATTTAATTTTTTTAGGAAAAATTATTTTTTAAATTATCCCAACACTTTGGTAAAACTTAAATAACATTTTTGCTTGCAATAAAATTTTATTTTCCTTAAATAGTTATTATTATTATTTTGTTTATCCTTTTATTTTTTAATTAAAATATTAGTATTTTTTATTTTTTATTGTTACTCATAATTATTTATTTTTAATAAAAATATATATAAATGTTATAAATTATAAATTATAAAAATCTTAAACAAATAACAAAAATAAAATGAAATGAAATATACAATGAAAAAAAGGAAAACTTACAAGCAGGTTGGGTCGCCTAGCAGGTCGCACACAGATCTTGTGCAGGCTGCTCTATGGGTTAGATGCCAAAACAACGTCGTTTTGGTAGCCTTTAAATAGGTTAAAATCATTTTTTTTATTTTCTTCTTTCCCCTCTCTCTTTCTTTACCTTAGAGCTTTTCTTTCTAAAACCCAAACTCCCTTTCGTTGGCCATCACAATTACCTAATTTTTGATCGATCACCACCGTGCCATCACTAAAAGCTTCAAACAATGCTAGTAAATTTGAATAATTTTTAGATTCAGGCCATTTTCCCAGATTTCGATCATCGAAAACTTCAAAGGTTGTCAAAAAATTTAAAGTTTTCCAAAATTCGATGATCCAAACAATTTTCCAAAAATTCCTAAAAAATCTCAAATGGATCTTTCTTGTTTTTTAAATGCTTTCTTAAAACCAGATTTTTGAAAAAGAAAAAAAATCTCAAACCTCTTAGATTAAGAATTTCATTCTTAAAAGGTTTTTTTTTTGTTTTTGATTTTTTGTTTCTATTTACTGCTAGTTCCTCTGTCAAATAGGATTGTGATTTTTTTTTTGTTTTTTTGTATGACCCTTAAGCTTCCCCTTTTATGCCTCTTTTTTTTCAGCTTTTTTTTTTTTACATTATTCCCCTTCTTTTTCTCTTTTTTTTTTTTTGTAGAAATTAGCTTTATTTATAAAGCTTATGGGATTCAAATCCCAGATCTCCTGAGATCCATTTTTGAAAAATTTTAGAGACCTATTTGGTGACTTTTGATCACTAGATTTCATGCTACCAAGTTAGGCAGTGTCAGGGGAGAACAAAAACCACTATGACATTTTGATTTCAGTTGCCAAAGTTGAAACCAATTTTTTTTTTTACTTTTTCTTCTTTTTTTTAAAGATTAATTAATTAATTAATTAATAATAATAATAATACAAAATTATATTTAAGTTAAAATAGAATCGACAAAATTGGTGCCTACATTCATTATTCGATATTGATTATTAGATTAATTTATATTTCAAATGAAGAACAATCCTTTTAATGAAGATATCAATTTCATAAAAAAAAAGAGATCAGCCTATAAGAGGCAAAAAGGTTCCTTGGAGTACTTTTTGCTCATTATTTTATTATTCTAAATAAAACTATCATATTTATATGATGAAATTTATGAACTTGGCATTAAATCTCTAGTGTTTTATTTAACCTTAAATTTATTTAATAGGAAAATTTTCAAACCTTTCTTTTCAACATACATGTGCCATTTATAAATGAAAATTTATATGAAAATTTGTAGTTCAAACCTGAGTTTTAAGTCATTGATGTGAAGGAAAAAACGTAAAAAAATAATTATCTTTTTGCTAATTAATAAAAACATAAATTGCCTAGAAATGTAAGACCTTGGACTTCATCTTGGCCCACTAATCAATACCGCAGGTAGAAAAAAACTATTATCAATGACAAATTCAAGACATTCTTTTAATAAAATTAAATTGATAACGAAATATAAAAAAAGTTAATAAATTTAGCCCTAATTTCAATTGTGGGTTTTATGAATTAGCATTAAATCCTAAAAATTTATCCAAGTTCACATATATTTATAAAATTAATATTTTTATGTGTCCAATTTTTTCTATTTTAAAGTAGAAATTCAAATGAATATTCTATTATTTTAAGTTATCGCTCTAACTCGTGTTCTCAACTATAAGTGCAAATGAAAAAAATAAAAAACTATTTAACATATTTTGAAAAGAATTGATTTAGAAATAAAATATGAAAATAAATAAATAAATTTAATTAATCATGAGATTTCTTAAATTGACATTAAACCTTAGAGCCCAGTCAAGTTTATATGTAACTAACATAAACAATATCCACCTATTTGGTTATAAAAGTTTTAACTACATAAATTATCACTTTAACCCGTATTTTAATTAAACAATAGTTGCATAAGAAGAGAAATAAAAACATTTTATTAACTAAGTTTAGATATTGTTTTATGAATAAATTGCAAAGAATATGTAAAAAAGAAATTAATTACAATTTTTAGAAGATTTATCAATGTTATATTAAACCCCTAGCTTCCATTCAAATTCATATGTTGTTTTTGGTATGAACACTTTTCCAAATAGTTTTTATGTGTATTTTATCTTTTTAGAAGAAAAACTATAAAAAAAATTATATTATTAAATCTTCGCTTAAGTCTCATGTTTTAAGCAATTATTATACAAGAAAATAAATATATTTATTTTTATTAATCAAGTTAAGTTATGGTTTTGATAAAAATATTAAAATTAAAAATAGTAAAAGTAAATAAATTCAATCATAAGATTGATGAACCCTATATGTATTCAATAATAACATTTTCATTTTCCCTTTTTGTATGTTATGCGTTTTAATAGCAAAAGACAAAAGTTCTAATTTTTAGAATATTCTTGGAGACTTTAGTTGAGTATTTTATTTAATGTGAAAAGTTTATTATTATTATGATTATTATTATGAAGTCATGTTGATGGCAAAAAAAATATTTAACTTTTTTATTAGTAATAATCTAATGTAAAAAAATTATCAAGAAATAGATAAAAATTTTAAAATTAACATGAATTTTTAAATATTCATAATCACAAATTACAAAGAAAGCTAATTTTTTTAATTTATGAAAATTTTAGCACAATAAATAATCAAATAACTGCAAAAAGATTTTATTTACTCACCACAAATAAAATAAATAAAATCATTTTAATGTTTTTTTTTTGTCATTTCATTCATAAAAAAGACTGAATTGTTGATAGAGTTTTTAAGAAGATAAAAACAAGATTAGCAAAATAGAAATTATAACTTTAAGTTTAAGATTAAAGACTTAAAATGCTAAATATATTAAAAATAATTTTCCATAAACTACATAAATTTATAGCATGAATATAATTGCAAATGTAATTGATACACATTTCATTTTTTTAAATAGTAAAAATCTTTTTAAAAAATGTTTTCATTTTGAAATGCATTTATTTCACCAAATTAATTAATTTTATAAGTATGTTGTACATAATATATTATAAAATTATTAAATTGTATGATTATTTTAGTCATATTATAATTAGTTTAATTAGTTTTATCTTTGTAAACCTTCATATTGATCATTTTAATTAATTTAAGAAGTTTAAAAAAAAAAGTAGAAAATGACTTACTCAAAAAATGAATAATTCTTTTTTATTGAGGAAAAAGCTATATTGATCTCAAGTTTTTGAAAAATCTTATACTAGTCCTTTAACATAAAAAATCAAACTATAATAATATAGAGAAAAGTTAATATTTGATACGCTGTCAGTACAAAATTTTAATTACAGAAATGAGGTTAAGAATGTGACATATGTTTCATCTTCCTTTTCTAGTTAGATTTTTTATTTTCATTATTTGATAGACTGCTAGTGTAAAATTTTAATTACACAAGTATATATGCTACCCTTTTAACCCCACATATGTAATTAAAATTTTTCACTAACAATATATCAAATACTAACACTACCATCAAAAGTCAAAAGAAATCTTCTAAACAAAATATAAATTTCTTAACAATATAAATGACTATGACAATGTAAAATATATATATTCTATAGTTTAATTATTATATGAAAAGTATAGAAAGAAAGAAATGAAGAAAGAAAATCAATAAATAGATTAAAAAAGAAAAACATGGGATAATAATAGAAATCAAAATCTTATCAAAACATTGAAATTTCTATCACCTTCTATTGTCAATAAGATCATACATTACCAAAAATTTAAAATTCTAGCAAAAAAATTCAAACACAAAGAAAATGAAAAAAAAAAAAAAAGCAAACTTTATATTAATTTGATTCCATAAAAAAAAATGTAAATAAAATATTAACACGTACTTTCAAAGTAAAATGAAAAGTATAATATAGTTGACAAACTAAACTTTTCAACCTCATTGCAGCAATTAAGTTATTGCTTAAAAGAAGAAATTCATAATAAGGAAAAATGAGTTCTAAACATGTTTCAAATACCTAACAGATAAATATGAACAACAAAAAATGATCATCGATCATATAAAAAATAAAAATTATAAAGATGCAAACATAAAGAGAATGCTAATAAATCTCATTATTAGTAACATGCTACATATTAAAAATAAAAAAATAAAATATATAAGAGATTAAAAACATTTATATAATCCAAAAAAGAAAAATTAAAAGTTATAAATAAACAATATAAAAACAATATTCATGCCTACGATTGAATTAGAAATATAATAAAATGAATCAAATATAAGAACATAGTATGATGAAAATAGAGTAAAAAGCATATATATATTTTCATCAATTGACATCATTTTTGTACTAACATGTAGGTATATAGTATATGAGTCATTTTTATATTTAACCTTAAGAAAAACTAATGTGATGGTCATGTGTACTTATGCTATTTAATAAATATGTGCAACATAAATTATATTAAATATTTAGTACATTCATTCACAATTAATTGGATTTATAAATATCGTAGATTCATAAATGATTAAGTTCATGGATAATTAGATTTATTCAATTTGGATTTGATTTATAATTAATAAATAGTAAAAATGAATATAAACTTAGAATTTAAATGACAAAAAATATGATATACATTTATCCATAATTAATTGAGTTTATAAATATTATAGATTTATGAATGTCTAAATTTATGAATAATAATCTTCATTAATTGAGTAGAAATTTATAAATTTCAAATTCAGTTTTCGATCAAAATAAAAGGAAGTTTATGAAGATTAATATTATTATTATTATTATTATTATTATGATAAAAACTAAATGAATTAACAATTATTGATAAAAATTAAATTTAGCATTTTGAGATCAAAACACAATTCAAAATCAAAAAGACCAAAAGAAAAGTGGCGTGACTATATGCTTGTATATAGAGGTGTTTATTCTATTAATTTTGAATCAAATTATTCAAAATTGAATTGATCAAATTATATTATATTTTATTTTCATTAATTAAATTGAATTTATTAATTTCAAAAATATAATCAGTTAAATTTAATTCGGTAAAATTTTGAATTAACCAAATAACACTACAAATATAGCTTATAGAGACTAATATAAATGCGAAAGTCATTTAATTGCCGCTGAAAGTTTTGAGGCAAATATTCAAATATTTAAGTATTATATTGAAAACACTTATAAAGTGAAAGGATCTATTTCATATATTTTTAATTTTATATTTAGGTTTTTTATATTTTGGTTAAAACTTCATTTAGTTAATTTGATTTTCAAATCAAATTAATTAAAAAAATTCCTCTAAATACATTTTTTATAATAAAGTGAAATTATTTTGGTATCCGATCTATTAACTTTGGTTTGATTAATTAATTTGTTTAAAACCAAAATATTAACACCTTACTTGTATATCATATTATTATATGATAGAATTTTTTTTTCTAAGAGAAAAGGTACTTTTTTTTATGATGAAATTGTAGGCATAAAACAAAATTTTATATATTTAAATTATTAGATAAAATTATAAATAATTTGATACAGTAACCAATTAAAAAGAATCAACATGCAATATTAATTTATAAAAAGAGATAATATCTTAAATATCGCTTTAACTATTGCACTTTTTTTAATATAATACTTAAATTAAAACTTTTTTTAATTGATACCTAAAATTTTATTTTCGTGTAACTTACAATGTAACCCACAACCTTGCACCGGTTGAAAAGTTAGTTACAAGGTATCTTAGTCAATTAAAATCTTACAAATCTTATATAAATATATAGAAGCCAAAATTTTTGGCAAAAAAAAAAAAAAAAGGAATTGTTTAACGTGGAAGGTCTATTATTTTGACATGTGAATAACCTTTAGCAATGGTCACATGTTTCCCATTAATTATATTTTTTTCCATATTTGTTTGTCTTTAAATTAACATGAATTTATTTGATTTCATATAAATTTTAAAATATTTCAATGCATTAAATATAATTATTTCCCTTTAAAATTTTAATTTACTTACCTCTTATTTTTAATAAAATACCTTAAATTATAAATATAATATTTAAAAAATTAACATGCTGAAATTTATTTTTTAAAATGGATCCATTATTTTTTTATATTATTATTAATTTTTTTTATATTTTCATTTTTCTCATATCTTTTAATATATTGCAATATAATTGTATACTGAATCTATCTTAAAATTTCATCAAATAATCGTGTTTGATTATTAGTTTTAATTTCTTATCAACCATTTTTTTATTAGGAACTCCACTAAACTACATTTAAATAATTCACCTAGAAGTTGTTGTTAAAAGTTATTATCACCATTAAGCCAACAATTGATTAAAAGACAACATATTTTGAATATATTTTGCAAATATTATGGTGACTATGAACTTTCTTTATCGTTGCATATGCAATAAGTATTTTTAAACACAGAATAAATTTTTACTTAATTTGATAAATTAAATCAATCAATATATATGGATCAAAGCAAAATTATTATTTTTTACTTAATCTAACAAATTAATTCAATCAATATATAGAGATCACAACTAAATCTATAATACATCAAAATCAAAGAATTTATAAACATTTCAAAGAATTAATAAACACTATAATTACGGCCATGAAAGATTTTGTTTAATTATTCATTCAATATATATGAATCAAAACTAAATCAATGATACATTATAATCAAAGAATTTCATGATGATTCAAAAAAAATTAATAAACACTATAATTATAGTTGTGAAATTTTTTTTTAATGATTTAAAGAATTTCTAATGAAATATAATTAAAAATTTAATAAACATTATAATCACGGTCAAGAAAGAATTGATTCTCTAACCAATAATTTGATCATTCGCATTTAAATAAATATGATATCCAATTGAGTAATTAATGATATTCATGTGTAAATATAGAAATAATATTGTAGACATCGAATTTTGTTCGAAATATTTTAACATGATTAAACAAAGCCTATTTAAAACCTATAAAAAGACCCCTTAAAAAGCCTATAAAATACGTCAATATTTAGGCCTAATAAACAAAGAAAAATGAGATCTACTTGGTTAATGTCAAAATCTTTCGCATGAGACTTATATAGATGATACCTATTCATGTGGATGAATGATAAATATAGAATAAATAAAACGAGTAAATCCCAAAGTCAACCATAGTCAAAATTACATAAAATTTGATCAAAATGAATAGAACTAGGGTCAATCCTCAAAATTCACAACCTAATTGGAATCTATGTGGCTTAAAATTAAATTTGGGATTTTTTGAAACACTAAAGTTTTTATTGTACCCTGGGAAGGCCAAAATTACCAAAATACCCTTATAAGGGTATTTTTGTAATTTGATCTTCTTGAGCTTAGATTTTCATGAAATTTTTCAATCTTAATTTTCTAATATTTCATGATTTTTGGTGAATTCGAAATCACACTAGTACCCCAAGAACATAAAATTACCAAAATACCCTTATAGGGTATTTTTGTAATTTGACCTTCCTAAGCTCGGATTTTTGTGAAACTTTTTAGATCTCAATATTATAATATTTCATAATTTTTGGTGCATTCAAAATCACATCAGTGCCCCGGGAAGTGTGAAATTAGCCTTATAAGGGCATTTTTATAATTTGGCTTTCTCAAGCTCAAATTTTCATGAAACTTTTCAGATCTCAATTTCATAATATTTCATATTTTTGGTGTTTTAAAATCCCAAAAATGAGCAAGGAACAATGATTTCTAAGAAAACGGCTTAAATACCGAAAACATTACACTAGGGGTAAAATGGTCTTTTCATGGGTTTAAGGGCATAAAAATTTAATCTTTCCAGTGAATAATGTGGGCCATTAGATCTTTTATTGATTTGATCCAATGGCTAAAGGTGGTTCCTTGAAAAGAAGAAAAAAGAGAAACTTTGACCCTTGGGCGAGATTTCATCCATATTGACTAAGATTGAGATCTTTTTTAGAGGGTTCTGTTGAATGATGATAAAGGGGTTGGAAAGTGCTGGAAATTAGAGAAGGCTGAAAAAAAAAAAAGAGCCAAACACATAAAAAAAAAAGATAAAAAAAGGGAAGAAGCCTTACCAAAAAAGAAAAAGGCCAAAACTGCTAAGAAATTAGAAAAAGGTAGCTCATTTTACTCTTTTTCAGGTATTTCACATGCATAGTTTCACTTTCACTTTTTTAGCTTTAATACATTTCTTCATGTACAGTGTAGGACATAAATGGCTATCATGTTCCTTGCATGGGCATTTTAAGCATAAACGAGCTATTTTTCTACCTACATAGAATTAGAGTAACCAAAAATGTAAACACCATCCTATCTAAGTTCATAAAACAGTTTGCAGACATGGTTATATGTTGTTATATGCATATTAGAGCTTCAAGCCCCTTTCTAAACTATTTTTTTGAATATATAAGGCTTTCTAGTTCAAAGAACAAACAAAGGTTTAACAAGGTTTTGAGTTAGAAAGCTTTATTTTCTTTTCAACGGCTTCAATGCCCATTTCCCTTTTATAGTTTAGGTTTCTATTATTGTGTGTGTTCCTTGACTGGTATAACAAAAAAAAAGTTTTTTTAGAAAGTTAGTGCCTTTCAAAACCCAGGTGAAAAGGAAGCTTGAAGCAAGAAAAAAAATGAAAAGGTTTTTTAGGGTAAGTTTAAGCTTTGTTTTTTATCACTTATTCATGCAAGTTCCCAGTTTAGTTTTTAGCCTCCACACGCTATTTTGAAAGAAGAAAGAAAAGATCTTTTTTTTCCTTCTATGAAATTGTTAGCCTTGAATTGATCCTTATTTTGAAATGACAAAACATTAAAAATAAATAAACTTGATCAAAATTTTGAAAAAGTTTTATTTAGTACATGTTCTTAAGTTTTATATTTTGGTACTAAATAAAATAATATGATTTTCAAAGTTTAAATAAACCTTTCTTGGTTTCGTATTTCTCAAACCAAATCTATCTTTAAAGATTATTTATTTGAGCTTAAATGAAAGCCCAATTGTTGTTTTTAAAGTGAATTTATTTATTTTGGACTTAATACAATTTTGATAATATTGGTTTTGAGAAAAAGATTAACTTAAGAAAGCTGTTTTACAAGAATAAAGTTTTCCAACATTGAACTTATTTTATTTTTCTGTATTAATTCACAAAGTTTTAATATTTGAATTTTATATGGTTGGAAAGCTCTTTGAGTCTACTTTCTAATGGATCAAACAAAATCAAAAACCAAATTTTTTAAGAAAAGATTTTGAATTTTTATTAGACACTCTATAGTTTTCAGAAAAAACTGCATAAGGGGTAAATTTGAAAATTCACTATAATTCGTACTCATTGAATTAGGTGATGAATTGTTATGGATAGAAAGCCCTTTAAGTCTAGTTTCTAAATCTTCAAACGGTTTGTGATTTGGATTTATATAACTCAAGATATGATCAAATTAGTAAGTAGAGTGCCAAATAGGAGACAACCACCTAGCCATTGATAGGATCGATCCCCTCATGGAATGGATTGATCAGGTCATGTTTTTTAAGCATGAAATGGCATAAAACTTGAACCAATCGATCCCATCAAGGAAAGGATTGATCGGGTCTGGGCAGAATCACACCAACGACTATTTGTTTCATACATTCAACAGCTACTTTCATTTTCCAAGCTTCCTCAATGGCTACTTCTTCAATTTCTCTGTAAATTGAGCACTCCAACACATCAAGAGGATTGATGAATCAAGAGAGCAAGAGCCAACAAGTTATATTTTCATTCTTTTAAAAAAATTAAGAGTTTTTAGAGCTTCAAAGTCTATATCTTTGTATTTATTGTATTCAATTTTTATTTGTTGTTCATTCATCATTTTCTTGTACTTAAACTTAGCAAACACTTAGCCTTAGAGAGGTTGTTCTATTGTTTGCAAAATTACCTTTGATATACAAGGGTGGAAGAGAACAAGAGGTGAGGTATCCTCTTGACTTGAGAGTTTGGTAGTGAGATTGGATAAAATACTGCAAAGGGTAGAGGTTTCTATCTTAAGCCCTAGAAAGAAAAAGATAGGTTGTATTTTCAACTCAAGAATAGTGGATTGAAGCCTTGGTGTGGACAACCAAGAAGAGATGATGTAGGTGCCTTGTGGAGAAGGACCGAACCTCTATAAATCATTGTGTTTGATTTCTCTATCCCTATCTCCTTATAATTTATTATTGTTTATATTTGATTTTAGGTTCATTAATTCTTATTGTTTGCATTATATTTTCATCAAAAGTGCTTATTGTTTTAATTTTCATTCAACTATATTGAAATCATTGTTTGTGAAGAATTTGGAGAAATCAAATTCACTCCCCTCTTCGATCACCATCTCACCTAAAAAGCTAACAGAATTTTTGAAAGTCATAATTTTTTTTATAAAAAAAAAGGGGTTAGGACTTAGGTAGAGTTTAGGTTCTAGTTTCTATGCTAAAAAAAAATTATAAGAAAAGGAACCTTCAAAGTTCCCATAAAAGTTTTAGTTTCAGTGTTTGTTTTTAAAGAAAATCATGTCTTAATTCCAATTTTTTTTAACATAAAAAAAGTTTTTTTTTTGTGTTTCCCATTTCTCCATGTGTTGCACGTAAAAGTGGTAAGACTTTGCTTTGGGTATCCAAAACTTTCAAGTAAATGATAAGAAAAGGAGTCTTCAAGGTTCACAAACATGTTTCGGTTTAGCCTAGGTTCCTTTTGGTTGCCCATGAATTCCAAAACTCCATTCATTATGGTTTAAAACTAGTTGTAGGTTATTTATTTATGTTTTTTTTTTCTTCGAGTGTTTGCATGTTAGACCTTTGTTTGCTCACATAAGCTAGCCCTTTCACCATCCATAAGTCTTTTTTTTTTTTTTATGAATAGAATGAGTACTTTAGTTTTGATTTTTCTAGTGACCCTTCTTTTGCATGTGGTTTGTTGCTTGGAAATACAAAGTTTTCTCTTTTCCCGTGCTGCATACGAGATGTTTGCTTATTGGAAAATTCAAACCTTTTTCTTTCATGCATGTGCCTAGCTATGTCACTTGTAAAGGGAAGCTTAAAGCTTCAATTTGTCTATTGCTTATGTTTTATTCTGCTACATGACCATGGCTTATAAGAAGATCTAAATCTTTAAGTTTCCTCCATGTGTTTTGGTAAAGTGGTATAAAGGTGGTCCGCTTTTACAAAAAATATATATTTTTACATATATGATAATAACATCATTAAAAACCATGACGTGGGATCATGATTGTGAAGTTGTTTCATTGTATATTTCCCCATTGTATTCTTTTTGTTTGGTTTAAAATGGGATAAGTCCAGACAATTTCATTTAGTTGAAATTTTATAATAAATAAAATTTTAAAATATAAAGCATAAAGTTTGTTCCCAATAAAATTTACTTCCATGTATATTTAATCTTAATCATGCCTATACATATATATATTTATGTTGTTTAAGTTTAATTATAAGTTTAATTTTATACATTTTTAATTTCTTTATTGGTTGGATTCCTATGCTTGTTTTAATTTAATCTCACACACTTTAACCTATATTTGGCACATTTTATTTTTCATACATTTTAGATTTATGCAAAACAAATAATAATGATGATCATGATCATGATGATTATGGAAATTTTTGAAGATGGAATTTAATGGAAGTTGGCATAGAGATTCCTAAGAATCCCTTGGTGAGAAAAGTCGTCTAAAAATTGTCAAAGTATTGGAATATTTAGAATTTTTTTCAATACGAAAAATTTTCTTTTTTTATCATTATTTTTAATTTGAGTAGTTTTTATGAAAATATGCACTTTTGGAAATAAATTTGTTTAAAAATAATAATAATAATAATGATTTTAAAATAAAGAGAATTTTCGATGATGGGATTTTAGGAATTTCTCGATAATTTCCTAGGTAAGAAAAGTCTTCTAAAAATTGCCAAAGTATTGGAATATTTAGAAGTTTCTTTTCAATATGAAAATTTTCCATTTTTAATTATTTTTTGTAATTTAAACAGATTTCTTAATAAATAAAAGTGTTTTTTGGAAATAAATATATTTGTAGATAATTATATTATTACTTGACTTTTAATAATTAAAAAAAACAAACAAATAATCTTCGAGAATGAGATCCTAAAGAAATTCGATTAATGATTCTTTAAAAATATTTAAGTAAGAAAATCTATCTAAAATGCCGCAAACATATTAGAGCATTTAGATTACTTTTCGATAAAGATTTTTCATTTTTTTAAAAATGGCATAAAAATGAGTTTTAGAAAATACTGTTTTGCTTTAAAATTATAAATATTATATTTTATATTTTTAAGTAAATGTTGGAAATAAATATGAACCACCGAGAATAGGATTTTTGAGAATTTTCAGTAGTAATTCTTAAAAATTCCTTAAGTGATATGGTTTCTTTTAATATTGCCAGAGTATTGAAATATTTTTAAGAATTTTTTAATATAAGATTCTTATTTATTTTTTCAAGCTTACTAAAAAATAAATAAAAATATGTTTCCAAAGAAAATTAAGAAGTTTATATTTTAAATATAAAAAATTAAGACTATTTTAGTCAATATTAAAAGATAACACATAATTAATTAGTATTGTTTTAAACAGACACTATGGGAGTGCTAATCCTTCCTCACATGTAATTAACTCTTGCAGGCTCAAAAATTATCTTTTTAATAAATTTTAATTAGTTTTAAAATTTTATTAAGAAGGTATGTTTTAATAGATAGCCAATCACACATAGCCAAAAAAAAAATTAGTGGCGACTCCATTTCTTTTGTTTTCCAAATTCATCTAGTGGTCTCCAAAACTGTTAAAACAGCTTGACAACACTACTGGAGACATCATTTTTTTAAAAAGTCGGACTAAAAATTAATAATGTGTTATCCTTTATTTTGATTTAATGGTCTTAATTGGTATTTAACATTAATTTTCTTGATTTTGATTTTGTTTTTAATTAACAATAGTAATAAAAATTTACATGTATTTTATTTTAATTATGTCATTTGTTCATTATTTATTTTATGTATATGTTATTCTCAATAAATTGTGGGGCAAGTAGGATAGAAATTGTGATGTTATTTTCTCTTACACACACAATGACACATTTTCATATCATACATGAGCTCTATACCCGGGCTCTAACTTGTTTAGGATAGAGTAAAGTACCTATACTCTCATAAGGTGATAACCTCCATAATGGCAAGTGAAATACTCCAACTTAGATTGAACCATTTTTTCGTTCATAGCCTATAATAAGTAAAGATCGGGGTGCCTTACTAGTCCTATATAGATGCCAGTAAAGAACAATTTGAGAACCTTTTAGATGTATAAATCTTCACTCAGCATATCGTGAACTTTAGGGGACCAACCTTAGGTAAAGCCGTGCCAATCCTTTTTGTAAAAAGTTACCCGAATTAGGGTACAAAAAAAAACATTTCAATACAATTTGCATTTGGTGTATGAAAGGTATAAATAAAACTAAAATAGTGTAAAACAATACTGGCATAGGTAAAATTAAAGTTTCAAACAAGGAAATAAAAAAAAAGCATTTTTTTAAAGAAAAAAAAAGAAAATTTTCTTTTAACATATAGTTTATTCAATTTATGGCTATCCAAAATTTGTATTTTTAGAAATGTTTTAAAATGAAGAAATTTTTTAGCATTATTTCAAAAAAAAAAACAAACAAATAAACAAACAAAAATTTTCGAAAAAATAAAGGTTCTTAAATTTTTTCTTGGCCAAATAAAAATTAATGAAAAAAAAGAGAAAAATCTTCAAATCTAGTTATTCTATGTGATAAAAAAATATGTGTTCTTAAATTTTTTTTTGCTTTTCCAAAAAAAAAAAGAGAAAGAATTTTAAATTTGAATGTTGTTTTGTCTTTCATATTTTCATTTGATCTTTTACATACATTTTCATTATGTTAAAAAAAAAAAATAATCAGATAGTATATAAGCCCCATCATATACATCTTAGTAGATAGTATATGCATCCCATCTGATGTACATCATAGTAAGATAGTACATACATCTCATCCACATCAATAAATAGTACATGCATCATAATAAGATAGTATAGGCATGTCTTAAGCATATTTGCATTCCATGGCATTTAAAAAAGAAAAACATGCTCTGTGTGTCACATAAGTTAAAAATTATTTATGTAGCATTCATGTAATAAGGGTAATAGTATAAATTTTTTTAGTCTAAGTCTCAGAATAAAATGGCTATCTTGGTAGGAATCAAAATGATAAAAATGAGAGATCAATTGGAAGCAAAGTTTAGTACATTGGAGTTGAATCAAGAGAAATTTTGGCTCGAGTTTTGAAAAATGAAACAATAGATGGCTCAATTGATGGAAATGGTAAAAGGTAGTGGTGGGATTGAGTTTGTTGATCCTTAAGGATTGTTGTCACTGTCGATTCCATTAAATTAAAACCAACTAGCTTTTATTACTTCAAGCACTTTTCTTGAGCACATTAAGGCATTAGGTGATTCAAATAGTGACTGAAGTTTGGGCAAGTTCAAGAAAGGAATGAATGAATTGGTCACATAAATGATTGAACTCAAAAGTTTAATTTTCAAGATGGAGTCACTTGGCTTCAAACAACCCTCACCAACCATCCCAAGTTCCAACTTGCACCTAAATCCTTCTTATGATTGTTTTTAGCCTCCATTCTAAACATCTATGATAAGGCCCTAAAACTTTATACAATTTCCAAAAAGACCATATCTGAACCAAAATCTTCGACCTTCCATTCCCTAACCACTTGTTTAACCAATTGCTCAAGTTCGAACCTTTGCATCACTATTTGTGGATACCTTTCATTCTCTCTATTATGATAAATTGATTAGCAATACTTCATTAGAGTTTGCAAAGGAAAAGAATTATAGATGCTAATGATGAAAGGAAGGGAGATATTTTTTATAAATAAGCATAAAAATAATTATTGAAGGCCGAAGCTAATGAAGCCTTCACGTGATACAAAAAGACCCTATAAATGCTCATTTTCAATGGTTATCATATTGTTCCCAACCGACATTTTAGGCTAAAGATTTTTCTCAATCACTTCATCTATGTGCTCTAGTTATTTCACCATAAACATTTACAAAACAAAAGATCAATCCAAGCCATTCATAAAGCTATAAGAGAAAGAAAGTCAAGATGTATCATTGAAGGAAAAAGCTAAAAAAGCCTTCACGTGATACAAAAGACCCTATAAATGCTCATTTTCAATGGTTATCATATTGTTCCCAACTGACATTTTGGGCTGAAGATTTTTCTCAATCACTTCATCTATGTGCTCTAGTTCTTTCGCCACAAACATTTATAAAACAAAAGATCAATCCAAGCCATTCATGAAGCTGTAAGAGAAATAAAGTCAAGATGTATCATTCACTTCCAATATCTTACATAAAACTCTTCACTTGACTAGTCAAGAATCATATGATCTCTGTTATTCTTGTAAGATCCAAAAAGCCTCTGTATCCAAAGTGGTATAATCCAAATGTTAAGTGTGAGTTTCATAGTAGGGTTAAAGGACATTCCATAGAAGATTGTACTACCTTCAAAAATACAGTTCAAGCTTTGGTTGATGTAAATCCCATAAAATTTAAAGAATTAATTAATGATTCTTAATGGTGGAAAAATTGTGGGTCAATGATGCTAAAAGTGAATTGTCAAATGGGAAACCTTTGTTGGTAAGTTTGAGTTTAATCTCGAGAATATTATTAGGAATGTCAATTTTTGGGTCATGTTTGAGAGTTTGCATTGCATGAATAGATCTTGTGCATCAGGAGTGTTCCATGGATTTATATCATCATTTGATATTTTTAATTTTTATTAAATTTTGGACTTCTAATTGCTAAAAATGGGGAAAATGTTAGATTTTAATAAAGCCCTACATAGTTAAGTCCCGAGGTTATTAAAAAAAAGGTACTTTAAAAAAAGTAAAAAAAAAATTTTAAAAAAAAAGACAAAAAGAATTTTGAGTCTTGTAAGAGTTGGTGATCACTATTAGGGATTTGTCAAATACTTAAACTCTCTTTCTTAAGCCTTTCAAATGCTTTCATTTAACAGTCATGACCCCTTAAAAGCTATAACATTGAATTCATGAACTTTGCTTTCATCTGATAACGTTATGATATCAAAAAGTGATATTTTTTCTAAGGCAATGAACAATGAAACATCTAATTTAAAAAGAAAAAAAGAAATTTGGATTTATAGAAGATCAGGCAAGTATAAAAATTCAGATGTGGTAATTTGATGTGTTAATATTACGCTGTAGTTTCAAAATTTTTTGAAATTAAAGCCACCCTAAGTCCTGACCTACCAACCTTTCAGTTCTTTACCCAAAATTTGGCTTGGCTCATATGTTTTTGAGGCATATTGTTTATATTTACTAACATTTTAGCCCTTTTAGCTAAAAAGTTGGCTTGACCATATGTCATTAGGGTAATGTTAATCACGAAACTTATCAACTTTTTAGTTTTTTATCCCAAAATTGGCCTGACCCATGCTTCTTGAGGGTAGGTTGATTAGAAAAAAAAGATTTCATTACCCTTTAGACAATTTGAGTTATGATTAACCCATTCATTCTTTTTTTGGTAAAGTAACATGGATCATTTGGTACCTCAAATGAGTTCATTTTATATGACTTTTTCTTGTTCATTCCACATAACCCTTTCTTGTAATAATGTTCATTAATGATGGTTTACTACAATGAGACATCTTCCATGAAATGCATTACTAGTAAAATGAATTTAGGTATGTGTTATAAGGCATTTTTGTTTTTTAAAAGAAAGAAGAACAAAAAAAAAGAGAGAGAGAGAGAAATGAAAAGAAAAGAAAATTGATTATGACATCATGCACTTAGAAAATTTGAACAAATTTCAATAAAGTCTTGACAAATTCAAAATGTTTGAAAAGGGACAAGGAAAAAGCCCAAAATAGAAAATGTCAAAGAAAAAAAAAAGAAAAAAAAACTATTAAAATGAAAACCTTTTTTCAAGATCATTTTCCTAAAAAGAATTGCTTTTCAATTTAAGTTTTTATACTTGAAATGACAAATAGCCGTCTTTCATTATCCTTTCACAAATGTAAAAATTTATCTCTTGTTACCCCTTTGAGCTTGATTGAATTCTTTCAAAATAAACCCTAACTAAGGATCACCCTTTATATTGGAGGACAAAAAGGAATACATTTAAAGGTTAAAAATGGGGATGTCCAAATGGAATCCTATATGTTGAGGTAAAGGCTCAATATAAAAGTTCACAAAAGTTCTGAACCAACTCAATGAAAGGATGCAAAAGCAAAAAAAAAAAAAAAGAGAAATGAAAGGAAATGAAGAATAAAAGAAGGAAAAAAAAGAAATAAATGGGTGGAAAGCAAAAAGGAGTAGACCTCAGAGTGCATCATTCGAATGAAAAAATGGTCATTGGTTTTAAATACCCTTAAATATTTGTTTTGGGCCTTTCTATCCTTTTCTTTGACAACTTTGAGCCTTAACTTATTATACAATCTTTGAAAAGTCCATATTGGATCAAGCATGAAAGCTTAAAATTGAAGAGTTTCTCTTGAAAAAATGACCATAAATCTTTTGAATACCCATTAATTACATAATTTTCTATTTGGACCGTTAACCTTTTTTGGAAAAATTATTTTCCTCTTTCAAATTAGTTTTGAATTTTTTAAGTGCATGGTGTGTTAAAAAATCAAATCAAAAAAGAAAAATAAATAGAAATAAAAGTGGCTCGAGGGTGAAAACTCTCAAAAAGGCAGTCTAAAGCAAACATTGAAGGCCACTCCTAATGCTAAATGTGGTAGATGTTGAACCAAGATAAGTTAAATCTTATTAAAAGATCAGAAATATCAAAGTCACAGAAGTCTAAGATGAGTTGATTTCTAAAATTTCAACCTTTGTCCATTTCCAAATAACCTTTCAAAATCTTAAACCTTTACAGCTAACCTTGACATATATTAAATTATAACATTTGAAGACTAAGGAAAATGTTGAATATGTTTGGTTTTTAAGGAATTCATGTTTTTAGAAAAGCTTATATTTCATCTGTGAGCTTGTATGAAAAATTATATGCCTATTTTATTCTCTTCAAGTGTTGAAACCCTTTTGAATAAATAGAAATCTCCATATACAAAACCATTCAACCCATTTGGAAAGAATTTTCACCTTTTCATTTTTGATAAAGATTGCCAGTTCTCAAGCATGCAAGCCAGTTTACTTGGTGTCAATGAAAGTTAAGCCCAGATTATCTGATACCAATGAAATCTTAAGCCTAGATTAGCTAGCACAAATGTCCAATTTAGCTGGCATATATGCCCAGTTTTATCTGGCATTATTGAAGTTTAAGCCCAATTTAACTAGCACCAGAGAAAAATTTTAAGCTTAGTTTAGCTAGCACCTAATTTTAAGCCTAGTTTATCTGGCCTCTGATAAAAATTTTAAGCTTAGTTTATCTGGCCCTTAAAGAAAGATTTTAAGCCCAATTTACTTGGCACTCGATGAAGATTTTAAGTCCAATTTATTTGACCCCTGATGAAATTTTAAGCCCAGTTTATCTGACTTTTAATAAAGATTTTAAACCTACTTTATCTACCATAAAAAAAACAAAAACAAAAAAGAGACATTCGCATTTGTACTTGCATGTGCATAATAAAGAAGACATTTGCATTTACATCTGTATCACAAAAAAAGACATTTGCATTTGTATTTACATCACTTGCATCTGCATCACAAGAAAGACATTCGCATTTACATCACTTGCATTTGCACTTGTATAAGACATTTGTATTTACACTATAAAAAAGACATTTGCATTTGCATCACTTGCATCTGCATAAAAAAATAGGGACATTTGCATTTACATCACTTGCATTTGCACCTGCATGTGCATCATGAGAAAGATATTTGCATTTGCATTGCTTGCATCTACATCATAAGAAAGACATTCACATTTGCATAATTTGCATTTACACCATAAGAAAAATTGCATTTGCATCATGGCATCTGCATCCTAAGAACAAGTATTTGTATGGGCATTTGCATGAAAGGAACATTGTCATTTACATTAGGAAAAAGTCAAATGTATTTGCATCAAGCATTCACATTCTTGTATTTCCATTAACATTTGCTATCACATCAATATTTTCATTAGCATCATTTGATGAGAATAGACAATTGTATCATGATTGCATTTATCAATTTTGTAAATATTAGAAAAAAAAAGAAAAGAAAAAAAAGGACAAAAAATAGAAAAAAAAAGTCTATCATAAAAATATGAGAAAAAGTAAAAAACTAGTTTAACAGGAGATCAAAATATCATAAAGGTTTGAAAAGTTAAAAGAAAAATGATCTACAAAATGAGGGATTATTGAAAAAATGAGAAAGAAGCGATATGAAGATTCTTAAGTCCAGTTAAGTTGGCACCCAGATATATTTCCAAGACCTTTGAATAAAATATTTTAATTTTTTAAAGTTTTAATGCCTCTGATTGAAAGAAGCATTCCAAAATTTTGAGATTTGTAAGACTTCCGAGCATAATCTCGAAGACCTCTGGGTAAAACATTTTAAATTTTCAAAGTTTCAAAGTCTCTATTTGGGGAGAGCCATTTTCAAAGTTTCAAAGTCTTTGTTTGAGGGGAGCCATTTTTAAAGTTTCAATGCCTCTAATTGGGATGAACATTCAAAGATTTTAAGATTTGCAAGACCTCTAGGCATAATCTCTAAGACCTCAAAACCAAACATTTTAAATTTTCAAAGTTTCAATGCCTTTGTTTGAGGGAAGCCATTTTCAAAGTTTCAAAGTCTCTGTTTAAAAGAGTAATTTTCAAACAAATTATAAAAAAACAACAAAAAAAGAAGAAAATCTCTCAAAAGTATCATTTGGACAAAATTGTTGTTTGCATTATTTTTTATTTTTAGAAATATGCAAAGAGGGGCAACTGTAGATACCGAATTTTGTCTAGAACATTTTAGCATGGTTGAACAAAACCAATTTAGAACCTGTAAAAAAGCCCCTTAAAAGCTCATAAAATAGTCAATATTTAGGCCTAGTAAGCAATGAAAAATGAGATCTATTTGGTTAATGTCAAATTCTTTCACATAGGACTTATATAGATGATACCTTTTCACATGGATGCATGATAAATATAGAATAAATAAAACAGGTAAACCCCAAAGTCAATCCTGATCAAAATTGTATAAAACTTAGTCAAAATGAATCAAACCGGGGTCAATCTTCAAAATTTATGGCCTAATTGGAATCAATGTGGCTTAAAATTAAATTTGTGATTTTTTCAAAAACTAAAGTTTTTATTATACCCCAAAAAAGGTAAAATTATCAAAATCCTCTTATAAGAGTATTTTCATAATTTGACCTTTTCGAGCTTAAATTTTCATGAGATTTTTTAGATCTCAATTTTATAATATTTTCATGATTTTTGGTGCATTCGAAATTACACCAGTACCCAAAAAAGTACAAAATTATCAAAATACCCTTATAAGAGTATTTTTGTAATTTGACCTTCTTGAGCTTGAATTTTTGTAAAACTTTTTAGATCCTAATTTTATAATATTTCATAATTTTTTGTGTATTCAAAATCATACCAGCACCCAAAAAAATATGAAATTACCTAAATACCATTATAAAGGTATTTTCGTAATTTGGCCTTCTCAAGCTTAGATTTTCACGAAACATTCTAGATCTCAATTTCACAATATTTCATGATTTTTTATATTTTAAAATCATAAAAATGAGCATGGGAACAATGATTTCTAAGAAAATGGCCTAAATACTGAAAACTTTACATTATGGGTAAAATAGTCTTTTCATTGGTTTGGAGGGCATAAAAATTTAACCTTTGCAGTGAATAATGTGGGCCATTGGATCTTTTATTTATTTTGATCCAATGGCTAAAGGTGATTCTTTGAAAAGAAGAAAAAAGAGAAACTTTGACCCTTAGATGAGATTTCAACCAAAGGTTCATATTGACCAAGATTGAGATCTTTCTAAGATGGGTTTGTCGAATGATGATAAAGGGTTAGAAGGTGCTAGAAGTTAGAAAAGGATAAAAAAATGGGAGCCAAACACATAAAAAAAGAGAAAAAAAGGGAAAAAGCCTTATTATAAAAGAAAAAGGCCAAAACTGCTAAAAAATTAGAAAAAGGTAGCTCTTTTTACTCTCTTTTGGGTATTTCACATGCATAGCTTCGCTTTCAATTTTTTAGCTTTGATTCATGTAAAGTTTAGGACATAAATGTCTGTCATGTTCCTTGCATGGGTATTTTAAACATAAGAGAGCTCTTTTTCTACCTATATAGAATTAGAGTAGCCAAAAATGTAAACACTACCCTATCTAAATTCATAAAATAGTTTGCAAACATGGTTATATGGTAAAGCCCTTGCGTCTTGTTGTTATATGCATACTAAAGCTTCAAGCCCCTTTTTGAAATTTTTTTTTAATATAGAAGGCTTTATAGTTCAAAGAACAAACAAAGGTTTAACAAGGTTTTGAGTTAGAAAGCTATAATTTTTTTCAATGGCTTTAATGCCCATTTCCCTTTTACAACTCACGTTCCTATTATTGTGTTTGTTCTTTGACTGGTATAACAAAAAAAAAATTTCTTTTTAAAGTTTGTACCTTTCCAAACCCAGGTAAAAATGAAGCTTGAAGCAAGAAAAAAAATGAAAAGGTTTTTTAGGGTAAGTTTAAGCTTTGTTTTCTATCACGTATTCATGTAAGTTCCCAGTTTAGTTTTGGCCTACATGCATTGTTTTGAAAGAAGAAAGAAAAGATTTTTTGTTTTCCTTTTATGAAATTTTGAAAGTCATGGTTTTTTTTTTTTTTTAAAGGGTTAAGACTAAGGTAGAGTTTGGGTTCTAGTTTCTATGCTAAAAAAATGATAAGAAAAGGAACCTTCAAAGTTCCCATAAGAGTTTTAGTTCCAATGTTTGTTTCTAAAGAAAATCGTGCCTTAATTCTAGTTTTTTTTTAGTATAAAAAATTGTTTTTTGGTGTTTCCCATTTGTTCATGTGTTGCACGTAAAAGTGGTAAGGCTTTGTTTTGGGCATCCAAAACTTTCTAGTAAATGATAATAAAAGGAGGCTTCAAGGTTCACAAACATGTTTCGGTTCAGCCTAGGTTTTCTTTTGGCTACTTATGAATTCCAAAACTCCATTTGTGATGGTTTAAAACTAGTTGTAGGTTGTTTATTTATGTTTCCTGTTTCTCCTAATGTTTGCATGTTAGACCTTTATTTGCTCACATAAGCTAGCCCTTTCACCACCTATAAGTCTCTTTTTTTTTTGTGAATAAAATGTGTACTTCAATTTTGGTTTTTCTAGTGACCTTTCTTCTGCATATGGTTTGTTGCTTGGAAACACAAAGCTTTCTCTTTTCCTATGCTGCATGCGAGATGTTTGCACATAGGGAAGTTCAAACCTTTTTATTTCATGCTTGTGCCTAGTTGTGTCACTTGTAAAGAGAAGCTTAAAGCTTCAATTTGTCTGCTGCTTATGTTTTATTCTGCTACATGGCCATGGCTTATAGGAAGATTTGAATCTTTAAGTTTCCTCCATGTGTGTTGGTAAAGTGGTACAAAGGTGGTTTTCTTTTACAAAAAATATATATTTTTACATATATGATAATAACATCATCAAAAGCCATGATGTGGGATCATGATTGTGAAGTTGTTGCATTTTATATTTCCCCTTTGTATTCTTTTTGTTTAGTTTAAAATGAGATAGGTCCAAATAATTTCTTTTAGTTGGAATTTTATAATAAATATAATTTTAAAATATAAAGCATAAAATTTATTCCCAATAAAATTTACTTCCATGTATATTTAATCTTAGTCATGCCTATGCATATATATATATATATATGTTGTTTAAGTTTAATTGCAAGTTTAATTTTATACATTTTTAATTTCTTTATTGGTTGGATTCCTATGCTTGTTTTAATTTAATCTTTTATAATTTAATCTATGTTTGGCACATTTTACTTTTCATACATTTTAGATTTATGCAAAACAAATAATAATAATAATAATGATGATGATGATGGAAATTTTCGAAGATGGAATTTTATGGAAGTTCGAGTAGAGATTCCTAAGAATTTCCTAGTCGAGAAAAGTCTTCTAAAAATAATCAAAGTATTGAAATATTTAAAAGTTTCTTTTCAATACGAAAGATTTCTGTTGTTTCATTATTCTTAATTTGAGTAGCTTTATATGAAATATATACTTTTGGAAATAAATTTATTTTTTTACATAAAGTATTATTGCATGATTTCTAATGCAAATGAAATTTCTAATGATAGGACCTCCGGGAAATCTGAATAATGATTATCAAGAATTCTTTAGGTGAAAAAAGTCTTTTAAAAATTACCAAAGTATTGAAATATTTAGAAGTTTCTTTTCAATATGAAAATTTTCCTTTTTATCATTATTCTTAATTTAAGTAGTTTTTATGAAAATATGTACTTTGGAAAATAAATTTGTTTAAAAATAATAATACTAATAATGATTTTAAAATAATGAGAACTTTCAATGATGGAACATTAGGAAGTCTGAGTAGTGATTTTTGAGAATTCCCTATATGAAAAAAGTTTTTTAAAAATTTCCAAAGTATTGAAATAATTAGAAGTTTCTTCTCAATATGAAATTTTTTTTAATTATTTTCTATAATTTAAATAATTTTCTTAATAAATAAAAGTGTTTTTTGGAAATAAATATATTTGTAGATAATTATATTATTACTTAACTTTTAATAATAAAAAAAATAAAAAATCTTTGAAGATGAAATCTTAAAAAAATCTGAGTAGTGATTCTTTAAGAATCTTTAGGTAAAAAAAATCTATCTAAAAGGCCGCCAACATATTAGAGCATTTAGATTAGTTTTTGATTAATATTTTTCATTTTTTTATAAAATGGGTTAGAAATAAGTTTTAGAAAATATTATTTGCTTTAAAATTATAAATATTATATTTTATGTTTTTAAGTAAATGTTGGAAATAACTATGAAACACCGAGGATAGGATTTTTAAGAATTTTGAGTAATGATTCTTAAAAATTCTTTAGGTGAGATAGTTCGTTTTAATATTGCTATAGTTTTAGAATATTTTTAGGAATTTTTCAATATAAGGTTCTTATTTATTTTTTCAAGCTTGCTAAAAAATAAATAAAAATATGTTCCCAAAGAAAATTAAGAAGATTAAATTTTAATACAAAAAATTAAGATAATTTTAGTCAATATTAAAAGATAACACATAATTAATTGGTACTATTTTAAATGGATGTTGTGGGGATGCTAATCATTCGTCGTAACCAACTTCCAAACCCAAACTATTTTTACAGATCCCAAAATTATCTTTTTACTACATTTTAATTAGTTTTAAAATTTTATTAAGAAGATAAGTTTTAATAGATGACCAATCACACCTAATCAAAAAAATATTGATGGTAACTCTATTTTTTTTTTTGTTTTTCAAATTTATCTAGCGATTTCTAAAATTGTTACAACAAATATAATGATTACATATAGATATAAAATCAACGATGCATTATAATGTTAGAATTTTATTTTTGTTATAAAATCAATAATACCTTTTATATTAATATATAAAAAGTCAAAACCTTTGGAAAAAAGACAATCCAACGTGCAATAAGATACATAATAATATTTTATGGAAGTAAAAAAAAATTGATTGCTTTTTTTTCCTTGATGACATGGAATAAGATATGCATCCTTATTCACTTGCCAAGAAATAGATTCATCTCTTTTTTTTTTTTTTTTTTTAATTTTTGCTGCCAAATGAACGAAAATAAAGCATATTTTGTTTAACTATAATTATGAACCAATTTCTCAATTATGTTTTTTTGATACATTTTCATTTAAGGGTTTAATACAATATTTTTTTGGAATTATAAATACAAGAAAACTGACAATCATAATAAATTATTATATTCATATATAATACATCATTAAATCAATCAATAAACTAAAACAAATTCAAATATAACTAAATAATTAAACTCTCACATAATTACATTTAAATGTAAAATCTCAAAATTTAGAATTTTTTTATCATTAAATCAAGATCTCATTAGCATACAATATTTAAATTCAATAAATACAAAGTATTTTTTACTGTTTGACCATACCAATATATAAAAAAGTTGATTTGATATCTAATTTTAAAACAGCAATTCAAGGTTTTAAATAGGAAAAAATTTAGCATCAAAGCATCGTGGACGCACCTTATTAATTACTATATATATTTATATATATTCCTATAATTTTTCAATTTAGCACTTTTTTTTAGCAAAAGCTAGATAGATTGCATAATTAACTAATATTAATTTTCTATATTTTTAATAAATTAATTTTTTAATGTTGTTTATTTTACATAATGCGCTTTAAATTAATTTATTTTTAAAATTATTTTACTTTATAAACTAATTAATGTTTATCAAATTTTAATTAAATTTGAGTAGCAAATTATATTTTTTTTAATTAAAACCTATTTATTCATTTAAAACAAATGAAATGAAGATTCAACATTATTATTCACAATTACTTCATTTGCACATTTAAAATTTAGGAATCATAAAAATGATAACACACTTTTCAAAGATAATTATAAACACTCTAATCAATTGATTGCATCATTTTCATTTCAACAAGTTATAGAATAATCTTTTACAAAAAACTGTGCACATGAGATTGATTTTAATTGGAGTAAATTTTAATTATTTGAAATAAAAAAATTATTTGTTTTCTTTGAATACTTGTTGAATGAGATATGATATAAAAGTATTTTTTTAATAGCTACAGATTGATGTACAATATTTATTTTTTTATATTAAAATTTTTTATGATATAGTTTTTTTTTTTTGATCGAAATTCTTATATAAAATTTATTAATTATATTATAATTAAAATTATATAATTGATATGGTTAAAACTAGTGGGCAAAAACATCCATATCACTTTTTTACTTTACTTGACATGTGTCAATTAACCTCTTTTTTTTTTTAATTTACTGTTGATTAAATAAAAAAACAAAACAAAAAAAAAGTGAAAACATAAAAGGCTAATAATAAAACCAAAAATCCCTTATCTCCCTAATCTACCAAAATCTCAAAATCCCTTACCTTTTCCCCTTGATCTCCTGGATTCTTTGCTCGATTTCGCTTTCAGGTTTCCGGTGGCCAAGGGCGGAAATCCGACCCCCACCTCTCTAGCTTCATGTCTAGGTATTCTTCTCTCTCTTTCTCGATCCATGCCCTTATTTTTCTTGTTTCTTTTGATCGTCTATAGAACCATTTTTGCAATGACTACAACTACAATCGAAGCTGAAGGCCCCACATCCGAGCTATAAAGAGAGTCAACATTCGCCATGCTAAAAAGACAGATCAGGGATTTTGGTTTAATAAATTTTATTGGCATGTTTTTTCCATAATTTTCTTTAAGTAAACACCCATCAAGTCCAGTTGATAATTCTATTTTCATAAAATTATCATAGAATTTATTTGATTAATTTTATTATTTACTTGATTGATTTTGTTTGATTCTTAATAATTTAATTCAATTATTTACCTGATTAATTTAATTCTCTCATGTTGTAGCTAAATTAAATAAGGTGAAGTGCAAGCTAATGGATGCCATGTTGGATGCGTGCAAATGCAAGGTATGATTTTTAGGTGGCATGGCATCAACTAGACTTTAATTGGATAGCTTGGACAACTAGGATGTTGACATGGCAAGGAGTGTAAATATTCAGTTCAAGAATTCTAAAATAAATTGGTCTCCTAATTTGCCTAGAATTGACGTCAATTTAAAGTGTGCATGGGGTTGATTTTATTGGTTCATGGAGAGAGTTGCCGCACCAAGCTATATGATTAAGTTGCTATATAAGGAAGAAGCCAAGCCAAAAATACAGCTGCTGCAAACCGTAACTTTCCCTTGAAATTGGTGCACAACGTGTTGCTGAAAGGAGATGCCATTTGCCGCTGAGTTGGACAAATCAAGTGAGCTGGCCGAATTTGCTTGAAGGAACAAATGATCTGTTCATTTGGCTCTTCGGTTGCTGCATGGACAGATGATATTTCTCAAACGCACATGTCATTCCTTAAAGGCCTAAGAGAGGACAAAGCCAGCTGCCAATGTAATGTGCTGCTATGATACATGCCTGTCATGAGATGGCTGCAACCCGACACCTCTTCGAGGAAGTAGCTGCTGAGCTGGCCGTTAAATGCATGGGGATCGGCTGACTTAGGAGAGTCAAAGAAGCTCACATTTTCTTCATGAAGAGGAACCAGCTGCATCTCCACGGGTTGGTAGTTGCTGTACACGAACCTTTTCGTTTTTGGTGCAAAAAAATGCTGCTGATTGGAGTTGCTGAGTTGGCCTAAAAATGCATCATTGGCTACACTTGATGGATATTTAAGGGAGAATTTTCGCTGGACAAAAGGACAAGAAAGGAAAGCAGGAGCTGGCTGCTGCTGCCTACACGGTAGTAGTCCAGAATTTTGGTGAATGAGGCGCACATCTTGCTGAAACTTTGTCTGCTGACTTGGCTGCTGAATGGAGTGCAATTGGTCCATGATGTAACCCTTGCAACTGTTTATAAATACTACGTTTTGGCAGCGGAAAAAAAAGGGGAGGAAAGCCGCACGTACAAGGGACACCGTTTCTGCTTTGTTCCGTTCCATGGAGCAGCAGCAGTTTTGGCCACGGTTTTCATTGCTTTTCTCCATTGATTTTTTACCTTTAGTCTCTTAAATCCTTCCTCTTTCATTCCCCCACCTAGTAGTTAAATTAGACATAAGTTCGAGGGGAGAAACAGCAAAAAACTAACAAGGAAGGAGGGCCAAACCGTGCAGCCTTCTCTCCATGGCAGCCACGGTTTGAGCTCCTCCATGGCGCTCCTTTTTTTTTTTTTCTTTTATTTACTTTACTTGAGGTTTGATCAAATGCCTCTGATACCGTTTGCTATATTATTTAGGGTTTTGTATTTCTTTCTATTTACGTGCCGTTACAAGTCTTTTTGAAGCCTACTGTTCACGAGTTTTAATGCCGTCTCCACTTCCATTTAAGGTAGACAAATTTTGGCTCTTGTGGACTTTTAGCCTAGAAGTTTCCCCAGTTTTCCTTGTCTATAGCTAAATGTTGGTAATGCTATGATTCGGTTTTAAGTTTTGGTTTTATTTATTTTTGAATTTATTTTTCTGCCATGCCTTCTTTTAATTTGCTGTTAGTCTTAAGTGACTTTGATGCAAGATAATTTTTATTGATAATGTGGTGCTGCCATTTACATTGCCTTTTATATCCTGACTTGTTATTGTTATTGTTATTGTGTTTGATGTCGTTTGCGGGTTCATGCTTTATTTTATTTTGATGAAGCCAATTTCAGTTTATTTTCCAGCCTTAACTTTTTTACTTTGAGTTTATGTTACGTAAGATAAGGATAAAGGAAGGAGGCCTCAAGGTTGAGACATCACCTTAGGTGGCTCCCCTTATTGAATCTTGGTTTTATATTTTTAATACATTTTAATTTCAAGTTGGAGTTATTTTTAAATTTTTTTGCATTTTAGTACTCTTTAATTTTGATGCTATTTAAATTTCTTGTTTTTTAATTTTCATGCACTTTTAAATTCTTGCCCTTTAAATTCTCATGCAATTTACATTTCAATTGCTCTTTAAATTTATCCATTTTACTTTTCTGACAATTTAATTATCTTGTTATTTAATTTTTATGTTGCTTTAAAATTTGATGTTATTTACATTTTCTCGCAATTTATCTTTTTTTTAATGCAATTTAATTTCATGCTCTTTACTTTTATGTTCTATTCAATTTTTTTGCACTATATTTTATTACAATTTAATTTCATGCAATTTAAATTTAATATTCATTTAAATTTTCTATTAATTTTTATTAAATTTAAATATATATAGGGTATTCGATTTTAGTAATTATTTTAAAATATTACTGCAGCCTTCGAGAGACGATGCTTAGTTAATATTTTCGTTTTATAACTTGAGCAGCGTTGTTGACATCGCCAATCATATGCCTGGATTTCTCTAAAAATCATCCTTGCTTTAGAACCCAAAACCCAAAACATACATACGGTTTGTCAAATAATGGCACTGAATCAAAGAAAAGCTTCTTAAATATAAAAAAGATGGTGCTTCCTGGGTTGGTACAATTCAACTCTTCAACAAAACCATTTAGAGACAAAGACTTCTCCTTATACTTCTGCTTCGATCTCTGAGTAACAACGTTGTTGGTTGCTCTATAGACATCATAGAAAGTAATAACCCCTAAATCCTTCTTTTAATAAGTGCTCTCAAATGCCTAAGCTCACCAAACCATCTAGCAATAATAGAGGTTGTTACTCTTCTATTTTTTGAAGTGGGCAAGCATAAATGCTAAGATACATATATTTTCAGAATATATGTTTATTGGTACTACACCATGAGCAAAGACCAATTGAAACCCTTAGCATCACATATAGCTGTAACTCTAGTTTTATCCTTTTTTTATATACTTGAATTCAAATTTTTTTTCTTATAGAAAATTACAAAGGCTTTCTTTAAACAAATTCATATTCTTAAATTTAAGTCCAACCATAAAATTTTGAAATGGGACTCAAGGATTGTTTCTGGATTGCACTCTCTGTGCATCATCTTCATCAAACCTTTCGCTAGTGCTAATGTAACTCCCAAATCTGATGAATCAATGTAATCACTCCTATACCCACTAAATTTGTTAGTTTTAAAGCCTGCCATTAAATATTCAGCTACAACTCTTATTTCTTCACCACAACAATTGGCATCACCATAATCTGTTTCACCATCACATAATGCATGCTTCTTCTCAATATAAACCCTCAAATTCTCCCTAGTTTCCTTTAATTCATTATTAGTGTCAGAGTCATCATCATATGGTTGACTGAGCATATGAGAGGGGAAGGGGCAGAGGTTTTGGTAGGGTTCTTTCCCTGCCTCTTTTTTGTAATCCTAATCACTAGTTAATACAATGATATTTTTCCATTAAAAAAAACAAATTAAAAAATTTTAAAAAAAGTTAATAAATCATTATAATCATTATACAAATTAAATTAATTACACATTTGAATTTTTTTTAAGGTATGCAGTCCTATGCTTTTTTTATTGATGAAGTAATCCTTTTTTCTTCAGCTATTTTAGTTAGAATTGACTTTTTTTAATAAAATTTTTGTTCATTATTCCCAATTTTAATACTATTTATTTAAATTTAAAGTTCTCCTATACAATTTTTCCACTTTGACTATATCAATAAATTAACATACATATGCATACACACTTATCCCCTAAATAGATTTTCTAGTTTCTATTTTCGTTAGAATTGACTTTTTTTAACAAAATTTTTTTCATTATTCCCAATTTTAATACTATTATATTTAAATTTAAACTTCTCTAATACAATTATTTTTTTCACTTTAACTATATATACATATACACACACTTATCCCCTAAATAGAATTTCTAGTTTCACCCCTGTACATCACCCGTGATATTATATGGTTAAAACAATATAATTAAAATAATATTTCAATTATATGATTTGAATTGATAACATATTATTTGAAATCATTTTGTTTTTTTTTTAAATAGAAAAATATTTGAGCTTGATAGATTATCAACAACTATGAAGATTATTAGTTAAAAAGATTATTTGCTAGCATTATTCAACTGATTTGTTTATTTATCTTTGTTCAATTATATTGTAATGTCTAATTTTTTTTATTTGATTTAACATCGAATCATTATAAGAAAACAAAGAAATATTGACACAAAAAATTTTGGATGAAAATTTTTTGTTGCAAAAAAGCTTTTACCCATGAAATTTTAGAGGACTTGCAATGGAATTTCGGTTGTTAGATTCATTGAATTACCAACAAAGATTTGTCAATAAATTTTGTCTGTATTTTTCGATGGAGTCATGGAATAGACTTTCTTCAGCATTTTTATCGGTAAAGTGTCCTGTCTAGTTGACAAGTATGGTGCCACCATTTCTAATGGATATAGTGACGGAAATCTATCACTATTTCTACTATTAGCTCAGATATTGCCACTCAAAATTTCCATCGCTAATATTTTTATCTTGTTAAAATAAATTATTAAATTTAGCAATGTAATTTATTGTTGAAATTTCCATCGACAAAATCATGATCTAGAAACAAAATTCCATTTGAAAATTCCTTCATTAAATCAAAATTCTCTTTGAAAGTCATATTTTCCTCTCTTTCACTCCTTTCCTTCCTCATTTCTTTTTCTCTGCTTGAGTACCCCTTCCCCAGTAAACCTCGACACTTTACCCTCAACCCCAACCCCGGCTCTATCCTCTTGAACGTGTTGTTCCCCTGACGATTGGCCACTAGATCCAACCCAAATGATCAAGATCCAACCTCGTTACCCCCTTATTCTCATCCACTGCCCCCTATTAGTATAGCCCCTGTCTTCACCCACAAATAATGGGTTTACCAAGGATTAATTTTTTTTCTAGCTTTTTATTTTTTTTTTGTTTTTTTATTTATATAATATATTTATTTATTTATTATTTTGTGGTTTTTTATTATTTTGTATTTTTTATTTTGTAGATGTTCACATTGGTTATTTGATTTTTTTGCACCACAACAACTTGGTAATTTCTTCAATTATCTTATTTTAAAAGGACTCTTAAATTTTATTTTAAATTTATAACTATTATAAAAAATTTTAATTGATATTGAATATGTTGATGTATATACAATGTGAATTTTATGGATGACTGTGTACAAAATGTGAATTAAATGAATGAAGAATTTGTATTGATGTGTAAGAAGGATTTATGTTGATGCTTAACTAGATTAATTAATTGATTGTAATTAGTGAACATGTTTGTTTTACTCATAAAGATGAGTGATTAGGATAATAAGTTTTATTATATCTAATTAATTTGTTTAAAATAATTTGAAATCCTCATTAAAATCCTTTTTGTGACATTTTGAATTAATTAGGCTTGGAAAATGGATAGGGATAGGTATTGAATGTATCATCGACTAGACATAAATGAGTATATTACCAACTAGATCATGGATGGAGTTGAAGAGTTTATAAATTTTGCATTTTCTCGTATGAAGTTTTTGTTAGTATATGCCCTAGTGCCAATCAGATTGGATAAGGATATATTATTATGAATGCATTCTTATCATCTATTATTCATGTGATAAAATGTTTTCCTTCATCATTAGCATAAAGATAAAGTATTGTCAAAGTACTAATCAAATCCTTATGCATCAAAGCCCTGTTACTAAAATTGTTCTTAGTCATTATATTATGAGATAAGACAACAACAATGCTCAAAGATAGGTGCTTACTAGATGAACAAGTTCACTAAACATGGCTTGCCTTAAGAACTTTATTTGGAATATCACTCAAATGTCCATGGAAATGTTCTCATCTATCAATCATGTAACTAATTTTCAGACTTAAGCCACTAGGTCATATTGTATGTAAATCATCATACTTTAATTTCATCTCTACGAGTCAAGGTGCCTTATGTCTAAAAAAGGTATTTTTGGGTATGGTCTAAAGCATGCGAAGGTGGATGAGTGGTCAAGTGAGGATTCATTACCCTAAGTGATATGAGAAGATATCTCTCATCTATTCTTGGCTATAATTAACTCATAAAGTTATTGGTTGAAGCAAGATGAATTAGAATAAATAGTTTTTTACTAAATTCATACATGTTGACAAGAAACAACAAAAACTAATATGAAAGGATTTGATGAGTAGACACTACACCATGCTCAAGTCCTTTCTAAATATGTGATGAAGGGATTGAATTGTACTAACAAATTTAACATCGAAAGTTTATGTTGAAATTATCTTAGACTCTATGATATTTGGATGGTCATGACGTATTGCTAGATGTTGCTTATAATCTATGAATATATTAGCCTTATCTAATTTGGATTTATATTCATTACCAATATGTTGAAAGCCTAATGGATCACTCACATTAAATCACAATGCTGATTAAATTGAGATTCAATTAAGTAAGAGTTAATTGATTAAAATCTAAATATTTGAAGGATTTAATTCAAAAGATCAAGTAAATTAATAAGACCATTTTGGAATTATGAGAATTTTAAATATAGGGTTGCGATATAAAGATATAAAACCTTGCATGCCATACCTCCTTTTGTAAGTGGCTATCTTGTTTTCCTTTCACTTTCTTCCTTTGCCACACATGTTAGAAAACATGAAGAAAAGTTCCTTCTTTAAGGTTTGGTCATGGAGAAAAAAAAGCTTTTAGTTTAGGCCTTTGAGCCACCTTACTACCATAAGGGTTCCCTATTCTTTGGGGAAGGATTTGACCTTATGGTTGTGTTGATCACCATTAGAGGTCAAACACTTGAGTGGCTATAAATCTCGAGATTTCATTGTTGTTTAAGCAAAGCAAGGGTTGTTTTAACTTAAGAATATGATATCTCTGAGTTAAGGTATGATCTTAATTATATGAATGATTTATTTATCCTATTTAACTTCACTTTCATTGTGCATGAATCTTGTTTGAGCACGATAAAAAACCAATAGCTTGTTAGTGGGGATATAATTAAATGTGTGTGCATCAATTGTGAAAATAAATGATTTTATCAAGTAAATGATGTGCATAGATACCTTTATTATAAAGGTTTTTGCATTAGGTACGCAATATGGGATGCACATGGTGAACTTCAACAAGTTCAACCATTAAAAAGTATAGATGAGGAATTTGATCCCATGTGTGAAGTAGAAACACAAAATCCATATAACAGAATGGTTATGCATGCTCTATATATGAATTTGGACTCAAATGCTAATTTTGGTAATGAGTTAAGATTGGAGAAGCTACAACCAAATTGTATGACAGTAAACTTTTATTCTTTGTTGAATGATGTAGATGAATCACTATAGTTAAGTTGCACGAAGCACACAACATTATTGGCTATGTCACAACTTTAAATTACAAGTCAAAATTTAACATGAACGAAGCATATTTTGATTATCTCATAGTTATGATAAAAGGTATGCTTTCAGAAGATCATAATTTATTAAAAAACTTTTACCAAAAGTAAAAGAAAATGGTAAAATTTGGACTTGATTTATTAAAAATACATGCATGTGAAAATGATTGCATGTTATTTTATAAAGAAAATGTGGAGTTAATCTACTATTTCATCTGTGGTCATCCTCGATATAAAACCAACAAATTAAAGGGAAAGGCAAAGAAAATTCCTTACAAAATTTTGTGTTACTTGTGACTTATACATAGAGTTTAAAGGCTTTATATGTCAAAAATAATTACAGAGTTTATGAGATGACATGAGCACTATTGAAATCTTGATAGAGTGTTAACTCATTCTATTGATGGTGAGGCTTGATAGCACTTCAATTGTACACATCGGTCTTTTGTAGCCGAACCTCAAAATGTGGGACTAGATTTATGTGCTGATGGTTTTTATCCTTTTGGTCAGCAACAAGTTCTTATTCTTGTAGGCCAAAAATGCTTGCTATATATAATTTACTGCCTTGGATGTGTACGAAACAACTATATTAATTTGTTCCTTAATATTGTTATTCTAAGAAAGAGTAACTCATTGCAAAACATAGATGTTTTCCTTTTTGGAATTGCATATGGATTTCATTAATGTTTGTTGAATAGTTATTTGATTTTCATGGATTTGATGGTTAGCAATAATGTTTGATAGAATTTATTGATGTTTTCGAATAAATTGGTGGATTTAAGGATTTTATGGATGTTTTTTTGTATACATTGGTGGATTTTATATAGAAATGAATAAAATGTTGAATTCCAGTTTGAGAATAAGAAAGTTATAGTTGTATTTATATTAATATGGATAATTTTCATAGGGTCGAGAATGCTATCATTGGCTGAAAAGCTAAAAGGATCGATCAAGGTTTGCAAAAGGATCGATCCCAATTGCAAAAAGATCTATCCTATTAGTTATTTTAGCAAAATTTGTAATTTGTGCGCAAAAAGATCAATCCCTTCCTCAAGGAGATTGTTCCTTTTGCAAACAGAATCATTTATATTACTGAAACAATTAAGGGAATCAATCTCCTTGCATAACGGGTCAATCCTTTTGAGACAATGATTTATCCTCCTAAAACAGGGATCAATCTACTAAACCAAAACACCCAACAGCTTTTTGGTGATGGAAAATTCTATCTATAAATGTTTAACAATGATGATTTCATGTTCTTTATTAATGAAAATATCCTTCAAAAATTGTATTAGTGATGGAAAAGTTTTGAAATTAATTTTACAACGATGTAATATTTTGTCGCCAAAAATTTATTCTAATGAAAATTTTTATCACTATTTATTTTTACGAATGAAAATTTCCAATTAATTAAAAAAGTAATTCAAACATAGAAAAATTTCATCAACAACAAAAATTATAAATTTTCGATGGAAATTTTTAGTCCATAAGAGACTTCTCAATTTCATTAAAATTTTGCATTACAGAAGACTTGTAGTGTGTTGATTTTTTTGGATGAATTTTTTTTCTTAAGCTTAACACTCTATTTAATGTCATAACATATTAAAAGGAAAATTAAACATCGTTTGACTGAAGCTTAACACTATTTAATATCATAACATACTTTCAAGATATATCTTCGTTACATGGCATTTCAATCTTTGTCAAATAGATTTTAAATTAAAAAAATTAGCAAACAAGCGTTTATAGATTATATCACGATAAAATATTTATATTGACTTTTATGATATGCTCTCAATTGAATTTAGCACAAAATATTTATATTAACTTTATTAAACATTTGAACGAACCTTTGCTTCAACTTTAATTAGGAATTAATCTGACTTATATTTGCTTTATTCTCTTATAATGCCCAACCACAGCTAAGTGCAAATATTCCTTTTAGTTCAATAAGATTATTTGAAAGATCTCATCTTCAAATTAATCTTCAAGCCAAGTCGCAATCATAAGTGCTTGGAACATCTACGAGGTTACGTTCATCATATAATTTGGCAACATCTGATTTTGGGGGTTGGCTAGCGGTGCTGGGCGCCTTACCTCCTTTTTGGTTTAGGACTTTCCATTTGTTTCATCATTTTCTTCTTGCACAAGTCCCTGATGAATGGAAACCGAAAACTATAAAAGAATTTAGGAAAACATGATTGGGTATGCTTAAAAAGTGAATAATAAGTAGAAGATACCATTTGGTTTGAACATTTCTGGTAGGTCACCGATTCGATAAACAATTTTGGATTGGTACTATTTGAAAATATTTATTTGGAGAGAAATTTGCTCAATAACCATCACTGTAAACCTAAAGTCTTATGAAATGCACAAAATCAATTTAATTGCTTGTTGTATTGTGAGATCTCTTGAGGGGGCTTTTATAAGTAAAAAAATGTAACTAGGCAGCGAATGATGAGTTGTAACTTGAATTTGATAGTAGAAAATTGAATGCAGGTTAAAAGTGTTTATTGGCTTTTTTTTATTCTTCCTGAGAGGAACAGACTTCTGATTCTTTGTTAAGAATAATTTTTTTGTTTCCTTCTTAATTGTTTGGTTCTTAACTACCCTTTTTGTTTTTGTTTGTTTCCGTTACACCTGAGAAAGGAATTAAGATTTAGGAGGAAAGAAATTGAAAAGGCTTCATGCTCCACTTATTTTCCTTTTCTTTTCGTTTTCGTTAAATACACTTTTGTTATAATGAATCCATTAAAAAGATCTTTCATTAGGCAATTTACACATGAGCCAATCAATTCATAAACAATAAAATGTTTTATAAGTTAACTTATAAATTATTACCACATTAGGTGGGACAAATAATTAGGACAAAAATGGTAGAACAGATAACATTTTCCTTAATTGTAAGCAATTAGAATATTTTCATTGACTTTCGTTTTTGGTTTGGAAAAATGTTAATGTGATTGATATTTACCAAACATACGATTGAAATTTTGGATTCTTATCATTCGTCTAATTAGAGAGGTGTCGATGCCTCTTCCCATATTTATCCAAACACTTATTACTAAACACTATTAACACTGTTTCCATGACGTACAAATCATTTAGTCTTTGACTCTCTAATCACACGAAACCTACATCTTAATAATCTTAATCTTACGGGTTAGTTTTGTCTCATGCGGAAAGATTCCAACTTTTGGGAGAAATTTGGGAAAAAGTAATCTATTACACAGATGAGACAGGGGTAAGGTGACCGGTGGATGTTTCGGCCATTGACTGTTACTAATGAAGTTAGTTCATCTATTTGAACGAAAATTTATGACAGAGTATAAACACGAGCGCACGTGTGCGCGTGTATATGTATATATATATATATATATATATATTTAAAATAACTTCAAACAATTGAAATATTGATTGACAATTGAAATATATATACATTTAAAATAACTTCAAACAATTTAACATACGTGTATTTGTTTGACACGCATGTAAATTATTTTTTAATTAAATTAAAATTGAGAAGAGAGTCATTGAAGTTCATGGGAGAACGGAAGTTTCTGGAGAATTGGGGAGAACAAATGTAGAAGCCTATGAAGGGGGACAGGAGAAGGGAAGCTTATTAGCTTGACACGTGGCTTTTTCCTTAATTAAAAATTAGGGATAAAATGATTGTTTGGATCTTTAGGTACTTTTTGTACGTGTTGATTTTAAGAGCAAAACAAACAGAAGCTTCTGGAGAAGACAAAAGCTTCATGGTTCTATTGGTAGTCGTTCAAACCATTTAGAATTGAGATGAGAAAAACTTCATGATTCTTCATGATTCTGGACAAACTTCTTGATTTTTGATGGCTTGAGAAGAACAAAGAAAAAAAGGAAGGGAATGGAGAACGGAGATGGGAGTTCGAGCCGAAGACCACGGTGGTTAGACTGGGTCCGAAAGATCAGTACCGATCTGGTGGTTGGTGGCTAGAGTGGGTACAAGCACCCTAATCGGTATGAGTTCTGACACTTGCTGCTGGACCCGACTGCCGCTTTATCATCTCAGCGTAACATTTTATTCTTCATTTTTTTACTTAATATTGTTTTATACTATTTTACTTTAATTAAATGTTCCAACAGAATTATTTGCTTGAATATTGAAGATTTTTTATATTCAATATAGTTAGCATTAGTATATTATAATTGTAAAACAATATAGTCTGCTTGAAATCTTAAATATTCATACTAATTACAAAAATCAATATTCAATTAGTTTTGCTTTAATTAAAACAATCCCTGAAAAATTTCATGCTAATTATTGAAAATCTTCATACATAGAATGATTTGCTTCCATGACACATGGAAATTTTCTGTTGATGTTTGGATACATGACTTGTTTCTTTTTCAGGTTTTAGAGAATATGTAGTAAATTCATGCATGTCGTAATACATACATTGATGATCATCTGGATATTTCAACATATGCACGTATATATACCACTTAAAACTGTTTGATATCATATTCAATGTGTTTCAATGAATTCTTAGGAAAAAGATAAGTGGAAAAGTTCGTGAGCCTGAAACAAGAAAGCCGATACGAAAACCCCATGGAATAAGTAAATTGGCATCAATTGAGGTTTCTCTCTCTTTCTGTCTCTTCCTAATAAGTAAATGATGTATATTTTTGTTTACATATCTATTAGATGGTATAAATGCACATGAATTAAATCCAAATAGTTATATTTTATTTTATTTTATATTTTATGTTTCATATATTTTAGCTCGGATGTACCTATTTTTTTCCTTAAAATTCTGTGCTTATACTCTGGTAAAATCAAAATGAATTTTGATCTTCATAAAAAAGTATGACATGTCTCTTACCATTTTAGTAAGTGCCAAAGCTTTTGAATTGGCTTTTTCTTATTATGATGGTGATATTGCTCATTTATACTTTAACTTTTTTTAGATATAATAACACCTATTGTGCCTTTGTGCTATACAGCAAGAGGTATACTACTTCTAGCTCATTATAGACCTTGCCTTACCACGGTTTGAACTTGAAACCTCCAAATTGAATGTCTTTTCAGCCATGTTATTGAGGATCATGGATATTTCTTTTACTTTTTTGTTATAATTATACAAAAGGGTATTTATTATAATAAAATTACAGTAATAACTAGAAGCTCAAGGTTATGAATTATTGCTCTTATGATAATCTCAACTTTCTGATTTTTCTTTATTAGTAATTGATTAATGTTTTTAGAACCACAACCTCATTCTTTTGCATGATGTCAATTGAACAGTTGCTTATGAATTCATTTTGGATTTGAGAGTCTTTAAGGTAATAATAATATACAACTTTCTCAACTTTCACCTCTTTAGTCCACTGTTTTTTTCCATGACTGATTGTAAATTACTAGTGCTGTAGGATGATGTTGGAATACAGCATGAAAATGTTGCCAAACGTCTTAAGGACTATGGATTCCATGCTCTTACAATTTATGGCTTGATCCAGCTACACTCATGATTGAAGCCATTGAAAGTGAAAGCAAGGTATGATTCATTAAGTATCTTTTTGTTTACCAACATTTGATGCTCCACCTGTCTCTTTCTGACATCCATATTCAATATCTTTTGCAGTCGGAGCTGGATAGGTTCTGTGATGCTTTTATCTCCATTAAAGAAAAGACTATTCAAATTGAGAATAGAAAGGCTAATATCCACAACAATGTTATGAAGGTACAATGTCTTTTCTTTACATACTTTTTCCTTTTTTAGATAACAATAAGCAATGATCAATATACAGTCATTCTACTATGTACCTAATATATGTTCATACTTTCAAAAAAATGTTGCATTTTTCCTAATATAAATTCAAAAAATATTGCATTTTTCCTATCTTTTTAGATTTAAAAGATATCATGAATACAAACATATTAATATCTCCTTAAAAGTTAAACAATTGTCTAAGTAATTAATGATTACATTTTAATTCACGATAAGTTGTGATTGTATAATGAATTATTATATTATTTTTTAATTATATTTTTTCCCTTAATAATATAGTATTACATGATAAAACATTTATGTCATATAATTCCTACAGTGTAGCGCGGGTTATATTCTACTGTATATATATATATATATATATATATATCAGACTTTTTAGGATAATTCACCCAAAAGTATGAGGTAATTGATTAAGTCTACAAAAGGGTAATGCAAAGGTAAAATTCATCTCAGTGATTTAATTGTGAATTAAATCTTAATTAATTATTTGATAAAAAGGATACATAATTAGAGTCTTTCGCCAGGATAAGTAAGACATTTGCCTAATAGAAAACAAAGGTGAAAAACCGCATCCTCCAAAGAAACACTATTTCACTACCAAAAGCAAGGTTTCTGCATTGTAAAAAAGTGTGAATTTTTCTTGTCCTTCCTTGTAGTAACTTTTCTTTTTACCAGGGATAATACGCCTTGAATGTTTGAATTTATTTTTCACAAACTTGAAATTTATAAAGATTATTTCTTAAGTTACCATGTGCTTATGTGTATAAAATTATTCTCGATGTAAAATCAAATGCATGATTTTAGAAATAATATTGAAATATGCTTTGTCATTATGGTTGAATATGTTAGAGATTTTCAAAATAAAATATGAGAAATAATCCCACATTAAAAAGGGAAATGAAAAGATAGTTATTTAAATTAAGAGGAGTAAAAGTCCACTATATTGGGACATAAGTGGCTAATGGACCATAAGTTTGGTTTTTCAAGCTTGGTTGGTCTTGCATTAATTAAATAATTGGTATATATTAATATTTAATTAATGGCACTTGGCACTTGACAAAATAAGTGTCTGATTGATTAAAGTCTATCTAAAATAGATAGAAAAATAAGAACAGACAGTTAAGTTTGTACAAAACAAATAGATAAGTCTGTTCAAAATAAATAGTTTTAATTGTTTAAAATCAGACAGTTTTTGTCTATTCAAAATAGACAGTTATGTTTGTAAGAGAGAAGACTTATCTGTTTATAAAAAGTTCTTATAGTTTTTTTGAAAAAAAAATACATAGAAACAATTATTGAAACTTTCTCTTTCTTTAAACTCTTAATTTCTTTTATAAAAGTTTTGTTGTAAAAAACTTTTATAAAAGTTCAGTGATCCTATGATACGTTGATGAATGCTTGGTGGATTTTGTTAGTGCAAAATGTAATTAGTCACTAGGCTTAATTGTATCTTTAAGATTAATTGCCTATAACCTTTTTACACATCTATTAAGTAAATAATATGGTGGGGGCAAATAAAACCTTAAGGATAGTGGTACTATTATACATTTTGAAGCTTTTTCTCAAAATTTTAAAATTTATCGAAAATAGTAAGTCTAGATTTTTAGTCTTTTGCACTAACAATCCTAAGGTTTTATTTGTTCAACAATAGCCATTGAAGCAATGCTCAAGGAATTGGCTTCTAGTTTTGTTAAATTGGATCATTTCAATGGTGACAATTTATGAAAATGGTAAAAGAAGATGCATTTCCTACTTTCAACATTGAAGGTTGTATATCTTTTGACTACTTTTAGGCTAGAAGAGATTGAAACAGAATTTGTTGTTGCAACAAGAGAGAAGCAAAAATGGGATAATGCAGATATCATATGTAAATGGCATATTCTGAATGGTCTATCTAACAACTTGTTTGATACATACCAAAATGAGGTTATTGCAAAAGAGTTATGGAACAAATTGGAGAGTAGGTATATGACCAAGGATGCAACACGTAAGAAATGTCTTGTTAGTCATTTCAATAATTATCATATGATTGATGGACGTTTTATGATTGAACGACTATATGAAACTGAAAAAATGCTTAATCAGTTTAAACAATATAAGATGAGTATGGATGAAACAATTGTTGTGTACTTTGTATTAGACAAACTTTCTTTATCATGGAAGGATTTTAAAAAAAGTCTGAAATATAAAAAAAGGTATTTCTTGAGGTTTTGGCTAATCATTTTCGAATTGAAGAGGAATATAGAAAGCAAGAACTGAACTCCGATTTTGGTGATGCCAACGTTCATGTTATGAAGGAAAGACAGATCATAAGGTGTGCCAAAAAGAAGTTCAAGTTCAAACAGATTGCTAATGGGCCAAAATTCAAGAAGAACCAGAAAGAACAAAAAGGTTCATGTTACCATTGTGGTAAGTGAGCACATTTCAAGAAAGAATGTTGGTTACTACAGAAGAAAAATGATTCTTCAAAAGGTGATACTTTTGAAAATTTTATTGTCATTTCCAAGATCAATATGCTTGAAAAGGAAGAATCTAGGTGGGTTAATTTTGGGGCAACAAAACATGTGTGTAAGGACAAAAACATATTCACAACATTCAAACCAAGTGAATATGGTAGTGTTTTCTACATGAAAAATTCTTCTATAGCTACAATTAAAGGCAAAGGAACTATTGAACTCAAATTCACTTATGGAAAAACTTTAACTTTAAATGATGTGTGTTGTGTACCAAAAGTTAAGAAGAACTTAGTGTTCAAAAGTTTATTGAACAAGTTTGGTTTTAAACTTGTATTTGAGGCAAATAAGTTTATTCTGTCTTAGGAAAGAATTTTTATTGGTAAAGGGTATATTTATGAGGGAATGTTCAAACTCGATATTGTTAATAAGAATAAGAATGTTATTTCTGCTTACATGATTGAATCTTTATATTTATGGCATTATGATTAGGTCATTTAAATTATAAAAAATTGCATGGTATGAGTAAACTTTTATTAATTCCTAAATTTAATCAAGATATTAATAAATGTAATATATGCATGTTGACTAAGATTACTAAAAAATCTTTTCCTAAGGTTAAAAGGAATAGAAAGATACTTAAGTTAATTCACAGTTATGTTTGTGATATGCATAACACTACTACATTGTCTGGAAAGAAATATTTTGTCACACTTATAGAAAATTATACTAGATATTGTTATGTTTATATGTTATATTCAAAAAAATGAAGTACTTGATAATTTTAAAATATATAAATCTGAAGTTGAACTTTAGTATGAATATTTTATCAAGTGCTTAAGGTCGAATAAGGGTGGAGAATATTATAGTCTAAGTCACTTTGAATCCACTAGAATAATCCACCAAGTTATAGCTCCTTATACATCATAACAGAATGGTGCGGTTGAAAGGAAGAACAGTCTTAACATAAATGGTAAATGTAATTTTATCATATTCTAGTCTTGGACAAAGATTTTGAGGTGAAGCTTTATTAATAGCTTGTCATATACTAAATAGAATTTCTAACAAAGAAACAAAAATAACCTCATATGAGCAATAGAAGAAAAGAAAATCAAATCTTAATTATTTAAAGGTTTGGGTATGTAGAGCTGTAGTTAAAATTTCAAAATTCACAAGAAAAAAGTTGGGTGAAAGAGGAATAGAATGCATATTTATAGGATATGTACAAAACAGTAAAGCATATAGATTCATGGTAATTGAATCGAATTATTCAATTTCAGTGAATATTGTTATTGAATCAAAAGATTTAATTTTTGATGAAAATAAATTTAAATCTATTTTGAAAAAACTATAATCACTACAAACAATTCATCCTATAAGTGGAAAAAAAATTCCAAATCCATTTGCACAAACTGAAATTAGTGATGAAACTTGCCAAAAAACAATGATAAACAAAAGGGTTAGAAAGGAAAAAGATTTTGGATCAAATTTCTTTATGTTCTTTGTAGAAAGGATTGGTGAAAGCATATTTAATGTAGAATCTGATTTTGTTACATATAAAGAGACAATGAAGTCTCAAGATTTTACTTTTTGGAAAGAAGCAATAAATGACGAAATAGATTCAATAATGGGAAATAACACTTGAATTTTGGGTTATCTTCCATCAGGTTCTAATCCAATAGGTTGTAAATAGATTTTCAAAAAGAAAATGAAAGTGGATGGAACCATAGAGAAATTTAAAGCAAGGTCGGTAACCTAAGAGTTTTAGATAAAAACAAGGGATTGATTACTTTGACATTTATGCTATAGTAGCTAGAATTGCTACAATTAAGCTTCTAATTTCACTTACCTATATTTATAATTTGATTATACATTAAATGGATGTAAAGACGATATATTTAAATGATGAATTAAAGGAGGAAGTATATATGGAACAACCGAAAAGATTTATCATTTTAGGTTAAGAGCGTAAAGTTTGTAAGCTTGTAAAGTTTTTGTATGGATTTAAGCAAGTGTCAAACAATTGCACTACAAGTTTGATGAAGTCGTTCTTGCTAATAGTTTTAGAATTAATGAGTTCAATAAGTGCATATATAGCAAATTTTAAAATGGCAATGAGGTCATAATTTGTTTGTATGTAGATGATATGCTAATATTTGACACTGATTCAGAAGAAGTTAAGGAAACAAAAAAATTTTATCAAATAACTTTTTAATGAAATATATGAGTGTAGCGGATGTTATTATTGAGATTAAAATAATTAAGAATGATAATGGCATAACCTTATTATAATCACATTATATTGAAAAAGTACTTGAAAGGTTTGATCTTTTCGATTGTATTTCAATATCTACACCCATGGATTTTCCACTGAAATTAGTATTTAATATTGGTAGAACAATCGATCAATTGCAATATGCAAGAGTAATTGGTTGTCTAATGTATGCAATGACTTGTACAAGGCCAAACATTGCATTTGCTGTTGAAAAGTTAAGCAAGTACACATGTAATCCAAGTAACTTGCATTGGCAAGCAGTTAAAAAAATATTTAGGTATTTGAAGAAAACAATCAATTATGGATTGTGTTATGTGGATATCTTTTAGTTTTAGAAGGACATTTGATGCTAGGTGGATTATTAATATGGAAGATCGTGTTTTTACAAGCAGATGGATCTTTTTACTTAATTAGGGTGTCATTTTTTTAGGTTCCAAGAAACAAACATGTATAACGAATTCCACCATGGCAACCAAGTTTATTGCATTAGCTGTAGTGGCTAAAAAAGCTGAATGGCTAAGGAATTTATTACATGAAGTACCTCTATGGGCTAAATCAATTTATTCAATTTCTATCCGATGTGATAGTGAAGCAATTTTAGCAAGGGCATATAGCTAAATGTATAATGGAAAGTATAAATATATTACATTAAGGCATAGTTGTGTTCGACAATTAATTTTAGATGGAGTGATCACTATAAATTATGTGAGGTCAAGTGAAAACTTGACAGATCTTTTAACCAAAAATCTTAGTAGAGAATTAGAAAAAAAGACATTAATAAGGATGGGGCTCAAGCTCATGAAGTAAAGTCACCCATGATTGAAATTTGACTCAATGCGTGGTATAACGTTAAATCTTGAATTCAATGAGACAAAGTATATCATCTGTTTGTGACTGCTAACATTATGGTAATATTTAATACCATCCCAAGTAAAGTGCTAGGTACCTATAATAGTAAAAGAAAGATGAGTATTCTTAGTAAACCCTTAACATTAATATGTTAGGAGTGTTATAGTTACAAAAACACTCTTAATGAGAGCTATGTATGTGAGTGTGAAGTGTGACTGCTTCTAGGAGCTTAAAAGCTTGATCTAACAACACATGAAAATAAGATGCAGATACATGGTTGTAAATGTGTCACCGAATACCAAGAATTCATCGGGTTTTGAAATTATTGTGTGAGACAAGTTCAGCTAACTAAATGGAATAACTGGTTCAAAGTATATTGTTTTCACTAGGTGATAGTTCAAATAAGAATATACCTTCATTTATGCAATTGATTTCCAAGGTCATCATCTGGATTATTTTGAAAATGGTGGGGAATTGTTAGATATTTTCAAAATAAAATATTAGAAATAATCTCACATAAGAAAAGGAAATGATAAAATAGTCATTTAAATTAAGAGGAGTAAAAATCCACTATAGTTGGACTTAAGTGGCTAATGGATCATATGCTTGGCTTTCCAAGCTTGGTTGCTCTTGCATTAATTAAATAATTAGTATATATTAATATTTAATTAATGGCACTTGACATTTGGCATTTGGCATATCTAGTGTAGTAAATAAACTATTATTTTATTTAAAGTTTATAAAATTTTATTTTATTTAAAGCTTGTAAGTATATGATTGATCAAAGTTTGTCCAAAGCAGATAGAAAAATAAGAACAGACAGTTAAATCTATACAAAATAGGCAGATAAATTTGTTCTAAATAAATAATTTTAATTGTTCAAAAATAGATAGTTTCTGTCGATTCAAAATAGATAGTTATGTCTGTAGGAAAAAGAGATATTTATTTGTTTATAAAAAGCTCTTTTGGTTTTTTGAAAAAAATACATAGAAACAATTTTCGAAATTCTCCTTTCTTTAAATTCTAGATTTCTTTTATAAAAGTTTTGTTACAGAAAATCTTTATAGAAGTTTAGTAATCTTGTGATATGTCAGTGAATGCTTGGTGGACTAATTTTGTTAGTGTAAAATGTTGTCTGTCACTGGGCTTCATTGAATCTTCAAGGTTTATTCCCTAAAACTTTTTTTCACACCTATTAAGTAAATCTATGAGGGGGGCAAATAAAACCTTAAAGAAAGTGGCATTGTTACAAGCCTTTGAGCCTTTTCTCAAAATTTTAGAATTTACCAATAGTAGTAATTTCAAATTTTCAGTCTTTTGCACTTACAAAATAATGATTCAAAATATTGAAATATGCTTTGTTATTATGGTTGAATAATGATTCAAGATTAAACCCATGGCTTATGGTTATGATTTTATGATTAACTTCTTGATGTTTATAAAAGTTGTGATTCTTGATTCATTTATTGCCTTTGTCAAGTACTATGCTTATACAATCATTACTTTTAAGCTTGATCTTGATTAATGAAATTTTTATGGCTAGAACTTAAGTAAATGAATTACTTATACTGTTTATCTTTTTATCATAAGTAAAATTTAAGTACGATCTATAATTTGTGTTAACATATTTATTCTTAATATTAAAATTTACTTGAATATATACTTAAGTGATAAGTATATCTTCTTTCAGCTTTTTAGTGTATATATGCTGTTGTAACAATTTTGAGGATCATTAGACGAATTTGAAAAATAAATTATGAAGTCATCACCAATATTTTTTGGTTAGGTGTGATTGGTTACCTATTAAAATTTATCTTCCTAATAAAATTTTAAAACTAATTAAAATTTGTTAAAAATATAATTTTTGGGTTTGCGAAAGCAGTTTGTGCTCGGGAGTCGATTATACATAGGAAAGAATTAGCACTCTCGTAATGCTCATTTTAAATGGTACCAATTAATTGTGTTATCTTTTAATATTGACAAAAATGGTCTTAATTTTCGGTATTTAAATTTTGATTTTCTTAATTTTTTTAAAAAACATATTTTTCATTTTTAGTGAGCTTGAAAAATAAAGAAGAATCTTATATTGAAAATTTTTTAAAAATATTTTAATACTATGACAATATTAAAAGGAATCATCCCATGGAAGGAATTTTTAAAAATTATTACTTGAAATTCTAGAAAATCTTATCCTCGATGAGTCATATTTATTTTCATAAAATATAATATTTATAATTTGAACAAAATAAATAGTATTTTTTAAAAATTCATTTTTATGCCATTTATAAAAGAATGAAAAATCTTTATCGAAAATTAATCTAAATGCCCTAATATATTGATAGCATTTTAGATAGATTTTAGATAGATTAATCACTAGGATTTTTTTTAGGGTCTTATACTCGGAGATTTTTATTTTTTTTAATATTAAAAATCATGTAATAATATAATTATCTGTAAATATATTTATTTTTTTAAAAAATTATTTATTAAGAAAATTGTTCAAATTATAAAAAATAATTATAAAATGAAAATTTTTCGTATTGAAAAAAAACTTTTAAATATTTTAATATTTTAGTAATTTTTAAAAAAATTTTCTCACTTGGGGACTTTTCGAGAGTTATCACTCCGAGTTTTTGGAGTATCATCATTGAAAATTCTCATTACTTAATTTTATAAAAAAATGCATGCTTTCATAAATATTTATATTTTTTATCTTATGAGAAATGTTCAAATTAATTAAAGAAATTTTGTATTGAAAGAGGTTTTAAATATTTCAATACTTTCATGATTTGAAAAAATTTTCTCACTTAGAGAATTCTCGAAAATCATTATTCAGATTTTTCGAGGTCTCCTCATTGAAAATTTTATTTGTAAAAAAATATTTTAAAAAAAACTAAAGGGTCCTCTTTTTTGATGAAGCAAAACCCACTATTAATTTAGCATTGTTATATGAATATGTATGCTGAACAACAAGGTGCTTTTATCGCACTGGTTATTGGTTGTAACATTTTTTTTTAGCAGCAAGCCTTGCATTTTTTATAACAGCTTCTTATGCAGTAGCCTCTTGTGCAGCAACCTCTTATGGAGCAGCTTTTACAGTAGCATCCATCTCTTTACTTAGATTGGTTTCTCTTCATAGACGCCATCTTCTTTAATCGTTCTTTCACATTGATAGTTGATGTATCCTCCTTATCCTATTTAGTCCTAACAACTCCATTTGGTTCATTGGTGGTGTCTGTATTAATTGATTGATCTTGTGATTTTTTTCCTTTTCTTTATTTTTTTCTTGGCACTTTTTGCCTCTCTTAGAATATTTTCCCTTTCTTTTTCATTTCATTTTTTTTTTTTGTGCAACTTTGCTCCACTCATACTAGTCATTACTCTCCCTCTATGTAACTTTAAAATCAGCAAGAAAAGCCTTTAACTTTGCAAGTTTTTTTTTCTTTTTCTTTTTTTTTTCTTTTCTTGTGCAACATCCTTCTAGCATCAATTTTGGCAGCCTCTTATTCATTCTTTTTTTTTTCCATAGATAGACCTTTATTTTTCTTTTTTTCGATCGTTTCCCTCAAGTGTCAGCTTTGGTAGCCTTTCATCTTTTTTTTTTTCTTTCGACAGACCCTGACCTTTTTTTTTCTTTTGACAGTTTCCCTCTAGCCTCGGTTTTGGTAGCTTTTCATCTTTTTTTTTTCCTTCAGCAAACCTCGACCTTTCTTTCTTTTAGCAACATTCCTCCAACCTTAGCTTTGGTAGCCTTTCCTTTTTTTTTTTTCTTTTTTTATCCATTTTATCCATTTTGGTAGCCTTCAACCTGATATTTTTGAAAGTTTTTTTTGTTAATGCCTTTCCCTAAACAGAGGCTTTGAAACTTTGAAGATGGCTCTTCCTAAGTAGAGGGTTTGAAACTTTGAAAATGGCTCCAAAAACAGAGGCTTTGAAACTTTGCAGATGGCTTTCCTTTAGTAAAGGCTTTGAAATGTTTAAAAATAAAATCTTGTTTGAAAATTGCTCCTTAAATAGAGGTTTTGAAATTTTGAAAATTACTTCCCTTAAATAGAGGCTTTGAAATTTTGAAAATGATTTCCCTAAATAGAGGTTTTGAAACTTTTAAAAATAAAATCTTGTTTTAAAATTGCTCTTTAAACAAAGGTTTTGAAAATTTGAAATTGGCTTTTCCTAAATAAATGCTTTGAAGAGGGATCCCCTTAAACAAAGGCTTTGAAACTTTGAAAATGGCTCTTTATTGAAAGGCTTTGAAACTTTTAAAAATAAAATCTTGTTTTTGCGATGTTTTGTTTTGAATTAATAAACTTGACCATTTGTAAACAAATTTAAATGAAAATTCAATAACGTTTGGAAATAAAACAAGAGATCATGTTCAGAGGTCTTACAAATTTTGAAATTAAAATAAATTCAACTTGAAAGATTTATGAATTTTTTTCGAAGAGCTTACAAATCTCAAAATTAAAATAGATTTAGCTCAGCAAATTTACGAATTTGCCTGGAGGATTTATAAATTATGCTCAGACGTATTAGAAATTATGTTCGAAAGCCTTAAAAATCTTTGAATGCTCATCGTAATAGAGGCGTTAACACTTTAAAAATTTAAAATTTTTTGCCCAGAAGTTTTGAAAATTTCTCTAGGTGTCAGTTTAATTGGACTTGAGTTTTATCTTGTATTATATCTCTTCTTTTTCATTTTTTCAACAATCCCTCTGTTTTTTGCATATCATTTTTTTTTCATATTTTTATGATAGAGTAATTTTTTCTTTTTTTTGTTTTATTTTTTTCTTTTTTTTAATATTTACAAAATTGACAAACGTAATCTTGATACAAATGTCTATTTCTATCAATGATGTGAATGCGAATGTCAAAGCGAATTCAAATGTCAATGCGAATGCGAATGCTTGATGCAAATACAAGTGATTTTTTCACAATGCAAATGATGTTTCTTTTATTTAAATGCCCTTATAAATACATTTTCTTAGAATGAAGATGTCATGATGCAAATGCAAATTTCTTTCTTATTGTGCAAATGTAAATGTTTTTTCCATGATGCACATACAAGTGCAAATGCAAGTGATGTAAATGGGAATATCTTTCTTGTGATGCAAATGCAAACAATGCAAATGCAAATGTCTTTTTTATGATATAGATGTGAATGTAAATGTCTTTTTCATGATGCACAAGTAAATGCAAATGCGAATGTCTTTTTTTTTTTTATATGCAAATGCAAATGTTTTTTTGTGATGTAGAGATAAATACAAATGTCTTTCTCATGATAAACACGTAAGTATGAATATGAGTGATGTAAATGCAAATGTCTTTTTTTTTTATGCAGATACAAATAATGCAAATGCAAATGTTTTTTTTATAATGTAGAGCTAAATGCAAATGTCTTTTTTACGATGCACATGTAAGTACGAATGTGAGTGATGCAAATGTGAATGTGCTTTTTTAATGTAGATGTGAATGCAAATGTGAATGTCTTTTTTGTGATGTAAAGCTGAATGCAAATGTCTTTTTCATGATGTACACAAGTACAAATGCAAGTAATGCAAATGTGAATCTCTTTTTATGATACAAATGCAAGTGATGCAAATATGAATGTGTTTTTTTGTGTCAGATAAACTGAGCTTAAAATTTTCATCAATGGTTAGATAAATTGGGCCTAAAAGCTAGATAAATTGGTTTAAAATTTTATTGAGTGCTAGTGAAGTTAGGTTTAATTTTTACTGATGCTAGGTAAAGTGGACTTAAAATTTTCATCAAGGGCTAGATAAATTGAGCTTAAATTTTCATTAGGAGTCAGTTAAGCTGGGCTTTAAAATCTTTATTAGATGCCAAGTAAACTGGATTTAAAATATTTTTTTTGGTGTTAGGTAAATTAGGCTTTAAATTTTTATTAGGTGTAAAATAAACTGGGTTTAAATTTTTACTAGGGGCCAATTAAATTGGGTTTTAAAATCTTCATTAGATGTCAGGTAAATTAGGCTTAAATTTTCACTGAAAACCAGTTAAGTTGATTTTAAAATCTTTATTAGGTGTCAGGTAAATTGGGCTTAAAATTTTTTTTTTATGTCAGATAAACTGGGTTTAAAATTTTATTAACTGTCAGGTAAATTGGGCTTAAATTTTCACTGGCAATTAGCTAAGTTGGGATTTAAATCTTCGTTAGGTGTCATGTAAATTGGGCTTAAATTTTTTTTTTGGTGTCAAATAAACATAGGCTTAATATTTTGATTAAGTGTCAAGTAAACTAGGTTTAAACTGTTATCAGTGGTTAGATAAACTGGGTTTAAATTTTTATTGAGAGTTAGCTAAGCTGGGTTTTAAAACCTTCATCAAGTGTCAAGTAAAATGGGTTTAAAATTTTTTTTTTTTGGTATCAGATAAATCAAGTTTAACATTTTTGTCAAGTTGCAGGTAAACTGGGTTTAAACTTTCATTAGTGCTAGGTAAATTGAGTTTAAAATTTTCATCTAGTGTCAGGTAAATTAGGCTTAAAATTTTTTTTGGTGCCAAATGAATTGGGTTAAAATTTTTATTAGGTGCAGGTAAACTAGGATTAAACTTTCATCAGTGGTCAGGTAAATTAGGCTTAAATTTTTACTGGGAGCTAACTAAGCTGGGTTTTAAAATCTTCATCAGGTGCCAGGTAAATTGGGTTTAAATTTTTTTTTTTTGTGTTAGATAAATTGGGTTTAAAATTTTTATCACGTACCAAGTAAACTGGGTTTAAACTTTCATTAGTGTCAGGTAAGCTGAGTTTAAAATTTTTATCAAGTGTCAGATAAATTGGGCTTAACTTTCATTATTGCCAAGTAAATTATGCTTAAAATTTTCATTAAAGGTTAGATAAATGGGCTTAAATTTTTATTGGGAGCCTATTAAACTGAGCTTTAAAATTCAAGTGTCAGGTAAACTAAACTTAAAATCTTTCTTTATTGCTAGATAAATTGAGCTTAAAATTTTAATTAGGTGCCAAGTAAATTAGGCTTAAACTTTTTTTGATATCGGGTAAATTGGGTTTAAAATTATCATCAGGTGCTAGGTAAACTGAGCTTAACTTTTTGTGTAGAGTTAAATTTTTATGAGGAACTAACAATTCCTATTAGTAATGAAAGAAATGAACAATTCCTCTCTCAATGGATTGGATGATTGTGCACCTAGAGATATTTGTTGATTCAAAAAGACTTTACCACATAAAGAGGATAAAAGGGTTGTATATTTTTTTAACTAATCCGGGCTTATGTGCCTATTAATCTGGGTTTATGTGTTAGCAAAATTGAGCTTATGTTCTAGCTAATTTGGGCTTAAGACTTCATTGGTGTCAGGTAATCTAGGCTTGCATGTTAGTTACAATAGGCTTAAATTTTGTCGATGTCAGATAATTTGAGCTTAATTTTTATTGATGCCAACTAAGTAAGGCTTTCATGCCTGAGAATTAGCAATCTTTATTAGAAATGGAAGGTGAAAATTCTTTCGAAATGGGTTGAATGGTTCTGTATAGGAAGAATTTTGTTTATTCAAAAGGTTTCAACACTTCCAGAGGATGAAAGAGGCATGTATTTCTTTCATATAAACGATGAAAAATAATTTTTTTTGAAAATATGAATTTCTCAAAAATCAAACATGTTAAACACTTTCTTTAATCTTCAAATGCGATATTTTGATATATGTTGAGGTTAATTGTAAAGGTTTGAAACTTTTAAAGGTTATTTAGAAATGGACAAAAGTTAAGATTTTCAAAATCAATTCATTTTAGAATTCTATGACTTGGATATTTTAGATCTTTTAATACGGTTTGGCTTAACATCTACTATATTTAGCATTAGGAGTGGTCATCAAGGTTTGCTCTAGATTGTTTTTTTAGGGTTTTTACCCTAGAGTCACTTTTATTTCTTTTTTTTTTTGTTTTTGATTTAACACATCATGCACTTTAAAAAATTCAAATCTAATTCAAAAGAGGAAAATAATTTTTCCACAAGGAGTTGACAATCAAAACAGAAAATTATGTAATAAATGAAGACTTAAAAGATTCATGGTCATTTTTTCAAGGGAAATTATTTAATTTTAAGCTTTCATGCTTGATTTAATATAGATTTTTCAAAGGTTATAACATAGGTTAATGTTTAGAGTTGTCAAAGAAAAGGATAGAAAGGCCCAAAACAAGAATTTAAGGGTATTTAAAACCAAGGATCATTTTTTCATTTGAAGAATACACATTGAGGTTATTCTTTTTTGCTTTTTACCCATTCATTTTTTTTTTATTTTATTCTTCTTTTCCTTTCATTTTTTTTTTTGTTTTTCTTTTATTTTGCATTCTTTCACTGAGTGGATTTAAAACTTATTATGAACTTTTATATGGAGCCTTTGGCCCAACATACATAATTTCATTTGAACATCCTCATTTTTAACCCTTAAATGTGCTTTTTTTTTCCTTTCAATGTGGAAGGTGATCTTAGTTAGCGTTTATTTTGAAAGAATTCAATCAGACTCAAAAGGGTAACAAAGGATAAATTTTTACATTTGTGAAAAGACAATAAAAGGTGGTCATTTATCATTTTTAGTATAACACTTAAATTGAATAGCAGTTCCCTTTAGAAAAATGATCTCGAAAAAAGGTTTTCATTTCAACATTTTTTTTAGCATTTTTTATTTTGGGCCTTTTTTTCTTGTCCACTTTTCAAAACTTTGAATTTGTCAAGACATTATTGGAATTTGTTCAAATTTTTTAAGTGCATGATGTCATAAATATTTTTTTCCTTGTATTTTTTTGTATTTTTTAATTTATTTTTTATTTGTTTGTCTTTTCTAATTAATTTTTTTACATGTCTCCAATAACGTATATCTAGATTCATTTTACTAGTAATGCATTTCATGGAAGATGTTTCATTTTAACAAATCACCCTTAATGAAAGTTGTTATAAGAGAAGGATCATGTGAATGAACTAGGACCATGTGGAATAAACCCATTTAAGGTATCAGATGATTTAAGTTACTTCACAAAAGAAAACAAAAAAATTAATCATAACTTATGTTGTCTTAAGAGCAATAAGGTCTTTCTTTTCTGACCAACGTGCCTTTAAGAGGCATGGCCCAGGCTAATTTTGGGATAAAGAGTTGAAAGGTTGGTAAATTTGAGGTCATTTTACAAGACTTGGGTTAACTTTGATTTCAAAATTTTTGGAATTATAGCGTAATATTGACATTAAATTACCACATTTGAATTCTTAAGAAAAATATCATATTTTCTTGATCTTTTAGGAATCCAAATTTTTTTTTTTTTTAATTAGATGTTCATTGTTCATTGCCTTGGAAAGGAATATCACTTTTTGATATCATAACGTTATCATGTGAAAACAAGGTTTATGAATTCAACTTTATGACTTTTGAAGGGTCATGGTTGTTGAATAAAATCATTTGAAAGGTCTAAGAAACAGAGTTTAGGTATTTGATCTTTAATAATGATCGTCAACTCATACGAGACTCAATTTTTTTTTTTACTTTTTCTAGAGTATTTTTTTTTTAAACCTTTGGACCTAACTTTGTGGGATTTTATTCAAATTTAACTTTTTCCCATTTTTTCAGCAATTACAAGTCCAAAATTTAACAAATATTAAAAATATCAAATCATGATATAAATCCATGGAACATTCTTGATGCATAAGATCTATTCATGCAATGCAAACACTCAAACATGATCCAAAAATTCATATTCCTAATAATATTCTTAAGGTGACATTCAAACTTGCAAACAAAGATTTCCCATTTGATAATTCAATTTTAGCATTATTGACTCGCAACTCTCTTACTATTAATCATCAAAATCACTAATTAATTCCTTAAATTTTATGGGATCTGTATAAACCAAAGCTTAAATTGTATCTTTAAAGGTAGTATAGTCTTTTATGGAATGTCTTTTGCTTTTATCATGAAACTCACACTTTAACATTTGGATTATACTACTTCAAGTGCGGAGGTTTTTTGGGTTTTACAGTAACAATAGAAATCAAATGATTCTTGACCAATAAGGTGAAAAGCTTAGTGTAAAACATTGAAAGTGAATGATACATCTTGACTTTCTTTCTCTTATGGGTTAGTGAATAGCTTGGGTTGATCCTTTGTTTTATAAATGTTTGTGACAAAGAAACTGGAGCACACAAATGAAGTGGTTGAGAAAAATCTTCGGATCGAAATGTCGATTAGGAACAATATGGTGACCATTGAAAATGAGTATTTACAGGGTCTTTTTGTATCATGTGAAGGCTTTCTTGGTTTCACCTTTCAATAATTGTTTCTTGTGCTTGTTCAGCAAAAATATCTTCCCTCTTTTCATCATTAGCATTTATAATTTTTTTTCTTTTATCTCATTCTCAATTTTACCCATAGTAAACAATAAATCTGCAAACTTTGATGAAGTATTGTTAATCAACTTAATATAATAAGCAAAAAGAAGGGTATCCACAAATAAAGAATTCAGCTCTTTATTGGTAAGAGGTGGTCGTATTTGCGATGTAACTTTCATCTAACAACATATTCTTTATAGCTCTTATTAGGGCTTTTTATCATATTTTGAAAAGTTAATTGATTTGGAGCTAACAACATATACTAATATTGCTTCAAAAATGCTCGCAATAAATCCTTCCAAGTACGAATTTGATTACTTTTTGGACTATTATACCAATTGGTTGCTGCCCCAATCAAACTTTTTTGAAAAGCATAAATAAGTAGCTTTTCGTCACTAGCATACCCAAATCATTTTGTAATAATATTGAACTAAAAATGTTTTAAGGCATCCAATTTCATTATACTTTTCAAATGTTGAAACCTTGAACTTAGGCAGAATAATTGCATCTGAAACTAGTTGATATTTTTTTACATCAAAAGATTCATTCTTCCCTTCAATAGCTTAAACTTTTTCTTCCAAGAAATTATACATTCTCTGTTCATTTAGATTCCTCAAGCTTTTTCTTATGGGTCCTAAGTTAGATCCTTTAGGTTCATCATTTTCTTAAGCACAAAGTCTTTCGATAATCTTCTCTATTTCTCTTTTCAAATCAAATATTCTCTTTTAACCCTTAGAAAAAATCACAGAAATTATTTTTGAAGAAATTTCCTATTTTGGAGCACACATGAATTGAATTATATAGATACATAAATGGACGAATGGATGAATGAATGAATGAATGCACAAATGATAAAGCTCTTTAATGAAAAGCATGAAAATTGGCAAAGGAGCAAGAATGAAAAACAAACCATAGTTCACATATCTAAGTTCAATAGACATCATATCAACATAAAAACAGTTTTCAAACAGAAGAAATTCATAAACCTATCACTTGATGACTCTCTTTAAACAAAAGTCCCATCTATATTCATCATATTGCCATCTCTTTCTCATTATTCCTAGATCTTTTAATCCATTGTTATAGTTGGATCGAACCATCTCACATTTATGAGTAACTGCACCTTGTGCTTGAAACACTCACAATTTTTAATAGAATGCCTCATATTCCTTATATGGTATTCGTATATTGTATTTGGGTCAAAATATTTTAGGTACAGAGGCTTTAAAGGCTCTGAAGATTTAGGGACAATAAGGTGTCTCTTAACCAGACAGAGAAATTTTTCATATAAAATGGGGAGAGGATCTAACTATTTCTTTTTCTTGGATAATTTTCGAGTAGCAAGTTAACTAGGAGTCCTAGGATTTGATGATAGTGCAAAGGTTTGAACTTGAGCAATTGACTAAACAAATGGTTAAGGAATGGAAGATCAAAGATTTTGGTTCAGATATGGACTTCTCAGAAATTGTATGAAGTTTGGGGGCCTAGTCTTAGGGGCTTGGAAAGGAGATTGAAAACAATCATGAGAAGAATTTAGGTGCGAGTTGGAACTTGGGATGGTTGGTAAGGTTTGTTTGAAGTCAAGTGCTCCATATTAAAAATTGGACTTTTGAATTCAATCATTTGTGTGGCCTATTCACTCATTCTTTTCTTGAGCTTGTCCAAATTTTGGTCATTATTTGAATCACCTAATGCCTTAGCATGCGTGAGAAAAGTATCAAAACTAACAAAAGCCAATTGGTCTTGATTTAATAGAATCGAAAGTGACAACGACCTTTGAAGAGCAACATACTCAATCCCCCGACTACCTTTAACCATTTTCATCAATTAAACCATCTATTGTTTCATCTCTCAAAACTTAAGATAAAATTCTTATTGATTCAACTCTAATGTACTAATCCTGGCTTCCAATTGATCTTTCATTTTTGCCATTCTAATTCCCACCAAGCCAGTCATTTTATTTCGAGACTTAGACTAAAAATTTTATACTATTACCCTTATTGAATGAATGCTACAAAAGTAATTTCTAACTTATGTGACACAGAGCATGTTTAAAAATGCAAATATGCCTAAGGCAATCGATTTTTATAAACAGGGCCTAAATGGTAAAAGTTTCCTCATCCATGAATATGTATGCAAGGAATATAATGTTATGTTATAGTGATGGTGGGTTATGAAATGCAATGTGTGTTCTATAAAACTCTACCATTCATAAATCCACATGCATGAAATGCTATAACATGTTATATAAGTCATGAGATATATATCTATAATTAATGCAACATACTTCTATGAAATGTATGAACCTATTAAGTGCACGAGATATGTCTACATGGAATGTTTATGTTATGTTGACCTAATAAAATTGAAACTACCTTAAAATTTATAATGAAATGGAGTGCATGCATTACCTATTAAGATGCATATGTGAGGCATATATTATTTATCAACATGTGCATAAAATGGGATACATCTATTATCCATTGATGTGAATAGGATGCAATGCATATATTATCTTATTATGATGTGCATCAGATGTGATGCATATATTATCTTTTAAGATGCATGGGATGGGGCGTATATACTATTCGATTATTCTTTTTTTTAACATGATGAAAAATGTATGTAAAAGATCAAATGAAAATGTAAAAGACAATAAAATTCAAATTTAAAATTCTTTTTCTTTTTTTTTGAAAAAGGAAAAAATTTAAGAACACATTTTTTTTATCACACAGAATAATTGGATTCGAATATTTTTTTCTTTTTTTCATAAATTTTAATTTGGCCAAGAAAAAAATTTAAGAAAAACCTTTATTTTTTGAAAATTTTTTAGGCTTTTTTTTTTTGTTAGGTAATGCTAAAAAAATTTCTTCTTTTATTTTAAAACATTTTTGAAAATGCAAATTTTGGATAACCACAAATTGAATAAACTATATGTTAAAAGAAAAAAAATTTTTCTTTTAAAAAAATGTTTTTATTTATTTATCCTTTTTCAAAATTTTAATTTTACTCATGTCATTATTGTTTTACACTATTTTAGTTTTATTTTCACCATTCATATACCTAAATACAAATTGTATTGGAATGTTTTTCTGTGCTCTAATTTGGGTAATTTTTTACAAAAAAGATTGGCATGCCTTTGCTAAAGGTTGGTCCCTTAAAGTTCATAATATGCTGAATGAGGATTTATATATCTAAAAAGCTTTCAAATTATTCCCTACTAGCATCCATATAAAATTAGTAAGGCACTCCGATCCTCACCTATTATATGTTATAAATGAAAATGGTTCAATTTGAGTGGGAGTATTTCGCTTGCCATTACAGAGGTTATCACCTTACAAGAGCATAGGGATTTTACTTCTAAAAAGGTTAGAACCCAAGTATAGATTTCATGCATGATATGAAATGTGTCATTATATGTGTGAGAGAAAACATCACAATCTCTATCTTACATACCCCACAATTTATTGAGAATAACATATACATAAAATAAACAATGAACAAATGACATAATTAAAACAAAATGCATGTAAATTTTTGTTACTATTGTTATTTAAAAACAAAATCAAAATAAAAAAAATTAATGTTAAATACCAATTAAGATCATTAAATCAAAATTAATGATAATACCTAATTAATTTTGCCATGACTCTTTAAACCAATGGAGTTGTCAAGCTATCATAACGGTTTTAGAGACCGCTAGATGAATTTTAAAAACAAATTATATAGTTGCCATTAATTTTTTTTGGCTAGATGTGATTGGCCATATATTAAAACTTATCTTCTTAATAAAACTTTAAACTAATTAAAATTAATTAAAAAGATAATTTTTGGATCTACGAAAATAGTTTGGGTTCGATAGTCGATTACGCGTGAGAAAAGTTAGCACCCCTACAAAGCTTGTTTAAAAGGGTAACAATTAATTATGTGTTATCTTTTAATATTGACAAAAATGATCTTAATTTTTGGTATTTTAAATTTGATTTTCTTAATTTTCTTTAAAAACATATTTTTCATCTTTAGTGAGCTTGAAAAATAAATAAGAACCTTATATTGAAAATTTCTTTAAAATATTTCAATATTCTGACAATGTTAAAAAGAACTATCTCACTTAAGAGATTTTTAATAATCACTACTCGAAATTCTCAAAAATTTTATCCACGGTAATTCATATTTATTTTCATAAAATATGATATCTATAAATTTAAAAAAATAGTATTTTTTAAAAATTAATTTCTATGCCATTTATAAAAAAAAAGGAAAATCTTTATCGAAAATTAATCTAAATGCTTCAATACATTGGTGGTATTTTAGATAGATTTTTTTACTTAAATATTTTTAAAGAATCACTAGGATTTCTTAAGGATCTCATTTTAGAGGATTTTCATTTTCTTTTAAATATTAAAAGCCATATAATAATATAATTATCTATAAATATATTTATTTGAAAAAAATATTTTTATTTATTAAGAAAATTGTTCAAATTATAGAAAATAATTATAAAATAAAAATTTTTTGTATTGAAGAGAAAGTTTTAAATATTTCAATACTTTGATAATTTTAAGAAGATTTTTCTCACCTAAGAAATTTTTAGAAATCATTACTCAAATTTCTTGAAGTTTCATCATCGAAACTTCTCATTACTTAATTTTATAAAAAATGCATGCTTTCATAAATATGTTTTTTTTTTTTATCTTTTTATGAGAATTGTTCAAATTAATTAAAAAAGTTTGTATTGAAAATAATTTCTAAATATTCTAATACTTTGGTGATTTTTAAAAATTTTTTCTCACTTAGAAAATTTTTGAGAATCACAACTCGATTTTTTTGAAGTCTCATTATTGAAACTTTCACTTGTAAAAAAAAATTTTAAAAAAAACTAAAAGGTTACCTTTTCGAGGAAGCAAAACCCACCATTTATTTCACATTGTTATATGAATATGCATGTATGTCGAACAAGAAGGTGCTTTTATCGCACTGGTTACTGGTTGTAATGGTTCTTTTCTTCTTTTTTTTTTGGCACTCTTTATAGTAGCCTCTTGCGCGGTAGTTTTTGCCGCAGCATCCATCTCTTTACTAGATTTCTTTTTCTTCGTAGACACCATTTTTTTTAATCGTTTTTTCACATCAACAGTTGATGCATCCTTTTTAGCTTTTTCAGTGCCAGCAACTTTATTTGATCCATTGGTGGCATCTGTACTAATTGGTTGATCTTGTGATTCTTTTCCCTCCTTTGATTTATCTTTTTTTTTTTCTTTTCTTTGGCACTTTTAGACTCTCTTAGAATATTTTTCTTCTTTTCTTCCTCTCCATCTTTCTTTTCTTGTGCAACATCGCTCAACTCACCATGGTTGTTGCTTTCTTTTTGTGTAACTCCAAAATCAGCAAGAAAAGCCTTCAGCTCTGTAAATTCCTTTTTCTTTCTCTCTTTCTTTCTTTTCTTGTGCAAAATCCCTTTAGCTTCAGTTTTGGCAGCCTCTCTTTCTTTCTTTTTTTCGTTTGACAGACCTTCGTTTTCCCTTCATTTGATAGCTTCCTTTTAACCACAGATGTGGTAGCCTCTCTTTTTTTTCCCTTTCGGCAAACTCCCACCTTCCTTTCCTTTGATAGCTTTCCTCCAACGTCAACTTTGGCAGCCTCTCTTTTTTTTTTTCAACCATTTCATTTCGTTTTTTTTATACATGCCTTTCTTTTTTTTTTTTAGCTTCTCCTCTTTTTTTCCTTTCTTCCTTAAACCTCCTAAAATTGGTTTTTTTCTACCTTCCACTTTTTTTTTCCAGTTGATTCTTTCTTTTTTTCTTTTTGTCATGTCTCTCTCCTCTCCATTAGCTTCTTTTTTTTCTTTCAGTAGTTTCTTACCTCTCTTTTTTTTCCCGTCCCTCTCCTCTCCACCAGCTTTTTTTTTTTTTCCAGCACCATTCTTTCTCTTAAGAATCAAACCCCCTTCATCCAAGGATCAAAGTTTCTCTTTTTTTCTTTTCAAGAAACCACATTTGGCCATTGGATCAAAATCAATAAAAAATCTAATGGTTCATATTATTTACTACAAATGTTGGATTCTTATATCCTCCAAACCCATGAAAAGATCGTTTTACCTATAGTGCAAAGTGTTTGGTATTTAGGTCATTTGCTTAGAAATCAATGTTCCTATGCTCATTTTTTGAATTTTAAAACACCAAAAATCATTAAAATATTATGAAATTAAGATCTGAAAAGTTTCATGAAATTTCAAGTTTAGGAAAGCCAAATTACAAAAATATCATGTATGAGTATTTTGATAATTTCACATTTCTCGGGGTACTACTATGATTCAAATGCACCAAAAATAATGAAATATTATGAAATTAATATCTAAAATGTTTCATGAAAATTTGAGCTTGAAAAGGTTAAATTATGAAAATACCCTTTAAAAGGGCATTTTAGTAATTTCATAATTTTCTTAGTGCAATAAAAATTTTTAGTATTTTAAAAATCATCAAATTTAACTTTAAATCATAGTGATTCCAATTAGGTTGTGAACTTTGAGGATTAATCCTGATTTTATTCGTTTTGATCAAGTTTTATACAATTTTGACTTTGTTGATTTTGGAGTTTACTCGTTTCATTTATTCTTTATTTTCCATGCATTCACATGTAAAGGTATCATCCATATAAATCACATGCGAAAGAGTTTGACAATAATCATATGGGTTTTTTATTTTTTATTTTTTGTTTATAAGACCTAAATATCAATGCATTTTATAGGCTTTTAAAGGGTTTTTTTATGGGTTTCAAATGGGTTTTGTTCAACCATGCTAAAATATTTTGGACAAAATTCAGTGTTTATACATGCCCTATATGTTTGATGTGCATATATCTTTTGCTACTCTTAGTTACTTGAAGTTTAAAATTATTTTTGGCTTATTGTTTTAAGTTAATATTTAATGATAATTTGTTTTGATATGACTAATTTCTTAATTTGGATATTTGATCTTAATGAATAAAATTTTCTTTTGCTTAGAATAACATGTAGTTCAAAATATGAAAATTTTGATTTAAACATCTTTGCACTTCTAATGAATGTCTTTGCCAATAATTTTATAAGTCTTTCATAGGTGAATTTGTTATGAGCATAAGAGAACATAAATTTACCTTGGCACATCAAAAAAAGAAAATAATAAATGCCATCTTCATCAATTAAGCCTAATCATAAAAAACTTACTCAAATGATGTGGGATTGAAAATTCAAAGACCTACTCAATTCTAATGAGCACATCATAAACCTTGACAAGAATGAAGAATGGACAATGATTGATATTCATGTCTACTTCTTAACCACTTTGATTAGTTGGTATAGATTGACTTATCATCTTTAGAAATAAGTTTGGAACAGTTAATAAACGATGATTGATATTCATGTCTACTTCTTAATCACTTTGATTAGTTGATCTTATTTTTATAATATATATTAAAAAAATTATCGATAAATTTATTATTTTTATAAAAAAATATCGATAAGAAAATTTTAAGGATATTTAAATAAAATTTTCATTAATTTTTTTATTTTCTAATCTTTGGGCATTCCCCCTTCTAGCATAGAATTGCCATTGCGTACGATCTAATTCTCTTCTCACAAAAAACCTACATGTTGTAATTCTATAATTTATTATTGATACTAGAATTAATTTTGTATCATGTGAAAATATTCCTTGATCAGAAAAATGTGAGAACAATTAATCTGTTACACAAAAAAGACAAAGGTGTGGAGGCTAGTGATTGTTTAGGTTATAGAAGATCGACGATGAAAGGACGATGAAAGTAGTTTCTCTCTTTAAATGGAAATTGATGCTCAGAAATGCATTTCTAGAGTATCAATGAAAGAAATTTACCTTTACACAAAAGTTTTAGTAGCTTCTCCCGCAATTTGTTAACAAATTTGTTGGACAAGTTTCAAAGCATCGGTGATGGGACTGTCGTAAAATTATTTTGATGAGATTTTAGGAAGTGTGAACAAAGGTTAATTCCTAACCGTACAATTGAGAAATGGGTCGAAGCCTTTCAAATTTCAACGGTTGAGAAACTAGAAAAGTATATGGCGTCAAATCAAGATGGTATGAAGGGGTACATCAACATGTAGATCCACAGGTGATGTAAAGTAATGTTGACCATTGGAAGAACCATTTCAGAGCTCGGTGAGACATCCCACATAAAGTTTCCAATGATGAATGGTTGATTTAGATGTATGGTAAAATTATTTTCAATTAAATTATAAATATTGGTAAAAATAAAATAAATTATTATAGTAGTGAAATTAAAATTATTTGTAAAATATATATTTTGATGTGATTATAAAGAATGGTAGAAGTGAAATGGATGATTATAGTAGTGAAATTAAAATTAATTATAAAATATATATTTTGATGTAAATACAATAATGATGGGGAGGTAAAATGTAATAGAAAAAAATTAATATTTAAGAAAAATTTTAAATTATTTGTAATTTAATAATATATCAAATAACAATTAAAATTGATAAAAATAATTTTGTTAATTTATTAATAATTTATTTGATTATATAATGCATTATTTACCTATGTATTTATTTAAATTTAAATTATTGGTTTATTAATTATTTTATTATATAATTATAAAACTTTATTTATTATATTAAATTAACAAAATTTTTTAAATAAAAAATTAAAATAAAAAAAATTAAATATGAAGATATTTTTGTTCCTACAATATAATGTTAAGGATAAAAAAATCCAGGATATAAATGAGAAAGGAGGGTACGGTGGGAGGCACGAAACTCCATTGGAACATTTTCCTCAGATTGAAATTTTGGGCTTCAGTGCCATCCTTTCCTTTGACTTTTTTATCCAAACCTCTGTGGTGGCGCAAATACGGCTAAAAAGCGTTGTATTTGTGTCGCACGAGAGAGGAAAGCTTATGCAAATGGATTCTAAGTTTGTGCAAAAAAAAAAGAAAAAGAAAAACAAATGAAGAGCTTGAAAGTGAGACATAAACTTTTACCTCGATACGAAGGCCTTTATATAATAGATTTCTATAACCGCAATAGCACACGTATAATCATAAATGGTAAACACACGTCTGTGGTTAGTTGAGATAGAAAAAAAAAAAAAAAAACAAAAATGACGTTTTTAAATGAAATTTGAGAAATTTATTATTGAAAATGATCCAAAAAAAAAACATTAATTAAAAATTTAAATCAATAAACTAATAGAAATCAATGAATAAATCAATAATATATAAAAATAACTATTAAAAATATTATTTATAATTCATAATTTTTCAATTCAATTTTTTTTAATATTTATAATTCAAATTTAATTCGTATTTTTTATTGTAAAGCCAAAATTTTATTCGTAAGTAGATTTTAAAACAGTACAGAATACATGATTTAGTCCCAAATCAATCGTCACACCAGGAGACATATAGACTAAAAACAGACCAAAATAAACAGAACGTAATACACATTCCCTGTAAAGGAACAGAAAACCCTAAGAACACCTAGTAGGTTCCATTCATCAATATTGATATCATGCATCAAACAAAGGCAATCAATCTAATTCAGAATGGACCACTACTTCCAAGGTCAAGAAACGACCTTATAACATCAATTTAAAATCAACATAGTAGCAAGTGGGAACCTACATAATTCTCGAAGATAAGAGAACTTGTAATCCCACTTTAATAGCTAGAAGTTCATCCGTACTTAAATCTTGCACACCTAAAGGAATTGATGCGCCTAAAAAGTGGAAATTGTGTTGTGATTTGTTGAAGTTCAATTAAACAAAAGAAAAGAAAAACGAAAACCAAAATTCAATTGAGTAATAAATTTGCACACCAAAAAAAAAAAAACGATTGATTCATGACACTCTTAAAAAGATCAAAGAGTGACAAGATTGGGGATTAATTCATCACAAAATTAAAGGTATTATATTAACAAGAGTCGAAGAAATTGCAAGTATGCAATTTTAAATTTCTTTTATGAATAATCCAAAAGTGCCTTCTATTACAAATATAAGGCATAAGAAAGAAATTCTAAATCTTAAGATGGTCGACCATAAGAGATTAAATCTTAAGATTTCCTAATTAATGAGATATCCTACAAATTTAGTAAATCTAAAAAATTTTTAAGATATGCAAAGGTATACCAAAAATCAAATAGGAAATAGCAAATCATAAAATATTAATTAAACTAAATAACTAATCTAATAAGTTTCCATACAAGCCATTCACACAAACCTTTAAACACAAAACCCATGTGTTTGGCCCATGACACCTAGGCCCACAAAAAGCCCAAACATGCAAAAAAACCCAAAAAACCCCATTCGGCCTAGCTTTCATGCAAGCGATCATTATGTTGAATATGGGCTTTTTCTCATCAACTTCAATACCCAAAGTATTTGATTGAGTCGAATTCTACCTAGAAATTTGTAATCAAATCAAGTGATGACACAATAGGGTCTCAATCTAGCCCATCATCATCAGGCAACATATCAACCTTTATAATGTCTTCATGGGTCTCATCGTCTTCCTCAAGTTGAAAATTATTTTTCCTCAAATCCAAGTCTTCTCTATCTTCCAAGTATGGCAACAAGCCTCTCACATTGAAAGTACTTGAAACATTATATTCACCAGGCAAATCAATCTTTTGAGCTATATCATTTACCTTGGCTACTACTTTGATGGACCATCAACTCTAGGCATAAGCATCATCTTTCTCTTGTTTGGAAGCCTTTTACTTGCACAAATGGATCCAAACTAAGTCACCTGGATTTAATTAGACTTGTTCTCTTCCTTTGTTGGTAGCATTTTCATAAATTGCATTCATCTTCTCAATTTGTTGTCAAACACTTTCATGGATCTTTGTCACTATCTCAACCTTTTCTTCCCATCCAAACATACTCTATCTTCAATCGATAGTGGTGCTAAATCAAGTAGTGTTATGGTATTAAATTTATAAACCACATCACATGGTGAATGCTTGGTAACATTGTGCACACTCTGATTGTAAGCAAACTCAACAAAAGCTAAGCATTCATCCCAATTCTTCAAGTTCTTGCTAACAACAGCCCTAAATAACGAAGAAAAAGTGAAATTCACCATTTCAATTTACCCATCAATTTCTAAATGACAAGCCGTACTAAAGAGTAGACTTGTTCCAAGCTTTCTTTATAATGTTTTTTAAAAATAGCTCAAGAACTTGGCATCTCAATCTAATATAATGGATTTGGGTACTCCACACAATCTCATAATTTCTTTACAGAACAAATCAGCAACATGGCTAGCATTATCAATCTTATGACATGGTGCAAAGTGTGAGATCCTTGAAAATTAATCCAAAACAACCATCATTGAATCTTTGCCTCTTTGTGTCCTTAGCAAACCAAGCACAAAGTCCATGCTAATTTCAACCCATGGTTGGTCTAGAACTAGTAATTGCATGTATAGCCCATGTACACCTTCTCTACTTTTGGCATTCTTGCACACCACACATCGTGACATAATGCATTGTACATCTTGTTTCTTTTTTGACTAATGAAAATGTTCTTTGACCATCTCTAATGTCTTATTTTCACCAAAATGGTCAGCAGATCCATTGACATGCACTTTTTTTACCAATAATTCCCTAACATAACCACATGGTATACACAAAGTTCCAAACTTGACAAGATAATAATTATAGCACTAGAAACTATTAGTAGCACCTTTCTCATAAGTTTAGTAAATAGAAACAAAGTATAAATCATCTAAATACTGACCTTTAAGTAGTTTAAACCATATCAATGTAGTATTCAACAAAGAAATCAAGGCATAACTCCTTGAAAGTGCCTCTACAACAAAGTTGGAATTTCTCTTTTTGTACTTTATGACATAGGGAAAAGTCTCTAAGAATTCCACGCACTTGGCATGTCTTTTTTTTTGCTTATTCTACCCCTTTAAGTGCTTCAAGGATTCATGGTCGATATGAATCAAAAACTCTTTTGGTAACAAGTAGTGTTGCTATGTCTCCAAAGCACAAATTAGCGCATAAAATTCCTTGTCATAGATCGAATAACTTAAGTTGGCTTCATTAAGTTTCACATTGAATTAAGTAGTTAACCTTTTTTTCTTGCATGAGCATAGCCCCAATGCCCATTCTTAAAGCATCACATTTTATCTCAAAAGGTTTTGTAAAATCAGGAAGAGCTAGTATAAAAGCAAAACATAGTTTTTCTTGATTAGCTCAAAACTTCATTGGATAACTTCACTTCATTGGAATACAATCCTTTCCTTGGTTAACTTAATCAAAGGAGCCAATATAGTGCTAAATATTTTCACAAACCGCTTATAGAATGATGCCAACCTATGAAAGCTTCTCACCTCAGAAACATTGGTTAGAATTGGCCATTCTTGGATTGCTTTCACTTTTTCCTCATCAACTTCAACACCATGCAACGAAATAAAATAACCAAGAAAGATTACTTGATTTTGGCAAAGGCATCACTTCTTCAAATTGCCAAACAACTTTTCTTATGCAACATTTCAAAAACCTCTTTAAGGTGTCTCATATGTCTTCCAAGCTCCTATTATACACTAAAATATCATCAAAATTGGTAGCAACAAAGTTATCAATGAACTTATGCAATACATGCTTCATTAGTCGCATGTGCTAAGCATGTTGGATAAGCCAAAAGGCATCACCATCAACTTATAAAGTCCATGCTTTATTTTGCAAGCTAATTTTCACTCATATCTTTCTTTCATCCTGATTTGGTGGTAACAACTTTTCAAATCCACCTTGGAAAACACTTTCAATCCATGCAACTTATCAAGCTTGTCATCTAACTATGGAATAGGATAGCAAGTATTTGACTATGATTTTTTTGATGGCTCGACTATCAACACACATTCTCATAAACCCATCATTCTTTGGCACCAACAACATCGACACAAAACATGGGCTAATTGGTTCATACACATAGCCTCTTTCTAACAACTTATTAACTTGTCTTTGCAATTCTTTGGCCTTTTAAGGATTGCTCATGTAGGCTAGTTTATAAGGTAAAGCAACCCTCGAAACGAGGTCAATTTAAAGTCCAATCCCCTTGAGTGGTGGCAAACCCCTTGGCAATTCCTTTAGAAAGACATAAAATCATCACTATTTGTGGTAGTACATGATAGTTTCCCCTCGTGTTCCCTCTTTAACAAACAACATCAAAATCGAGCTTGAATTGGATAAGACTTGTTTTACTTCTTTCTTGCTCACTAGGAAGCTCTCATTTTTCCCATTCTTTAACAAAAGTTGATCTTTTTGCACTTATTATTGGCTAAGAGGTGCTAACACAATATTTTTTCCATCCTTTGTGAAAGAATAGGTGTTTTTAACCCCATCATGAATAGTTCTTCTATCAAATTGCCACTGCCTTCCCAATAATAGATAACCTACACTTGTGGGCACCACATCACATAATACCTCATCCTTGTATAACTTTCGAATAGAGAATGGCACCAATAACTATTTAATAACTTACACTTCTCCAAGATTGTTTGGGCAATGCAACTTGTACATGTGGAGATGTTTTGTTGTAGCCTTGTTAATTTTTCCACGAAAGTAATGGATGCCACATTAATGTTGCAAACACTTAATTTTGTCTGGGCAAAATCCAACCATTTGTGACGCTTTTAAAATCTAACTCGATTCAAATTCAACATTTCTTTAATTTTGAAAAGTTTTTAAAATCAAAATGGGACCAATTTGACCTAAATACTCGAAGGTCAAACTTGATCAAAATTGATCAAAATCAGTTAAATCGGATTGAACTGGAGTCAATTTTTCAAAATTCACAACCAAATGGGATTATTCAGTCTTGGGAATGATATTTTTTATTTTAAACCATTGAAAACTTTGATTGCATTTCGAGAAGGGTAAAATTACCAAAATGCCCTTTAGGGTTATTTTTGTAATTTGGCTTTATCAAAGTTGGATTTTTGTGAAAACTTCTAGGTCATGATTTTATAATATTTAACTATTTTTTATATATAAAAAACCCCCAAATCACACCCTGAAAAATGTAAATTACTAAAATATCCTTAAAGATATTTTTGTAAATTGACCTTCTTAAGATCAATTTTTCATGAAAAGCTTTAGATCGTGATTTAATATTAAATGATAATTTTTGAAATATTGAAAACTTTGATCGTACCTTATGAGGTGTGAAGTCACAATTTTTGTAATTGGACTTTTCCAATGTCAGTTTCTTACAAAATGTTCCAGATCATGTTTTTAAATTATTTGATGATTTTTGGTGCATTAAAAATCTGGCAGCATCTCAGAATGTGTGAAATTACTAAAATACCCATTAGTGATAATTTCGTAATTTGACCTTTCGAAAGTCAAATTTTCACGAAAATTTTTGGATCTTAATTTCATATTATTTAATAATTTTTAGTACTTTAAAATCACAAAAATGAATAAGAGAGCATTGTCTTCCAAGGAAATTGGCCTAGAAACTGAAACTTTCTAATGAAAGTAAAATGGTCTTTTCACTTAGTTTTGATAGTATTGAAAATTCAACCTTTGACAGTGAACATCCTAGATCGTGTGATCATCTTAGAGAGCTAAATCCAAGGGTGAAAAATGTCTCGTTGCAGAGGAGAAAATGGACGATTATGGATCGCTAGATACACCTCTAATCGAAGGGCCAAGATTCAATTTTAAAAGGTATTTTTCATGCTTATTTGAGAGAAAAGAGGGACATTAAAGAGCAAAAAGGGAAAAAGGTTGGAAATGCAAAAAAAAAAAAAAAAAACAAGGAGACAAAGAGAAAAAAAGAGAAAAAAATAGAGAAAGAAAAGTTAGAGAAAGCTTAGAGAATATATAATCTTCATTTTCTTTTCTTGCATTTCATTACATCTTCATCTCATTTTCGTAACATTTTTACATCGGTTCTTTAATCATTTTTCTATTTTTCTTTTGAGAAATTTGTAGTTCTTCATCTTTCTTTCTTTTTTTTTTAATCAAAACTTGAATCAAATTTTATCCAATTAGTTCATAGTTTGGATTGACATTAGAGAATCAAGGAATAAAAAATTCAATACCATCTTTAACACCATTTAGAGGTTCAGCCAACCTCTACTTCACTATGGTCGAACCTTCTTTTGGTTCTTCTTGTTGATTTATATGCTTTTAAATGTTATCTATGATAATTAAATGATGAGTTTCCTTATGTTTTGCATGAATTTTGATTAGTTAGTGATATATGTTGGTGTTTGGTTCATGTTCTAGTTCTTCATGGATTCCTTGTTATTTTAGTTTGCCATATGTTTAATGGAATTCTCTTTTTGATTAAAATGACTTCAAATGATGAATATTATGATATTCAATACATGCTTGAGTGAAATGGAATCAAAATGTGATTGTTAAGTGCCATGGGAGATTCAACCAAGGTGTTCCATGCTTGGTCGAAACTTGTTTTTCATTTTGTGGCTAAATGTTGCTTGATTCCATGTGTTTGATTATGTTTTTGCTATGTTTTTCAAGTTTTCAATGTGTTTGATCCAATTTTCAATAGATAAAATGTTAGTTTAGGTGTTTTGGTGTTTGTTTGGTTGATTTTTAAAGAAGAAAATTGGTGAAACATGTTTTTCAAAGTTAGAAAACTTTTAGTGTTTGATTCATTTTCCTTGTATTTTCACATGCACATGTCATTTGTAATTTAGTTTCATTAATGCCTATGTTTGTAATTAGTTTATTCTTTTGTCATGCACATATCACATGCATCAAACTTTTACATTTTTACTAATGACATTATTGTAATTTATTTTGGTGACACGAATTTTCCCATAAAGCCCTAAATTTGAAACCCTAAACCCAAACCTACCCTAAACTCTAAAAACCTGAACCAACCCTTATACCCTAAATCCTAAACTTTAAACCCAAACCTTCCCAAACCCTAAAAACCTGAACCAACCCTCAAACCCTGAAACCAACCCTTCATCCCATTTATACATTTGCATTTCATTTTTTATTTTGTCACATGCATTTTCAAATTGCCATCCATTCATACTGTCATTCATATCATGTGTTCATCATGTTATTATCATGTTCATACACATCATACATATGTTTTTAAAAAGTAGGTTTCTAAAGGAAAATATTTTTAAGTAAGATAATATCTCAAGTAAATACAGTTATCGAGATCTGACCTAAATATAAGACTCTTGGTGGTTATTATTTATGTAAAGTGTTATCTCGATTTTATAAGGGCAATTTGGAAACCCTCCAGTTAAGGATATTTTTGAAGTTTTACCTAAATATAGGACTCTTGGTGGTTATTATCATGTTCATACACATCATACATATGTTTTTCAAAAATAGGTTTCTAAAGGAAAATACTTTTAAGTAAGATAATATCTCAAGTAAATATAGTTATTGAGATCTGACCTAAATATATGACTCTTGGTGGTTATTATTTATGTGAGGTGTTATCTCGGTTTTGTGAGGGCAATTTGAAAACTTTTAAGTTAAAGATATTTTTGAAGCTCTACCTAAATATAAGAGAATGAAAAAAGTGTTTTGATACTTAAGGTGTTTTCACCTTGATCCTAAAATAAAATGTTTTGTTTTCAAAAATTAATTTGTTTTCAAAAAGAAAAAATTCAAGCATTTTATGAATTAATGAAAAGATGAATTAATTTTTAAACACTAAAATGGGATTATTTTAACCAAAGTCTAAGGATAACATGCAGTTAACTGATACCGTCTTCAATAAGTGCTGTGGGGGTGCTAATCTTTTCTCATACTTAACCGATTCTCAAACCCTAAATCTGATTTCACAAACTTTAATTTGTTCTTTTTATAAAACTTTTAAATCTTTTAAATGTTTTATAAAAAAGGACAAAATTTTTTTTGTGGCCAATTACATCCTAAAAAAAATTATGGTGGCTTTTTGTTTTGATTTTTATCGAAAATGTTTTTGTTAAGCCCCTTTTTCCAAATTCTCCATTCATTTGGCACTCAGTCACTTTCCTAGTCTTGAAACATCATGATAGATTGGTCACTCCACTGGAGATACATTTTTTAGAGAGTCAAGTCAAAGATTGATTGTATGTTATCCTAAATTTTGATTTAATGATTCTAATTGGTGTTTAATCTTAATTCTTTGATTTTAATTTTTTCTCTTTTTTTTTTCAAAAAAATGAAAAGATGAAAAAATTGTTTTGACTTCAATTTTCTTGTTTTCAAAAAGCAAAAAAAAAATGTGTGTGTGTTGTATTTCATGCATATTTTAATTATGTCATTTATTATAAATTGTTATTATTTATCTTGTTTTAATACTTGTGGGGCATTTATGATATAGGTATTTTAGGAAGTTGTAAAAGGTTTGTATGTTCCTTCACACACCTCACATTTGCATTATATGCATAAGCTTTATATATAGGCTCAACCTTTTTTAGGAAGAAGTAAGGTAGTTACGCTTTCATAAAATGTAAACCTTGGTAATCGCTAGTGAAACACTTTCACTCAAATTGAATCATTTGCACTTATAGCCTGTAATGTGTGAAGATCAAGGTGCCTCATTAGTCTATGATGGACGATGATATGAGAAATAATTTGAGAACCTTTAGATACTTAATTCTCAATTGAGCATATAGTGAACCCTAGGAAGCCAACCTTAGGTAGAACCATGCCACACTTTTCTATAAAATTACCCTAAATAAGTCACATGAAGGATCACTCTAATACAATCTGTATTTAAAGGTAATAATGATGCGAATAAGACTGAAATTTTGAGAAAAAAAAAAGAAGAATTAAAATCAAAATAAAAAAATATTTCTTTTGACATAAAGTTTGATTCATTTTTTGTTCATTCAAAATGTGCATTTTTAATAGGTGTTTTAAAATAAATTTTCTTTTCATTATCCAACAAAACAATAAAAAAATCCAAAATTAAAAAAAAAAAATAGCAACAAAAACAACATTTTTTCAAAAAAAGAAAAAAATGAAAGAAAAAGTGAAAAAAGAAAAAAATGAAAGTTTTTTTTTAAATCTTTTGTTTATTGGCCTAATAAAAAAAGGAAAAAAATGAAAATATTTGAATCGTAATCATTCTATGTGGAATAAAAAAAAAGTGTTTTTAAGTTTTTCACCCTTTTAAAAAAAGAAAAAAAGGAAAGTCAGTGTTGTTTCATTCATTGCATTTTATTTAATCCCGTTTGCATACATTCTCATGTTTTTGGGGTTGGAAATAATAAGATAATACATGTATTCATTTTCATCCACATCCTAGTAGATAGTACATGCATTATATTTCATGCACGTAGGCACTATTTTAATAAGATAGTGTATGCACTCTATCTCATGCATATTTTAATAGATAATACATGCATTTCATCTCATGCACATCTTAATAGATAGTATATTCATTCCATCTCATGCACGTCTTAATAGATAGTATATACATTTCATTTCATGCACATTTTAATGAAAATGTCAACCTCATTGAGTTTGCATAACACATGCATCACGATTTAGGAAAACTTGTTTCATGCATATAATATGTCATGCATTTCATATATGTATATTGTATCAATCATAGGTATATATCTCATTACTCATGTTGTATGTCATTGCATTTCATGAATGGTATGATCTTATAAAACATGCATTGTACTAACTGCACTTCATACGAACATACCTCACCACTACTACAATAGGACGTTACATTTCTTGCATATGCATTCATGGGTGATAAAATTGTTATCATTTAGGGCCTTGTACATATGAAGATCCATTGTCTTAGTCATCTTTGTATTTCATGACATTTTTTGACATCATTATCATAAACATGTTATGTGTGTTGGAATTTATTCAATGGCATTCAATCAATAAGAGTAATAACAAAGATTTTTTAGTCTGAACCCCTGGAATAAAAAATCTATCTTAGTGAGTATCAAAAGGATAAAAATGGAAAAGCAATTAAAGGTAAGAAATAGTGCATTAGAATTAAATCCAGAGGAATTTGGTCACAAGTTTTGAAAGATGAAACAACAAATTGCTTAGTTGATAGAAATGGTTAAAGGTTGTGGTGGGGTTAAGTTTGTTTCTCATCAAGGGTCATCATCACTTCTAATTCAATCAAATCAAGATCAACTAGCTTTTTTTAGGCCTAACATCCATCGAAAAGATCTTGATGCACATGGTGTTATGAATGAAGATCGAAGTCTGAATAAGCTTAAGAATGGAATGGGTGAATTGGCCATACAAATGACTAAACTCAAAAGTTTGATTTCTAAGACGAAGTCACCAATTTTCATAGAAGCTTCAGCAACTATCCCAAATCTAAACCTATACTCATATCCTCATAATATCTATTTTCAACCTCCATTTCAAGTGTCTAGAATTAGACCTCTAAATTTTGTTCAACCTTTAAATGTCCCAAACCTGAATCTGCATTCTTAACCAACTACTTGGCCTTAAATTCCATAACCATCTGTCAGCTTGCAATTTTTTGACCACCTATTCAGCCAATGTCCCAAATACCATACCCCTACCAATCATCACTAGCATCAACTTTACACACTATGTTTCAAAACCCAATTACTCCACCCACCACTAAACTAGTTTTAAAGCCCAATAACCAGACAAATGGTTCTAAGAAAGAACAAGTTCATTAAGAAAAAAGTCACATTGACCTAATTCCTATGTTATATGCTAAGTTATCCTCAGAACTCATTAAAAGTCATTCGGTATCATCTGCTCATCTAGAACCATTAAAGCTTCCTCATCCCAAAGGGTATAATGCCAATGCTACATGTGATTACCACAATGGCAATATAGGTTATTTTATAAAAAGTTGCCTTATGTTCGAGAACTTGAGAAAGAATTTGAAAATAATAATAAAAAAGCTCCATGAGGTTGAAGATTTGATTGTTAAAATGAAGATAGAGAGATGTAAAAGGATGAATTCAGATGAACCATAAATTAGGGTACATGTTAAGCTTTTTGAGATAAATGTTTGCATTTGCATCTTTATAAGGGCATTCGCATTATGGTAATAGAAGTTTGCATTTACATTTTTTGAAGATGACATTTTGCATTTGCACTATTGTAACAGATATTTGCATATGCATTCGCATCATTGGGTAGGTAGAAGGCATTTGCATTTACACCTTTAAAGAGAACATTTACATTTATATCTTGATAGAGATCATCTGAGTTCACATCATGCTAATTGATCATTGACATGGTTTGTATTTTACATTATTCGGTTAATCATATTTGTATCATTTAGTGAGCATCTAATAATTAATCATTGACATTGTTTGTATTTTACATTATTCAATCAATTGCATTTGTATTGTTTAATAAGCATCATGATAATTTCACAGTTAACATTGATTTTGTTCAAATCCCTTTTAAGTTTGGTTTCACCCAAGTCCTTTAAAAAAAAAAGATTTCAAAATTGAAAAAAAAAATCATTTCCAAAATTAAATTTTTATTTTTAGACTTGTAGTTTAGTGCCGGTCACTTCATTATTCAACTTATGGTTCAATCCCCGTCACTTTATTTAGAACTCATAGTTAATACTTGGTCACTTCATTTTTCGATTTGTGGTTTAGTCCCACTCACTTCATTTTTTGAATTGTGGTTCACTCCTAGTCATTTCATTTTTGACTTATGGTTTAGTCCCAATCATTTCTTTTTTGACTTGTGATCATTTATTTTTTGACTTGTAATTCAGTTCTGTTCACTTTAATTTTTGACTTGTGGTTCAGTCTAACTCATATCATTATTTGACTTATGGTTCAATCTTGAACACTTCACTTTTTGACTTGTGGTTCAATCTTGGTCATTTTAATTTTCAATTTGTGGTTCAGTCTCATTTATTTTCTCTTTCAACTACTGGTTTAGTTTAGATAGTTTCTTTTTTCAACTTGTGGTTCAATCTCAGTCATTTTATTTTTCAACTTATGGTTCAATCCTAGTCGTTTCATTTTTCAACTTGTAGTTCAATCACACTCGTTTCATTTTTTGATTTATGGCTCAATTTCGGTCATTTCATCTTTTCAATTATAATTTAGTAGTAGTCATTTAATTTTTTGACTTGTAGTTCAATCCCTATCATTTCATTTTTTGACTTGTAATTTAGTCTAGGTTATATCATTTTCAACTTGTGGTTTCATTCCAATTATTTTATTTTTTTTACTTGATGTTCAATCCAAGTCACCTTATTTTTCGACTTATAGTTTAATCCTAGTTATTTCATTTTTTTATTTATGATTCAGTTTCGATTATTTCATTTTTAACTTATGATTTTGTTTGGTGGTTCTCTTTAAACTTTGAATTCATTCAAGCCATTAAAAACAAAAAAAAAAAAAAGAAAAACATTTGAGCTTATTGTTTCGTGCAAAAGTATTATCTAGATCTTTGCATAATTTATGTTTCACAAAAAATTGCACAAAATAAGATAGTTGTAAACATTTTTGTCTAAATGTGCTTTAATCAAATTTGTCAATTAAGCTTAATAACTCCTTAATTTGTTTAAAATTCAAATTGAACAATTTGGATTTTGCTTTGAAATTTAATTTTGGGTTATTTTCGGACAACTTAATTGTTAATTGGACCTTATTAGTATTTATGTTCACAAATTGCATGATTCGACCCGAACCCCAAACGAGAATAGCCCAAATTCTTTTTTTTTTTCATTTATTTTTTTATTTATTCTTTCCTTTTTTTCATTGATTTTGAAAATAAAAAAATAAAAAAAGGAAGACCGAATCTTCCTTGATCGATTCTCCCAACTGATTCAACCTTAAATTTCACATGGATTGATACAAACAATCAAAGGGAATCAAGACAAAATAAAAAAAAAAAATTACAACAAAAAATTCATTTCAATCAAGCATTAAGGGCAAAAAAAAAAAAATAAAATGAGAATCGGATCTGCTTGATCGGATTTTGCTATTCAATGCAAAACTTAGGATTTTCAAACAAAACTCCCTATATAAACAAGCAACCACATGGAGCGCAATACAGAGAGATTAATCAAGCATATTACGGAGAAAAATATAGCAAAAGTTTTTTCTCTTATGGCTGTGGGCTTGTATGAGATTTTGGGCTTTATCTTTTAGGAGTCTTCTTTTGGGTTTTAGGTTAGAGAGAAAGGAAGTTTCTTGGCTATTTCAACAGTGATCAGAGTTGTTTTCAGGAAATGCAAGAGAATATTTTTGGGTTTAGATCTATCACAACCTAAATCTTTACCCAGAAATCTAAGCAGAAAAAATAGAATCAGGAGCATGAGGAGTCTTTAAAAGGCTTTATTTTGATGATTGTTAAATGGAAAAGAAAAGAGTGATCTAGAAATTGGTATGGCGTTAGCTAGTACATTAACTGAGAATTGAAGAAGAAAATAGGGAGAGAAATAAGAGAGAGAAAAACAAGAATCCATAAATCAGTAGAATTTGTATATATTCTTTTTCATGCATTCCTCGTTGTTTGTGTACCATTCTGTAACAAACTAATAGCTCATAATAACAGCTACTCATGGACCACAAACCAAGACTCGGGCCTCAACCAACACAATAACATAAGTCTAAACCAAAAAAAATCAGTCCATAATAACAAGTAAAAGAAATTAAATAATGCCACCAACAATAATAACGACTTCTAGAATAAGCCTGTAACAAATACTCCTCTACTGCAGAAAATCCTTGTCCTCAAGGATTAAAGTGTGGATATTTCTTCTGGACATCAAAAAAGACTTCCCAAGTTGCATCTTCTAGAAATGTGTTTGTTCATTTAACAAAAACCTTAGTTACTGCTCTGTTCCTCCTTTTTCCAAGCCTTCTTTCAATGGTCTACTCTTCCCCTTTTTTCCAAGCCATCTTTCCATGATTTACTGTGGTTCTTTACTTAAAGTGCCATCATCAGCAAGCAGTGGTAATTGTGGCTGTGCAGGAATAATCCCAATATGTTTCTTAAGCTGGGAAACATGGAAAGTAGGGTGCACTTTGGACCTTGCTGGTAGTTGAAGCTTGTAAGCTACCTTTCCCACATTTTCAATCACCTGAAAAGGTTCAAAATACTTAGCGGACAACTTTAAACCACTTCGATTAACAATAGATTTTTGCCTATATGGCTGCAACTTGACATACACCCAATATCCAACATTAAACTCCTTATCACTCCTTTTTTTTATCGGCTATATTCTTCATTCTAACTTGGGCTCTTTGCAAATAAAACTTAAGCATTTTTATGGTTCCTTGTTTTGCTTGAAGGCTTCTATCCACAGATTCAACAAGTGAGTCTCCAGCTAAATAGGGTAAGTTCACTGGTGCAAGCTGGCCATAAATAACCTCTTAAGGGGTGGTGTGAATGGTAGAATGATAGTTGGTGTTGTACCATTCAGCCAGGGTAAGCCATTAGTTTCATTCTCTGGGCTTCTCACTGGTCATGCATCGCAGGTAAGTTTCCAGACATCGATTGACTACTGCAGTTTGGCCATCTGGTGGATGGTAAGCTGTCGAAAGATTATGTGCTATGCCAAGCCTCTTAAACAGCTCTTGCCACAAAAAGATTTTATCCTTATCCAACACGATACTATTTGGCAAAGGCTAGAGCAACCCTAGACTAGCAGAATTATCATATTTATGCTGCTGGTAGATTGAGCATTCCCTCACATGTCTCCTTACTTCCTTCTTTTGGTGCTTCCAATATAAAAGACTAGATATTCTACTTATTGTAGCCTACACTCCTGAATGTCCACCAGTAGGACAATTATGGAAATATTGAATCAACTCTCTCCTCAAACTAGGCATGTCGCCTACCACCAACTTAACTTTCCTCCAGCTGGTTAACAACAAAAATATACTTTAAGCTGCTACTGAAAGAATTTTGAAGTTCTAAAACTCACCTCTGTAACTAGTTGTATTGCTTCTAAGATTCTCTAACTCTCTCCATTAAATCTGTACTTATAGTAGAGATACCATTAAACTCAAATATAAAGCTCTTGGCTTTTTAAAGAGTACATCAGCTACTATCTTTGCAACCCCTTTTTTGTAGCACACTTCAAAGTCGTAGCCCATGATCTTGGGTACCCAAAGTCGTTGTGCCGGATTCGAAGCTTGTTGATCCAATATAAATCTCAGGCTTTGGTGATCTGTCCTTATTTTAAAATGTCTGCCTACCAAGTATATGCTCCATTTTTTAATAGCCATGAGAATAGCTAGCATTTTTTTTTTTATTGTAAACAGACATTGCTTGATGCTTAGGAGACAGAGCTTTACTAAAGTATGCTAGTGGTCGACCCCTTTAGATTAACATAGCTCCTACACCTGTCCCTGAAGCATCAGCCTTAATGATAAAATCCTGTGAAAAGTTTAGAAGAACCAATACTGGTGCTGAAGTGATAGCTATTTTGAGTCGGTTAAAGGCTGCCTAAGCTTGTTCATTCCAGCTGAACGCATCCTTCTTTAACAGATCAGTCATAGGTTTAGCAATTGTCACATAGCTCCCAATGAACCTTTTGTAGTATTCAGTTAACCCAAGAAATCGTCGAAGCTTTTTGATAGACTTAGGTGAAGGCTAGTCCAGTACAAAATGTATTTTTTTTTCTTAGCCATAGAGACGCCATTGCCAGAGATAACATGTCCCAAGTATTCTACCTCATGAGCCCCAAACTCACACTTACTCTTCTTTAAAAAGAGATGATTGCTTCTGAGAATATCAAAAACCGTTCTCATGTGTTTCAAATGGGATTCCCAATCCACCGAGTATATCAAAATATCATAAAAAAATACCAGCACAAATCTTCTCAAGTGAAGCTTAAAAACATTGTTCATTAAACTTTGAAAGGTTGAAGGAGCATTGGTTAGCCCAAATGGCATAAGCAGGAATTCATATTGTCCTTCATGGGTCTTAAAAACTATCTTATGCACATCTACCTCAAGCATTCTGATTTAGTGGTAACCTGATCAAAGATCCAACTTTGAAAAAAAACATACACCACTCAACTCAGCTAATAATTATTAAATCAAGGGAATAGGGAACTTATCTTTGATTGTCAGCTGATTCAGCTTTCTATAATCAACACATAATCTCCAATAGCCATCCTTCTTTTTCACCATGATTATTGGAGAAGCAAAAAACTTATAGCTATTTCTGATCACTCCACTTACCAACATTTCCTTTATCATCTGTTAAAGGATCCTCACAGCCATGTTGTCATCCTTTAAAAGAATCTTATGGTTTTAAGGTCTATTAGGAGATAATCCTTTGGGCAGCTCAAATAAGTCTCTATAGTCCTGCACAAGCTGTAATAACTCCAGGCTGAACTTGGTTGGTCTTTGAACATGTCGTGTGATCATGTTCAATTGTATTTGTGTTTTCTCGTAAACTAGTAAGGTAAAAGGATTGTAGTTACTGTGTACTAACGAGGACTATAGTAGTTTTAGAGTTTGTTTCTCACTCACCATGTGCACTTTCCCAGGTCAAATTTCCTGTAAAGTTTTCCATTAGCCTTCATACTGGAGTTTTATGGTTAAGAGATTGAAGTCCCACAAAATCTGTCCAAGTGTCACCAACCATTAAACTCCTAAGACTACATCACACCCCTTGAGAGGTAACATCATCAGATTGGTCCTAAATACATTTCTTTGCACCAACCAATTAACATCTTCACAGACTCCTTGAATATCTAGGCTCTCACCATTGGCCACTGTCACTTTGCTACTACCAAAGGGTCTTACAGGCAATCCCAGAATTTTCACCATGAAAGTATCTATAAAATTATGGGTTCTTCCAAAATCTATCAACAAAATCAATTCATGGCCATTAATATTTCCATGTATCCTCATAGCTTGATAGCAAGAGGAACCACAGATTGCATGTAAAGTGATCACCGAAACATCATTTGTTTCAGTGTCAGTAACTAACATCTCAGGACTATCTAAGTAGTCAGAAAATACTTCTACTTCAGTTTCTTCCTCCATATTCTCAATTAGAAGCTGATATAACTGAAACTTTATACATTTATGTCCAGGGCTATATTTAACACTACACTAATAATAGAGTCCCTTCTTTCTCTTTTCTTCAATTTCAGTAAGGGTAGGTTTCTTTAAAGTGATTCTGGGATAACTGTTTTAAGAAGTTAAGCTGGGTTGGTGGAATGATTATAGGAATGAGGTTTAGTGTTGTTATTGGCAAGAAGGTTTAGATTAGGAGGTGCTTTGGGGGTTGGTAATAATGAAGGAAGTCTTTGAGTTCTGCTATAGAAAGTGTTTGTGGTAGGGTTTGAGGTTGGTGGAATTGACTTATTGTAAGGAGCAGGTTTCTTTAAAGAAGGATATAACATTGATTCAATCTACTTGGCTAAATGTAATGCTTGGTTCACAGAAGAGGGTCGAAAAAACTTTACAAATCTAGATATATCTTGTTTCATATTGCTTATAAAAAACCTCAATGCATAATCGTCTTATAACTGCAGAAGATTGAGTATACCTGTAAAATCTTCATAGTATTAATCATTGGTACCTTATTGTTTTAGCTCGACCAATTATGACATGGGATCGCTAAATTCCTCAGAAGCAAATCTTTCCTTCATATTCATCAAGTAAGCCTCCCAATTCAGTCTGTCAAAACCCCCTTGTGACTTTGATTAATATTGATGCCATTGCAGTGCCTTCCCTTCGAAGCTCAGCATGGTCACTCTCAGCTTCAACTCTGGAGGCACTTTTTAGCTTCAAAATACTGCTTCAACTTCATATAGCAGCCTTTAAAATCCTCTCCATTAAATTTGAGGCATTCCAACTTAAGTGATCTTGCAAAATCAAAGTTGGATACTCTTCTAGCATTAATTCTGATAGACTCCAACTGCTGTCCTTGCGATTGATTGTTGGTATTCCCAGACATGGAAGGCATGTAGTCTTGAATCAGAGGTGTCTCTGCTCCAGGTTTCTTAAGGTCGCGTTTATTCAAGAATTCAAGGAGAGGTTTTTTCACTTCAGTCCTCACTTCCAGGTGGATGCTTTCAAATCGTTCTTTCATTGCTTTCTCCAACTGCTGCAAATCAGTCTGGATTTTAACAACGATTCGCTGCATTTGGTTAAGGTCCTTTTGCAATCTGGTCAAAACACCGTCAGCCATGAATGTCAACTTGCCAGGAAAGTGGCTCTGTCACCACTAATTATTGTTAAATGGAAAAAACAAAGTGATCCAAAAACTGGTATGGCATCAGTTAGTACACTAGCTGAGAATTGAAGAAAAAGAGAAGGAGAGAAAGACGAGACTCAAAGAATCAACAAAATTCGTGTATATTCTCTTTCATGCGTTCCTTATTGTTTTTGTAGCATTCTGTAACAAACTAACAGCTCACAATAACAATAGCTACTCATAGGCCATGGACTAAGACTCAGGCCTCAACCAACACAATAACATAAGTCCAAAACAATAAATAAATAAATAAATAAACCAGTCCATGATAACAAATAAAAGAAATTAAATAATGACACCAACAATAACAATGACTTTTAGAATAAGCCTGTACCATATTTTGTGGTTTTCTAACGTAGAAGAATGGTGATTGTAGGTGATGAGGGGTGGCGACAACGGCAAAACTCCGTCGGTTTTTGGGAATGATGAGTTTGTCGATTGAGGTTTGAGAAGATAGAAAAAAAAAAAAAATGAAAGGTTTTGTGTTTTGAAGGAGAAAATGAAATGTAAAATTAGAAAAATAAAATTTAAAAGGAAGCTTACATACTATAGTCAAAATGCATCGTTTGGAATGAAGAAGGTCGAGCCGCGTCTAGCTTAATCAGGCTAACTCGAATTTGCTCCTCTAACTTGACCTATTTGCTGTGTTCAATTTTTTTTTTCATTTCATTTTAGTTTTAGTTTTTTGTTTATTTATTTATTTGCATTAACATATATATATTTTTTATTTATTTCACTTATTTAGTTATCTCTTTATTTATTTTTATGCATATTTATTAAGGATATATTTTAATTGTTTGAAAACATAAAAACTTAAAAAAAAAAAAACATTTGGATTAATTTGTAAAATGTAATTTCTTTTCCTTGTATAAGCATTTAAACAATTTAAATATAATAATTTGTTCAAAAAAATAAATCCAATGATAAAATTCTAAAAGTCAATAACGGATAACTTCTAAGAAATTTGTAGGCGAAAATTTTTATTTAAATTCTTTAGAATGATGAAAACTTTTGATCGAATTTCAATAAAAATAAATTAACATTTTAATAAAATTAAAAATTAAAAATTATTCTACTAATGAAATTATAAGGAATTACAAATTGTTAATTTTTTAAAATTTTTTGGGTGAGAAAATTTTTCTAAAAATATTCCAAAGGTGAAAATTTAAGAAAATTTCAATAAAAATAAATGACATTTATTTTCAAATAAATAATAAATAAATTGTAAATTTAATAAAAATTTGAAAGTAAATGAAAATAAATCCAACGATGAATTTCTTAGAAATCACAAATGGCTGATTTTTTAAGAAATTTTCAGGTAAGAATATTTCTAAATTAACTCAAATTATGCAATATTTAGATATATTTTCAGTAAAATAAAAACATAAAATTAAAAAAAAATTGGAATGGTATTATAATTATAGAGTAATTATGATTGTTTTGGGTGAAGAGAAATTATGGTGGGTTACGTTTTAAAGATGTATGATGATTATGAATGTAATGGCTACGTTGCTAGGGTCTATTTTATTACTAGATTTTCTAATGTGAGTTTAAGGTGTATCTCAAATGACAGAGATGTGTAACGTTGGTATCTTGCTGCTGGTTTTGCTGATCCATATTGGGTTGGTTAAGTTAAGAATGGGCAGTGCATTTGCTTTTGGAGAAAGTTGTTGAATGAGGGGTTTTTTTGCTATATCCTACGAAAAGGAACTAAAGACCAAATTCAGATATTTGATTTGCTTTCTATAATAGTTAATTCAGTGTTTTACAGATTACCTTTTTTGGAAGGAAGTAATCGACTTTAACTTCTTAAGTGTTGAGAGTCTCTGGTTTTGTTGTTTTGTTGATTTATGACTAATGTATTGGTACCTAATAATCTGTTAGGTCTTAGGATCCTTTTCCATAGGGATCCAACTTTTGTAATCCTTGATGCTTTTTAATGAATTTTAAATATTGGCTTAGAAAAATGAAAAATTACAAATAAAAATAAACTTTTTCATAAAATATTTAACCAATTTGACGACGAAGCTTCTTTATGAAAATGAATAAGTTTTTTTAATATTCTTGAGATGAGTGTTTTTTTAGATTTGCCAAAATGTTTGCAAAAAACCTAAATTTCTTTCTAATACTTTGAATAATAAAATTTTAAAAAATAAAATAATGAACATACATTTTTAACCAAGACCATTTTAGGATAATATAAGATTAATTTGAATCATTTTCAGATGGGCATCATGGGGTGTTAATACCTTCCCTACATGTAGTTGTACTTCTAAGCCTATTTCTGTTTAGTACACCATAATTTATTCTTTTTATGGACTCTTAATTAAACTTAAGAATTTTTTAAAGAGAATAAATTCACCTAGGTGTCCAATCACATATAATAAAAATGATTAAGGGCAATTCCATTATTTTATGTCTAGTAATCGAGTTCTCAAACTTACACGTTATAACATGTATCTTATAGCAAATTTGATTGGTCTTAAAACGTAAACCAATAGTTAAGGCGAAACTTTGCTCAACTTAACTCAACTCACAAGACCATGCTAGCAACTATCATATTGGATCTTGTATCAAGTAAATTCGCTTGGTATAATTCCTACAAACCTTTAGGCATTTTATGTCTCTCATTAAATTATGAGCATGTTGATATTTCATCCATGATCATTCATCAAGTAGTCTTAGGAATACATGATAGTATGCTATAGTTGAAATTAAGATATATTTCATTGTTAAAGGTGGTGATATTTTCCATGTAAATCCATGTCAACATGTCATGCATTATCCTATCATTTAGAATTGGGAAAAAGAAATGGGTTGTATTATATATGCCCTGGAGGCATTTTATTGAACTGTAATTATAATATGTCACTTAAACTAAGTTGCATTTCATACTTTTCTCATTATAATTTTTTTACTTTATATAATATGACATGAATTGTTTTCTTTATGTAAAATTATTGATAACACGATACTTACATCATTAATGGTTAATAAACCACTCGAGGTTAACAGCCCACATGTATCTTTTTATATGTATACGTGATAGCACATGACATAAACTATTCATTTGCATTTATTGTTATTAGGAACAGAAAGAAGAGGCATGCTTTTTTAATTCGTAAGCCAATGAGTTGTTGTTTTAAAGTGGATAAGTGGATGATGGGTTTATCCCAAACAAGTTTAGAGCTTTGATTCCTATAATATCTTGATTAGTATCATCAAACCAAGTTTTTTGGTAAATATGGGATTGTAAACTTGAAACCAACATTGATTCCACTTTATGAATTAAGAACTCAATTACTGGAATTTGAATTTCAATCATTATGATATCTTTTACAAATGCTTTTTTGAACTCTCTTTCAAAATTTCCCTAGTATAGGGCATCATTGATTTGAAATCATCATTTCTCTTCAAAATCTAACTTCATTCATGCTTCATCTACCAATGGAATCATCAATTGGAATTTATCATTCTTCATTAAAACTCACATTTTTAATCTTCTCCACTATAGGGTATGATTCATTTGTTTCAAGCTTCAAGGATCAATGTCATTTAATCTTCCTTATTGAGGTGCACCATTTGCTTATAACATTATATTTTTTGAGCTTCCAAAATTGATTTCATTCCTTTTTCTCCTTTTAGAGGGCATCATTCATTCAAATGCATTACTAATCTTTCCCAAGCTATAAAATCAATCTCCCTTACAAGGGTATACTGATTTGAATGTGTCATCCTTTTCCAAATTTCAAAATAAATTTAAAAGCCTCACTTTAACTTCACTCTTTCTTTTTCCACAAAAGGGCACTCATAATTTGAAAATACACCATTCAATCCTCATCCATAAAAGGGAACAATAGGTTTCAAAAGCATCATTTTTGGCTAAGAAAATGAATATCAAATTTTTTCAAGATAGAAGCATTACTACTTTGAAGGACTCTTTCTAGCCAAGTTAAGAATCCATAACTCTACTTCAAGGATTACTTGGGGCACAAGTCCATAAATAGTTTTAAAAATTCACAATCTCTTTCAAAATCATTCTTTCAAATTTTTAATATCAAATTTTTGTTTACAACTTCAACAAATTCATCATCAATTGCAAATTTTGAAAAATAATCTCAGCTTTTTCACCATAAGATCATCTACCTAAGTCTTCTTGGCCACCCCTACCAAACTTCATTTCCAACAATTTTCTGGGCATTCCTAAATAACCATTTCAATATTTGTCAATAGCCTTAACAACTTTCTAGACAACTTTAAGAATAATCATTTTTCATCTTAAGATTGGTAACCTTAAGTTTTAACTTCCATTCCTATTGGTAGCCCTAAGAGTCATCTGGACAAACAAATTCATCATTTAACAACTCTTAAAGGAGTTCATTTTTCAACTCCAATACAACGTATCCTTTAAGACAACTTATAAATACAAGTTCCTTAATTGACTTTAATAAAAGTCTTCCATTCTTCAAGGTAACTTATAATACAAGTTTCTTAACTTACTCCAAATATGAGTCTTTTTTTACCCTTGCACCTTGAGGTAAATTCCTAATTCTCTTGGCAACTTCAAGAATTATCTTAATTCTTTTGATAAATGTCCAAAAAATTCTTTAAATAAAAAATCTAATTTCAGCAACCTTGAGTTTTAATACCTTTACAACCTTAAAGGTAAAGTTTAAACCAATTCCAGCTAGCTCGAGTCTTAATTTAGGTAATCCAAGTCTGATGATCAAGTCTTAGATTTATCATTTGTCAAACCAAAGTCTAAACCAATCTTAGCAAACTCGAGTCTTGGTTGGGAAAATCTCCAAATCTTAGATTATTTAAAATCCAAACCAATTATAACAACTTGGCCAACTGGCTCAAACCCGTCCAAGAACTCCACCACCTCTATTTGACTTGTCCTCTTTATATCAAGCCTAAAATCTTGTCTTCACAACTATAAACACCATCTTGCCTTGTCCAACCAAAACTCTTCCCTAAGAGTTTAATTCCAATCAAAACCCAGCTCCAAGAATCTATGACCAACCAAAACTCAGCCTTATGAGTCATGGTTTAATTAAAACTCTTATCCCAAATGTCTCAATCCAACAAAAACTCCTATTTTAATAGTGCTTGTTTAGCTAAACTCTTCTATAGAGTTTAGTTCCACTAAAACTTTGTCCAAAAAATCCTAATCAAACTAAAATTCTTCTAACAAGTCTTGATCCAGCAAAAGCTCCACCTAAAATCTAGATAGTTTTAATAAAAAAGAAACTCTGTTCAACTTAACCCAACTCACATGCCTATACCTATGGCTATTATGTTAGATCTTGTATCAAGCAAAGTTGCTCAGGTATAATTTCTATAAATCTCTAGGCATTTTAAGACTCATTAAATTATAAGCATGTTGACATATCATCCATGATCATAGACCATGTATCTTAGGAATGCAAGATGGTATGTCATGTAATTGAAATTTGGATTTACATTACTACTGAGGATGATGGATATTTTTCTTGTAAATTCATGTTTAGTATGTCATGCAATATGTTTTCATTTAGATTAGGTAAAAAGAAATGGGTTGTATTAAATATGCCCTAGAGGCATTTTATTGAATTGTTATTATAATATATGGTTTAAACAAGGTTGCATTTCATGCTTCTTTAATTACACTTTCCCACTTTATATAATGTTGCATGAACTATTTTTTTTTTTTTTTTGTAAAATTGATCAATGTCATGATGCCTACATCATTAATAGTTGATAAACCACTCGAGCTGGCAGCCTACATGTATATTTTTAGTTGCATGATTTGGCCTCATGGGACATATAAACTATCCATATGCATTGCTTATTACCTGGAATAAAAATAAGAGACATACTCTTTAATCTGTAAACTAATTAGGCTGTCGATCTAAAGTGTATAAATAGAAGTTGGGTTTATCCTAGACGTGGTTTAAAGCTTTGATTCCTCAAATATCCTATTTACTATCTTCAAACCAAATTCTTTGGCAAAGATGGGATTAACCTTGAAACCAATATCAATTTCTAAGATCATAACCTTCGATTTCAACATTAAAATGGACGCTAGGGGTGAAACCAACACCACTTACACCTTTAACTTCAAATTGTCATCTAATCTAATTATTCCAAGAGTTTCTGCAAACTTTATGACATGTTTACAAGCATCCTTGATCTTTTATTATTGAATTACTTGAGCTTAAGACTAGTGTAGTCCTTGGGATATGGCTTAGCAGCCACATTACTAGGATAAGGTAACTTGATATCAAACTAAAAAAATGCTTAAACTCTTCTTTTTTTGCTTAAGCAACTTTTGGAGCTTCTCTTTCATGACAAACCTTGAGTTGTGATCAAAAGAAAAGTCATAATAGCTAAGGTGTTATTCACACCAAGATTTTTATTAAGACTAGGATTAGGCACATCTGATGTGTTTTCTCCTTTAACATTTATGGGAGGGATAGCTCTATTAGAAGTGTTCATATTCTCATTAGTAATAGGTTGGATTTAGAAAGTTGTGGCATTTGAGGATGTTAGTTGGGAGATAAGCTCTTCCAATTTTTGCATCCCTTTTAAGGAAGTTTAAATCATCTTCATCAATTATTGGATATAGACAGCGACCTGGACATCTTGAATTATAGTAGAATCTTTCATTTTTCTTAAATGAAATAAAAGCAAACTTTCTTACTCAATGCAATTATTCTTCCCCAACAGAGTCACCAAAATTAAATTGGTGATGAGATGAAGCATTACAAACAAGTAAAATGAGATATGTTCAGAGATAATGAGATATGTTGAAGATAACAAAAAGAATGACTAAAGCAGACTCTAGAGTATTGAGTACAACATTAAGTGGTGACAGATAATGAAGTAAGCACTATAAGAAAATTGATATATAGCAGCCCTATTTTGAAACGACTTTAAAATATCATTGTGAAATATTGTTATAATTACAATGACTTTTTATAATTGTTGTTTAATTGAATTTTTTAATATTTCATACAACGACAAATTTTATTGTTGTGAATCCCCCTTCTATTTGTAATGACAATAAAAAGTTATTGTGAAAACATATTATATTTGCAACTATTTATCAATGTTGTTGCTTAAGTTTGTTTTTAATATTTTATACAACGACAAAAAAGTTGTTACAAAAATTTTTATCATATTTGTAATGATAAAATATTATTATTGTGATTTTTTTTTATTTTCAATGATTTTTCAATTTCGTTACTTAATTTATTTGTTTAATATTTTATACAATGACAAAAAAAAATTATTACGAAAATTTATTTCATATTTGTAATGATAAAAAATTATTGTTGCAAAAAACTTTTTTTATTAGAAACGATTTTTCAATATTGTTGCTTAATTTATTTGTTTAATATTTGATACAACGATAAAAAAAGGTTGTTACAAAAATTTTTATCATATTTTTAATGATAAACAATTATTGTTGTGAAAACCATTTTTATTCACAATGATTTTTCAATGTCATTACTTAATTTATTTTTTAAAAATTTTATACAACGACCAAAAGTTGTTACAAAATTTTTTATCATATTTATAATAAAAAAAATATTATTGTTGCGAAAACTTATTTTATGTGCGATGATTTTTCATTGTCATTGTTTAATTTATTTTTAAAAAATTTTATACAGTGACAAAAATATTGTTATGAAAACTTTTATCACATTTATAATGATAAAATATTAGTGTTCTAAAAACTTATTTTATTTGCAATGATTTTTCACTACTGCTACTTAAATTATTTTTTAATAATTTTATACCACGACAAAAAGGTTGTTATGATAAATTTTATCACATTTGTAACAATAAAATATTATTGTTGCAAAAATTTATTTCATTTGCAATGATTTTTCAATGTCATTACTTCATTTATTTTTTAAAAATTTTATACAATGACAAAAAAATTGTTACGAAAATTTTTATCATATTTGTAATAATAAAATATTATTATTGCAAAAACTTATTTTATATGCACCATTTCATATGTATAAAATGACACTTATTAAATACTTTTGTATTATGTAATATAAGCAATGAGAACAACCCAGAGGAAAATGTTGAACAAATTGAAAGCCTAATCATCAACCTCGCACCCAAACATTAGACTCATGCATAATTTTATCTAATTTTTATGTCAATTCTATTCCATTATGATACATTTTGCTTATGAATTTCCTCTACCTTTTATGTATAAATTATAATTCAATTTGTAATTAAAATTTAATTTTTCATTATTGTTTATCTTAAATTTTTCACAATTAAATTCCATTATTTAGCTTATAATATTTATTGGTCAAAAAATACTTTCAACATTCAATGTTAACACTAAATAAGAATATATGTATATTTTCATGCATTAACGTTAAAGAATTTAAATTTAAATTATTATTGGAAGATCAAATTTTAATTTTATATATTATCGTTCTAACAATACTACATTAAATGGAGGATTTCTTTTCTAACACATAAGAAAAGAATTAATTTGAGTTGTATCCAATTAATTAATCCATATAAAAATACATTTTAAAAAATTATTACCTTAGAATAGGAGTCTACTTGGATTGTTTAGTTCTGCTCACTATAAAATTTTCAATTTTGGCTCTTCAAACTATCTTTTTAATATATCTAATACAAATATATAGAAAGAGATTTTTTTTTTTTTTATATACATAGTCAAACTTACTGAAATGTGAAAAATCCTGAAAATCATATTTTTTAAGTGAAATTGTTTTGATTTGATTTGATTTAATTTAAATTTAAAAAATTATTTTGAACAACAAATTGTACTTTGTTTCCTTAAGCATTTTCAATTTAATTACTTTTTTACATTTTTCATAAATTTGATGACAATGTATGACAATTAATACAGGTTCAAATTTCAAAACTAAATTCAATTCACAATCATCAATCTAGCTTTTCAACTCGTACAATATATGAATTGATTTTATCTATTATTTAAATATGTATGAATACATAAATTATTATTCTTTCTAGAATTATATTTAAAATTTTAAAACGTATATATAAGATATATTATAAAAAAAATTAAAATTTTGAAAAACTGAAAATGAAAAAATTTCAAATATATATTAAACAATATTAGTTAAAATAGTTAAATTAAATTAAATTTCTTCAAGTTTAAACCCAACACTCACATCAAGCATTAAATGGTCAATAATTACGAGTTCAACATTCATAATAATACCATTGAAAATTGAGCCAGCGAGGAAAGCGCGGCCTTCAAAATACACACAAGCTTTTCGTCCAAAAATCTTTGTTACCATTGAAGCAACAATGCAATCTACCCAAGCCGTTAGGTAGAGGGAAGAAGTGAACAAGGCTAATAGCTAGCTATCAAATTTGTAGTACTCACTTTCATGATTAGTTTCATCGTTCATTGTTTTGTATACAAAGAGAAGAACTTCTATAAGAATTGTTCAATTGAGGTCAACCACATGCAAATATTACAAAAAAACTCAATTCCAGATCTTGAAAATGTTTTTAAAAGAGATGAAATACAAATCTAATATTTCAAGGTCATAACTAAAGAAAATTTAATTTTTCTTATATTTTGAAAAATTAATTGAATGTACATTACATTATTTATTTTTTAAAATAACAACAACAACATTGTTGAATGAGTAGTTAATTTTTTATATATACAAACATAATAACACAGGCGAAGCCACAGTAGATTTCAATAAAAGAGTAGGTTTCGAAAGTAGAAAAAAAGTACTGCAAAACCGCTTAGCCAAGGTTCCGTTTGATTACGCTTACAGAAAGCCCTTGAAACACACAGCAACTCTAAAAACTTTTACCACCAAACAAACACCGCCCTCTAAACCCCAAAAATGAAATCATACTACTTTTGCCTCCTCTCCCATTTTCTCACTATTAACTCGATTCTCTCCATCCAGCTCTTCCAGTATCCTCTCTTTCATTTCCCTCTCTTTTTAGGGTTTTCCTTGCACCTCCGATCCACTGAATCATTTCCAACACCCCCAAGAAAAAACCCAGAAATGGCAGTCGTAACTGCAGCACAGCCGTGTTCTTCCAAGACGGAGTCCTACGTGGGCAATAAGCACCAAGGAGACATCAGCCAAGTTAACATCAACGTCGCCCGAGCCGTGGCCGACGCCGCCCAAACCAGTTTAGGACCCAAAGGCATGGAAAAAATTATCTCAATTGCCAACGGCGAAGTCATCATAACCAACGACGGCGCCACCATCTTAAACAAAATGGAGGTCCTCCAACCCGCCACTAAAATGCTTGGCGACCTATCTAAATCGCAAGACGCCGCCGCTGGTGACGGCGCCACCACGGTCGTCGTCATCGCTGCTGCACTCCTTATGCAAGGCCTGTCCCTTCTTACCCACGGTATCCACCCCCTATTATCTCCGATTCTCTCCGCAAGGCTTCGATTAAAGCGGTCGATGTCCTCAACGCCATGGCCGTCCCTCTCGAGCTCTCCGACCGGGAATCCTTAATCAAATCCGCCAGCACTTTGTTGAACAACAAGGTTGTTAGCCAATACTCAACTCTTCTGGCGCCACTAGCCGTTGATTCTGTTCTCTCTGTCGTTTACCCTAAAAAGCGGGTTGAACCCTATTGCTATTGTGACTGAGCTGAGGAATCGGCATGCCCAAGGGGAGATCAAAGCTGGGATCAATGTGAGAAAGGGACAGATTACTAATATCTTGGAGGAGAATGTGGTGCAACCTCTGCTTGTAAGCACAAGTGCAATTACACTGGCAACAGAGTGTGTGAGGATGATTTGAAGATTGATGATATTGTTAACGTGAGGTAGTTGTGTTTTTCTGTTGTAAATGGGGAATAAAAGTTCTCTGTGTTGTTGCTTCTCTAGTGATAATTGGTTTCGTCCCAAAGTTAGCTTTTTTTTTTGGCTTATTTTTTTACTCTAAAAATTGTTTCTTTTGATCGGAGTGTTAGTTTATAGATATTGCTTTATTGCAGGTGGAAGTGGAATTTTTGATGAGTTTTTTTGAGAGTGGAATACAATAGAATACGGGGATTTTTGAGGTAATATTAATACATGTCGAACTAATAGTGTGTTTGGATTGAGGAAAAGTGAAAAGAAATTAAATTTTTTCTCTCCTTTGGATAGGAAAGTGCGGAGGAAAATGAGAAGGGAATTTTCAAATCTCTATAAAAGTGGGGAAATTGGAGAGAAAGAAACTAGCTGATGTGATACTTTCCAATTTCTCTTAATAGGATTTATGTATATTGTTGGGTTTATAATAACAAATAACGTCATAAATTGCATAAATGATGTTGATGTTGTGCGAAAGTTTCTCTCATGCTACTACATTTGCTTTGGAAACCTAATGTTTTAGTTTCTAAAAATGTTGCTGATTTCTATAAGCTTTTCGAATTAGATCTGTATGGATGTAGTTTTCAATGTTCCTCGATTATCTTGGCTTTTGATCTTGCTGATATAAGCCTTAAAATCTTTCCATTTTGCCTTAAAATCTTTCCATTTTCATTGGCTCCTATTTATGATGCTATATTATATGAAATTATGTGTTCAACCTATACAAAATTAGTGTCTTGGGTGCATGGTATAATGTTTTTATCCAGTGAATGATACTTAATTATGCAACGCCTCTTATACTCCAAAGAGAAAGCTCCTCATATTTATATTCTGGATTGCCTTGAATTTTGAAATAGGATGCTTTTATATGTCTTAGATGAGTCTCCTTTTATGATGAAATATCAATGCTGTGCTTCCTATTGGAAGGGTTGCTTTTGTTTGTATGTACTGTCTTTCGTGAACCTATCCTATGCAGGAATATACCAAGAATTGTTCCTGGTACTGATTTCTTCTCACTGTAGCAACCTAACTGAAATGTTGTGAAAGCTGCTATGAACTTTTTCTCCCTAATATAGGTTGGAAGAAACCCATATGTATCGGCAGACATGCCATTAGTGATCAGTGCCGCACAACTGATACATTAATTACTGGACCAAGAAAGCTTAAGATGGTTTTTGGTGAGCTGATTAACCATCATTCATGAATCGGTGCCATGTAACTAAGCTGGAAAATTCTTATTTGTTAAAATTCTAATTCTTTGCTGCATTTTGTCTTCTTTTTTTTTTTTTCTTTCTCAATCCTAGAAGGTAGAGACAAGCCAGTGGCACTTAATGTCTATAATTTTAAAGGTTCTAGTGTAGCACTTACTATGTATAACGTTGATGAGGTTGTAAATTTGAATTCTTTTTCCCATATGTGTATATCAACGTTTTGTAGGATAGTATAATTGTTGCATTAAAAAATTATAATTGTTGTATGTGCTTTAAAAAAATGTATTGTAATTCATAACAAAATGTATTTTTTATGTTAATATTAATTTTATTTATTTTTTTGACCAATTATTATATTTAAATAAAATGATAGGATTAGTATTTATTAAAATAAAGAATACAATATTAATTTAAATATTTGAAACATTTTTTTATTATATTTATGAATAAAATAATAATTGAAATGATTTTATGATTGACAATAATAATTTTTTTGCGAAAAAGTATAAAAAAAATTTTAAATGATTTATTTAACAATAATAGTTGTTGTTACAATTAATTAAATTGGTTATGAAAATTAAAAAAATCATTACGAAGAGTAATTTTATCAACAACGATAGTTGATATGTAAAAGATATTTCAACAACAATACTAGTTATTAAAATTATTTATCAAAATGGTAAATATCATGATGTTAAAGATAATTAGTAATTATATAATATTATGTTGCAAAATATTATAAGGTAGCAAAAATAATATTGTTATGTAAAAAGTTTTTGTAACCAAATTTTATGGTTGCTAAAATAAAGTTAAAACAACAACATTTAATCGTTACAAACTATTTTATGTAACCAAAATAATATTGTTCGTAAAAGTTTTTCTAACAAAATTTATGATTGCCAAAATGAAGTTTATATAACACTATTTTGCCATTGCAAAATAATTTTTTAGCAACTACATTTTTTTGTTATATAAAAAATTTGGCAACCAAAAAAGTATTGTTATGAAAAAATTTTGGCAACCATAATAATAATGTTACATAAAATTTTTTGTAACCAAAATCCATTGTTGCTAAAATAAATTTTTCCCGACTTTTATCATTGTAAATATATGATTTATATAGCAACAACTAAAAGTTGTTACAATATCTTTTCTTTTTTAATGATACTATAAGTTGTTGCATTAACTCGTAAACAACGGGATTAATAACAACGACCTCATAACGACAAAAAATCATTTCAAAACAATTTTAACAATGATAAAGACCTATTTAACAATAATTTTGACTATTGCTAAATCTCCTTAGAAAGAAGAATAAGGCTGAAAAAAGAGCTTGAGAAAGAGAATTGTAGAGAGAGCTTGAGAGGAGTTGTAAGAAATCTACTAAAAGTCCAAATGAATGGTGGGAGCATTTTTATATAGGACTTAATAAGAGTTATTAACATGATATTAACTAGGCAAAGTGATAGAAATTGATAGTTACAAATGTGTTAATACTTTACCTTATGGGAGTTTAGCTTTTGCTGTGAACATAGAAGTTCACTATCTGTTCTGAAAACCAGGGAGAAGTGCTTATGTTTTAGAGAAAAGTTAAATGAGACCTCTTAGCTATCTTTATATCTGAACCATTAGGCCATGCTCTTCAAATCATCTTAATAGTGAAGTTAGTCTATGAACCATGTCATATTTTCAAGTTATTTTTACTTCTTTTCAGTGAAGTAACATTCAACGAAATGTATTTTGTAGAATAATTCTCAATAAAGTAACTTTCATTGAAAGAGCTTTCAGTAAAGGTATTGTTTAGTGAAAGTGTTGTTCAAAAAAGGCATTAATGCTATTTTATGAAAGTGTTATACCTTGTAAACGTTGTTACATTAAGGTATATATTGTTCCTTAAAGGGTTAAATATATATTTGACCACTAAACTTTGTAATTTTTATCATATTCGTACCTATAATAATTTTTTTATCATGTTGGTACCTAAACATTTAAATCTATTATCACGTTGGTACCTAAAACTAATGTTCTTAGTCAACTTTACTAACGTAGCATGAATATCCAATAAGATGTTGATATATGTTAAAAAAGTTCAATCATTATCACATCATTAATGTCATTTCATCTTTAAAAGAAAATTTTCAAAAAAAAAAAAAATTTCTCAAAAAATTTTAAAAATAAAAAAAAAATTCTAATTTTTTTCAAAATTTTTAAATTTCCTAAAAATTATAAAAACTTCAAAAAAAATTTTAAAAGCTTAAAAAATAAAATAATTTTAAATTTTTTTTTAATTTTAAAAAAAATTAAATTTAAAAAATTATAAACAATTTTTTAAAAACTTTTCAAAAAATTCTAAAAAAATAAAAAAAATTTACAATGCAATAAAATTTTTAACATTTCTCAAAAAATTTAAAAAATTCAAAACAATTCTAAAAAATTCTAAAAACTTTTGAAAAATTATAGAAAACTTTTTTAAAAATTTAAAATTTATAAAAATTAATAATATAAATATATTTATAAATTATATAAATTATCACAATTTGGAAAATTTTTAAATTTTTGAAAATTTCTTAACAATAAAAAATTCAAAAATTTTTCAAATTTATAAAAATTAAATTTTCTTAAAGTTTAAAAAAATCACAAAAACTTAAAAATTTTAATAAAATCCAAAAAAATTCAAAAGTTTAAAAAACTTAATAAACTTTAAAATTAAAAAATCTAAAAATAAATAAACTTAAAATTTTAATAAAATCCAAAAAGTTACAAAAGAAATTTAAAAGTTCAAAAACTATATAAAAAATTGAAATTGTGAGATTAAAAAGTAAGTAAAAATTTTAGAATTTTTTCAAAATTTTTAAAATTATTATATTTTTCCAAAAAACTTTGGATTTAGTTTTTTTGAGCTGTTATATTTTTTTAAAACTTTAACAAATTTTTAAATGTTATTAAAATCATCATTTTTTTATTCTTTTAATTTTTTGGATTTTTTTTAAATTTGGAATTGTTTTTGAAAATTTTTAAGTTTCCTTAATTCTTTTTGAATGTTTTAAAGTTTTCTAGAATTTTTATATTTTTTTTTCAAAATTTTTAAATTTTTTTAAAGTTTTTAAATTTTTTTGAAATTTTAAAATTTTTCCAAATGTTTGAAAATTTTTATATTTTCTAAAATTTTTAGAAGCTTTTAGAATTTATTTTAAATATATTTTTTATTTTTTTAATTTTTTGAAAAGTTTTGGAAATAATTCTAAAATTTTTAGAATTTTGAATAAGTGTTTGAATTTTTAAAAATTTTCACAATTTTTTTTAGATTTTTGAATTTTTTGTAATTTTTAAAAAAAAATTTGGAATTTTTAAAAATTTTTGAATTTTCAAAATTTTATATATGTTTTCAAAATTTTTGGAAAATTTTTAGAATGTTTAGAATTTATTAAAATTTTTCCTATTTTTGAAAGTTTTATATTTTTTTGAATTTTTTCTAAATTTTTCTTTTAAAGATGACTTGGGCATGATGTAGCATGACATAACATTAATGATCTGGCACTGATTAGGTTTTTTTACCACATTTTAATATTTTATTAGATGTTTATGTTACGTCAGCAAAGTTGTATAATAACATTAGCCCCAGTAAATTCATAAATTTGAAATAATTATGTTCTTATTTAAATGTGTTTTATCACATAATTTATGTTAAATTGAAAATCCAAATCCCTTCTCAAATGATACTATTTAAAACCCAAATATATATTTCTTTTTCAAAAAAACATAACACATCATTTATTAAAATTAATTATAACAACAAATTCATATATTGAAAAAACTTATTACATAAATTAAGTATACAAAATTTAAAATGATTTAAATATATTTTGTTACTTTATTTTAGTAATCATTCTTTCATATATAGTTCACAAATTTTCTCTCTAATATACTCATGTCACACAATTAAATAGTATATAAATTATCAAAATTTTATTATATTCTATAAAAGTTTTAGTAATTTTCATTTAAATTTCTAAAATAAAAAAGTGAATGCATAAAATGAATATATGAGATGTGTACATGTACTATTATCAAATTGCTTGGCATAAATTAAGATAAGTATAGAAATTTATTAATAAGATTTTGGTTTTGTGGTGAAGAAGAGACACTACAAAATATTTTTTAGATATTGATGCTTGATTATATTAGTGGTCAAATTCTGTTAGTAAAATAGACTTTTACTGACGAATTTTTAATATCGTCAGAATATACCATATTTATACCAACACTTTATTTAACAGTCAGTATAAATGAACTTTTTTTATAGTATATGACTATTCATCAGTATAAATATGTTATATACTAACAGTTATTAATGTACCTATCAATATAGGCTCAAAATAAAAAAAAAAAAACTATTGGCTTATAAAAAATTGAATGTGATTATTGAAGGTACTTTTGGCCAAAAACACCTTCAATAATCAATTCAAAAAATTTTAGAGAGGAATTATTGAAGGCATTTTAGGCCAAAAATGCCTTTAATAATTCATACAAAATATTTTTTTATAGATTATTTACTGACAGTTAAATTCCTCAGTAAAAGAGACTTTTACTAATGATTTTTTAATACCGTCAGAATATTCCATACTTATACTAATACTTTATTTAACTGTCATATAAATAAACTTTTTCTGATGGTATATGACTATCTATTAGTATAAATATGTTATATATTGACGGTTATTAACTTAACCATCAGTATAGGCTCAAAACAAAAAAAAAACTATTGGCTTATAAAAAATTGAATGGGATTATTGAAGATGTTTTTGGCCAAAAACACCTTCAATAATCCATTCAAAAAAATTTTGGAGAGGGATATTAAAGGCATTTCAGCTAAAAACAACTTCAATAATCCATATAAAAAATTTTGGAGGGGATTATTGACAAAAACAGCTTCAATAATCTAAACAAAAAATTTTGTTTAAGGGAAAGTGTTTTTGGCCAAAAACGCCTTCAATAATCCATTAAAAAAATTTGAAATTGATTATTAAAGGTATTTTTGGCCAAAAATGCCTTCAATAATCTCTCATAAAAATGGTTAAAAACACGTTCAATATTCTCTTGAGAAAATTTGGAATGGATTATTGAAGGTATTTTTGGTGAAAAACGTTTTCAATAATCTCTTCAATAAATTTAGAAGGGATTATTGAACAATTATTGAAGGTATTTTTAGCCAAAAATACCTTTAATAATCTCTCATAAAAATTTATTAAGGGGATTATTAAAGGCGTTTTTGGTAAAAAAAATACCTTCAATAATCCTTTTAACAAAATTTGAAAGGAATTATTGAAGGCATTTTTGGTCAAAAACACCTTCAATAATTTCTCATAAAAATTTATTGAAAGGATTATGCAGGCATTTTTGACCAAAAACACATTAAATAACCTCATTGAATTTTTTGTAAAGGATTATTCAAGGCATTTCTAGCAAAAAATACCTTGAATAATCTAAAAAGAATGACGGGCTTCTTATGAATTTAAATCATTTTTTTTACCTCCATCTTTCACTGACTCTACATACTTATTCTCCACCTCCCACCAACTCTCTCCACCTCTCACCGACTCTACAAACTTAAACCCATCGACACCTATTTTGTTTTAGAGCTAAATCAAAGTTGAAGCATCAAAACTCTTGTCATTTTTCAAATGTATTTTTCATTTTCTGCATTTCAATTTTGTGTCATCAAACATGTCTTTTTTTTTTTTTGTATTTTTGGCTATATTAGATTAATTTAGGCTCAGTATATGTCACCTCAAAAAGTAGAAGAGGGCCTGAAAATGTTATTAGAGGCACTGCTTTTGTTAATAGAACAGCTTCAATAAGAAAAATAGATGAAAACTTCATCTGTTCTACTGTGGATTGGTGATCTCTTGATAAATGTGACTATGGAACATGTAGCTGGGGAAGAGCTTCTTTTTTTAATATAGTAAGAAGCTTATCCTTAGGCCTCTCGGATAAAAACATCATAGAAAAAAATCTTTTTTTATGAAATTCTAATGCCTGCTTCGCTTTTATAGAAATTTCTTAAATAAAAATATGGCTGATCAGGAAATGAATTGTGTGGCTCTGGCATTAGAACAAGAGTTGCAGTAGATCAATATACAACTGATGCAAACAATCTTCAAAACATTGTTCAAAATATATATAGAGGATTTGAGGTTCAGCCATTAGTAATAGCACCAGGAGGATTTTTTGATGCAAACTTCGAGCACCATGTTTGTAGACATTCAATCATAGATATTAATGTTTTTTTTTTTGGATTTGGTACAATGATGTTAGTTCTTAACTTATTTTAAATTTGTGGATTATAAAACAATTTGGTTGTTGTTTTATTTCAAATGTTATTAAATATTTTTATTTTTTTGTGTATTTTTACTTTATATGAAACTATATTATATTATGATTATAAATAAATTAATATTAATAACTGAAAATATAATTAAAAAAAGTTTTACCGATGCTTTAAAATTTATACCAACATCTTAAAACATATGAGTCTATACTAACGAGCATTAACTTTTAGTATAGGCAAGAAAAATTAAAATATACAAGTCTATACTGATGGATGTTAACTGTCGGTAAAATATATAACAGTGAAACATATAATAGATGCTATGCCAATAGATATACATTTACTGACAGTTTTGAACTGTAAGTATATCTCTATAAGCTATTTCGACACCTTAAAAACCATCAGTATAGGTCTATACTAACAAGGGATATACTGACGGTTAAAAATTCATCGAATACACATTTTGACCATTGGTATAGGGTTCTAGTGCTATACTAATGGATTTAGGGTTTTTATCAACGCTTTTATGAGCACCATTATATGTCAGATTTCTTGTAGTGAGAGCTTAAAATATTGAAATCTTAAATTCAAATTTCATGGAATGTGGGTTTAGTTCAAATATATGATGGATAGCATGGGTTTGATCCAACTTTGTCTCAGATTTATGTAATTATATTTTAATTTAGTGATTAATTATTTAATAATTTCTTATAAATGAATATAATATTTTATTATAATCATGATAGAAGGTTTTCTTGAACTTCTAATTTCATCCAAAAAGATAAGCACATAATTTTTTATATAAAAAAAATTCTTGATGTTTCCTTAAAAAAATTAAGAAGAAAAACTTGTGGATAAATTTTATGCAGTTCATTTGTAATTAAGGCAATTCAAACTATTAAGGTGTTCCTCAGCTTATCTTGGAGGTTGTTTCCACCGAGAAACAAACTCTGAAGCATCGTCAAATTTCCAATTTCTGGCACACTCTCCAACTGATTAACAAACATGGATAAGGTTTCTAACTCTTTGCACTTGAATAAACTTGATGGAATACTTCCAGAAAGTTGGTTCTCACCCAAAAAAGGCCCTTGCAATTTCGGAAGGTAATTAAACATATTTGATGGGAGATGACTGTGAGATAATTTGCTCCGAAATCAATGATTTGCAGAGAAGACATGCTGAATTGGATGGAAGGAATTGAACCAGAGAGCCGGTTGTCGCTTATGTCAATTTTCTCCAATGAATACAGGTTGAAGATTAACGGAGGTAAGAAACCTGAAAGCTTGTTGTTCTCCAAATATAGTATTATCAATCTAGAAAGATTGCCGATAGCGTTAGGAATCTCTCCAGAAAGTTGGTTTTGGCTGAGACCGATTTCTCGCAATGAAGTTAAGTTGATGATGGAGGAAGGAATAGAACCTGAAAGAAGATTATTATCCAAATACAGTATCCTCAGGTTAGGAAGATTTCTGATTGCTACAGGAATCTGCCCTTGCAAATTTTTTTACCCAATATCAAGACCTCCAACTTTGACAAATACGACAAAGAAGATGGGATTTCGCCATTAAATTGTTGTCACCAAAGTCTACAGATTTCAGGCAATGCAAATTGGACAATTGGAGGGGTAGTAAGCCATGAAAACTGTTATTATGTACGGTGAGCGAAGTAAGGAAAGACAGATTTCCCAAGTGAGGTGAGATGCATGGTGCCTTGGAACCCCATGTTAGACATATCCAAAGCTGTGACTCTGTTGTGCCGAGTTCCACATGTGACACCGACCCGACTACAGACAGAGGCAGCAATGGACCAGTTTGTTGCCAAAAGGTGTTGGGGATCGTGAATGATATGTACTTTTAATAAGAGAAGAGCAAATCGGTCTGTGGCGATGTTGGCTGATTCCACCGGTGAAGTAGCCGAAAAATAATGCAAGTACAGCACTCCAAGCACCAAAACAAGGATTAAGGAAGTGTTTCCCACATGGTTTTGTGTGAGTAAGGCAAATTGAGAAAGGAACAACTGATTTTGGTTTTGGTATTTATGAACGTTGTTTATAAATATATATATATATTTATTATCTAATATATTATTTAAAAAATTATTTATTTGTCACGTATCATTATTTTAAGTTAATTATGATATGAATTAATATTATATTAATTAAAAGATTTATAATTTAGATAGCACATTAAAAATTTTTAAAATTAAACTATTATAATAAATATTTCAAAATAATTTAATAATTATTCATAATATTAATCCTCAATTATATTATTTCTTTAAATAGTAATACTGCTACTTCGCCAATAAAACAAAAAAGATAACACCATCATTTGGAATGTTTTCAACATTTTATTTTTAAATTATTTTTTTAAGGATCAAGTCTTGATTTTAAAAAAAGAAAAGAAATCCTTTTTTATAAATTGTATTGATAATAATCGTAAATAAAATATTTGTTTGTTGAATACTACAAATTTAATCCATCCATTAATGGTCTTGACAATTGGGCATCCACTTAAAATTTTAAGATTGAATCCAAATGAATAGGCTTTAATTAGGAATACTTTTTGAATTGAATACACAGGCGACGTATCCTCGAATGAAATTGTTTTCAATGGTGACCAGGAAAGGCTTTCAATGATGGCCCCACTCGAGCCACATCACTTCTCTAAACTCAATAATTAAGTGGTGAGAAAAGTTGTACAACAAAATCCCGCTTTTCATCACTGCCCATTCAGTGCCACTTGTTCCAGACGTCCAGTGGCAAGACAGCTGGGCAGTCTTATAAAATTTTGTCTTTTGAATAACTATGGTTTGTCTACGTCTCAACAAATTGAAATCAAACTTGTTGTTTGTGACATTTATAATTTGGATTCACCTTTCCATCGTCGTCTAATAGATGCAAATGTAGCTAAAGGACGAGAAAGAGGAGTTTAAACATGGCATAAGACAGACAACACAAAATATATTAAGAAAATGATCATAAAATAAAGAAGAATTAATAATCATAAGAAAATGTCTGGCCAAACCAAAAAATCATAAGAAAATTATTAATGGAATAATTTTCTCTATCAATAGACATGAGACTAAGTCTCCACCATATAAGTACGTCGTGGTCATCGAAACACAGTCGTTCAGAGTTAAATCCAAGTCAATGTCTTTGCACTCTATAAATAGAGTTATGCTCTCGCTATCCATCAGTCTTTCTCTTTCCCCTGATCGCCTTAAGTAATACGTTAAATAAAATATAAACATAGGATGAGGTTATTATAATTTAATGAATTATATTATATTGTACGATGATATCACATTATATCTAAAAATATATTAATCATTAAACTAAACAAACAAAGTATATAAAATAAAATTGAAGCTATTGAAATATGAGTTGAGTCAAGAGAAAACCATAAATTCACACGGACATTATCTAACTCCTAATGTAAGTTGATTTAAAATTTTATTACTAATAAAATTTTTTATTGCTAATAAAATTTTACATAATGTTATTTTATTCTTAATATGTTTAAGATATTTGTTAATATATATGCGCAAAGAAATCAATAACAAGCGTTACTTTCAACTATATTGGTAAAAATTCTCTCAAACTTTCTCTTTTTTAATCCTTGGATATTCACCTACAATCACAAGGTTTGGAGTGTAAAAATTTGTAGAAAATTTTCATAGACAATACAGATCCATAAGTTGTTCAAGGAGTAGATTGTTGGAGGTTCATGAACTAAGTATTTTATTCGAATATTTCAAGCAAAAATGTATTTCATAATGAGATTAACACGAAATAAAGAGCTAATATTTAACGTGATTCAAACTCAATTGTCTATATTTATAGAGGAGAGAGAAAAATCTCTAATAAATATAGATATTATAAAAAGCACAAAATACTAAAAACAAACACTAACCCATGACAATCCTAATTTTCATACTTCCTAGCGTTTAACCTATTTAATATTTTTTACCTCATGCAACCTGGTTTTTCTCCAACTTATTTTCACATTCATGCAAACCTATATTTCATATAGAGATCACATAATGATTACAACTCTCTCTAATAATTTCAAAAGTTAAGACACATTCATTATTTATAGTTTAGTACTTGATCACCAACAATTCCTATTTACTAAGAACTTTTAACCATTAAGAATATTTACCCTTAAATAAACTTAATCACCACATAATTATCTGACCAATAGAATTTCATTGGAATCCAAACTGATTCTCAACTAAAATTTGGGTCAATATCTAACATATCTCCACTTTGTTATGAATTCTACCAAAAACATTAACCTTCAAAAAATCTTGATTATACCTCATCAAATCAGTCCTAACTCCACCTTATTCACAAAAAATGGCCAATATTCGTGTACAGTCAAATCAACTTCACATGCAACTAACATCTTGGTGCAGTAAATTTTCTCTTGCATTTCTCCAATCTCATGAACATGATTTGCAACAACAAATATCTTTTCACAATCAATGTGGGATCCTCAACAATCTCCCCATTCACACATCAAGCCATGTGAGAAAGCTTCTATGCTCGGCTCATAAGGAGATGTTAGCAACTTGACTTTGATACCACATGTTGGGATTTTTCAAGTTGCAAGGTATTCTACAATGAGATCAAACAAAATAAATCACACACACAACAAGCAATATTTAACGTGGTTCAATCCCAATTGCCTATACCCATGGATAGAGAAGAATCCATTATAAATATAGAGATTGCATAGAGCACAATACACAAAAAGCAAATACTAATCCCAAGCTCTTGAAACAATCTTAATTTCCATACTTCCTAGTGTTTAACCTCTGAAATATCATTTATCCCATGCAAGTTGGTGTTTTCTCCAACTTTTTTTCACATCTTTGTAAAACTATCTCCCATATAGACATCACATATTTATAACTCCTTCTTATAATTATAAAGGTTAATACCCATTCTATATTTATAAAGTCTATTACTTGATTACCGATAATTCCTATTTACTAAGAACTCTTAACCGTTAAGAATATTTACCTTTAAGTAAACTTAATCATCAAATAATTCTCTTACCAATAGAATTTCATTGGAATCCAAGTTGATTCACAATTAAATAAACTTTTAATGTTGACTTGGAAATTAATGATGTGGCATTGTTGAACTTTTTTGACACGTTCCAACATCTTATTAGTGTTCATGTTACATCAACAAGTTGACTAACGACATTCGTCCGAGATACCAAGGTAGATAACGAAATAAAAATTGGAAGACCAAACTAAAAATTTTATTTTTTTAGATACCAAATTGATAAAAAAATATATAATATAGAAGCAATTTTTATATTTAACCCAACTAATAAAGGTTGAGAAGCCAATGCTTAATGATTTTAGTCATTTTCCATCGTCAATGAAATTAGTTTCTCTTTATAATTGAAAAAACAACAAAGTATATAAGTAAAGTTAAAGCTTACAAATGCATTTATAGCATAGTAACAATGAAAGAGTTTTATATAAAAGTTTGAGCAACTTCTCTTACAATTTATTAAGAGATATTTGAAGAGCTATTTGAATAAGTGGTGAGATTAATTTCAAAAAGATTATTATAACGATCAGATTAAAATTAATGATAAGAATATATGTTTGAATACAAACGTAATGGTAATAATGAAATGAATTATAAGAAAAAAAATGATTGTGAAAGATATTAAATTAAAAATTATATGTAATAAAATCTTAAATTATTTAATATTTATAAAATTAATAAATTATTAAAATTTTATTGAATTATTTTATATCAAATAATAATTTATTAATAAATAATTAAAAAATATAGATTAAATATATTTTTATTATATTAAATTAACAAATTTATTTCTTAAAAAATTAATAAAATTATTTTAAAATTTTCAAATAAAAAACTAAAATGAAAATAAAAAATTAGAATGTTGGATATTTTTGTCTTTATAATATAATTAAGAGGATAAACATGAAAAAAGAAAACGAAGAAAATGGTGCGTTTCTTGACTGCATCTAAAAGCACCAGTGGAAAATAGTTATTATTCTTTCGGGCACTGAGATACAAATAATATTTCCGCACAATTTGCACAGTTTTTGATGCAAAAAGCAATTGCAATGGGAATGCGTTTACTTTCAAACTAGCTCTAAGAAACTTCTTAGGCCCCATTTAGATCACCGATTAGCTTCGGTGCAGCAGGTTTAAAGCTCCAACCGCCACCGAAGGCTGTTTGAATCTCATGCTCCGACGTGGTAACACCGTCTTCTCCTATCTCGTTTGTGCCTCCAATCGTCACTTGTCTTCAAGGATCCAGTGAAAAATGAAGCTCTTCACTGCACCCCTTCTTCCCCCTTATGTCCTGCCTGCCTTTTTTTTTTTTTTTTTTTTTTTTTTTTCTGTTTTGCCCTTTAATGTACGGTGCAATCACAAAATCACCCCTTATCATTTGGAATCTATCTTTTGTTATTTATATTTATCATTTTTTATTTAAAGTGTTTCATATAACTTTATTATAATTTAGATAAAAAATCATTTATATAATTATATAATAAACTAATTAATAAATAAATAGCTAAAAATAATAAATACAGAAACAATAATCAATTTTATAATCAAAACTATACCTAGTAAATATTAAAAAAATAAAATTTTATAATTAAGTAATTAACTAAAATAGATAACTAAATAAATAATAAAATAAATTAATAATAGTAATTTTATTTTACAATGTTTTAATACATTATTATTTTTTAAAATAATAATTATTTTTTTTAAATTTATTTATTTTTTTGTCAATATTTCGATTAGATAAATTTTTAATATTTTGAATGTTAAATAACAATAATATATATATACACATATATAAATAATTTGTTATTACAATTTTATATAATGTCTTTAATGATATTTTTTTTCTTTTTATTACACTCAATTTTATTATCAACATTACTATTATATCCAAACACATATATCACAACTAATTTTAATCTCACTATTATAATAACCAATCTCATTGTTATAGTAACTAATTTTATTTTTATCATAATTTTTAATCTTACTGAAATTAATCTCATTGTTTATCCAAATAAAATCTTTAAACAAAATTAACTATTATAAAAGTAACTAGTAGACTCTTTGCACCTATAATATTGGTGATTTCAAAATTTTACTCCCAAATTCAGAATTGGACACAAACACCAATAATTTGGAATTTGAAATAAATATAAGCTAAGCTCCCATTACAAACTCAATCCACAAAATCCAACAAACCCACATTGTTGTACAGCATTATTTATAGATATTTTTTAATATTGAAGACATAGATTATTTAATATTTTAAAAATATTTAAATGGAGATCAAGAAAAACATTTTGCTTTCATTAAAACCATGTGTTTGTTTTTCCTTGGCTTTTATTCACCCACATTAAATTTCATTGACCCGTTTAAAATATTATCCCATATGCTCCCGAGGCCATATGGCAAAAAGAAAAAAAAAATGGCCAAGTTGAAAAACAATTTTTGCCAGCCCATATGGCAAAATAATACCAAAGCACTACAGGAATTTAGGTTTTTAGTGGCATTTTTTTTAACGTTTAACGGTATTTATAAATGCCACTAAAAAATTTATTGTATTTACGAAAAACATCACTCAGAGTGTCACCTATACACGCGTCACGAAAAATAACGACGTTTTCAAAAAAATTCCTTAATATTAGTGGCATTTATATTTGAAAGGCCGCCATTTTAACGGCATTTATATCTGAAACACCGCCATTGTAGCGATGTTTCTATCTTTGAGATACCACTAAATTAGTTGCGCTTTTATGAGAAAAAGGCCATTGCTTTGATGGAGTTTGTAATTGGAAATGCCGCTACTTTAGAGGCATTTGTATCTGAAAATGCCCCTTTATTAGCAACGTTTTTTTCTTTGAGACGCCGCTAATTTAGTGATGTTTTTATGAGAAAAATGCCATTGCTTTGGTAGCGTTTGTAATTAAAAACACCGCTACTTTAGAGGCATTTGTATCTGAAAATGCCTCTATATTAACAGCGTTTGTATCTTTGAGATGCTACTAATTTAGTGGCATTTTTATGAGAAAAATACTGTTGCTTTAGTGACGTTTGTATAAAAACACCACTTAACTAGCGGCATTTGCTAGAAAAAGCGTCGCTACTTTTAGTGACGTTTTATGATACAAACGCCACTAAATTATTCATTTAGCGATATTGTTGAATGCAAATGCCATCATTATGTAAAAATCTTTTTTTTTTTTTGTTAATTAATTTTAGTTTCATTAAAGAGCTTAAATTTAGAAACTGAAATTAATATAAACTTAATTCACATTTAAATATGCATATAATTAATATAAAGTTTAATAATTAGTACAATAACATTCAAATTTTTTAATACATTAACAAAATAAAAATTAAAATGTATGAAATGGATGATTGTATACATTTTGCTGGCTATCAATTGATGAAGAAAATTTTTCACCTTGGTTACTAGCGTGCTCAAGAACTTACTGAATAATACCATATAATTTTTAGCATTTTATTGTAAGCTTTTTTTTATATTTAAAAATTTAAATATTTACTAAATATAATACCTGAGTTGGTGGAGCACCAAGATCATTTCCTGAAAATTGTTGTTGCACAAAATTCATAAGATGATTGAATTGATCATACAACTGCTAAAATTTTGGATGCTCTTACTCCATTCTAACACGTTCTTCCTCAATTTTGGCATGCTCCTGTTCTCTTTCTACTTTCATTTGCTAAAAATGTTGTTGCATAGTTTCTAACTCCCCTCTCAATATTAAAATGTCTTACGAAGACTGACTTGCTGAGAATATAAATTGCTGAGTGCTATGTCCAAAGTAGGTAGATGGTATTGGACCCAATCCAAGGCTTCGAACTAGTCCCTGCCTTTCTTTTCCAACAATTTTTATGAATATCCAATTTTTCATTTCTTGCATGTTGAAAGAACCATCAGATGCTACTTCAATCTCAACAACCATTTTCTCTTTCACTTTCTCTTGTGAATTTGTCATAGACAACTATCAAGTTTAATGATTAATTGATAATATGTTAAAAAGAGTAAATATTTACTTTCTATTAAAATAGATGATACAAATTACTACAATTTCTTTTATTTCGACATTCATGTAAGATCCATCTTTTTTGTGTATGTTATGCGAAAAAAGTTTCATACGTCCAATTGTACCACCCATCTCATTCTCCTATACAAAAACATATGTTATTTGATAGATACATATCAACCGCAACTTATTCATGCATATCAAGCCTGTCAATCAAGTATTAACATTTCAAATAATTTTAATCTCATGTATTTATATTTTGGCCCTATAACAACACAATAGTCTTAAACATATGTAAACAATAAAAGCATTTTGGGCTTTCACACATATCGATCATGGAAACCAAATTCAATTTTTTTTCTCTCGGTTTAATATCAAGGATTGAAGCCATTCAATATGTTGAAAGCCATCCAAAAGTTTAATTTGTATATTTGCCTTTTATATGCAAAAATAGTCCTAAATAGACATACACGACAACTTTTTCTCTCATATCAATCATAGAAACCAAGTTCAATCAATTGGACAAGTTTAATATCAAGTATTGAAGCTATCCAAACTGTTAAAATACAGCAATAACAATAATTTTGTATTTTTACCTATATATACATAAACAATAACTTTATTTCCTTTTGCATAAATATATTTGTTAGGAATGATTTTAGTATGAATGACCATGATGTTTAAAAATTACTCAATTTGTTTGTAGTGCTTGGATCTTGTGAAATATTTTTTAAAACTTAATTGTTATGTTCTAAATTGTTATAACTCTTGATTGATGAATTGATGAACTTTATGTGCTTAAATAAGATAAATTGATTCTTTGTTCATCTATGTTTTTGGTCAAGGTATGTGCTCATATGATGATTGGTTCAACTTGACCTTAATGCTTATGATTTGAAAATACTTAAATTTTTTATCTCTTAATTTTTAAAATATTTTCAAATATACTTGCTCTTGTGCTAAATTGATTCATTAATTTTGTGAAATGTTTTAGAACTTATGCTTAATTGACTTATCTTTTGGTTTGGGATTAAGTATTGATGAACTAATTGTGTTTAATGATATATGTTGTTAGTTCATCTTTTGTTTTTGTCAAGTGTGTGCATATATGATAAATGTGATTTTTCTTGACTTGACATGGTTACAACATGACTTAAGTAAATGAATTTCTTATGATGCTAATTTTTAGCTTAAGTCATTGTTGATTATGGCCTATAATTTGTGTAAACATATTTGTGCTTTTGTGTTAATATTTTCTTGAATATGTTTTGGATGATAAATATGTCTTCCTTGAGTTTTTAGTTTTTATATGGCCTAAAATTTGTTTTGGCATATTCTTTGGTGATTTTTTAAAAAATATATATGAATATTGAATATGTCTTCTTTGTGTTCAATATTTCTAAATGATCTAGAAAGGACTCATGTTTTGCACATTTGATGAGAACTTTAACTTTAGTGCCAATATTGTGATATTTGATGCTTAACTTGATATATGGCCTCTAGCTTAAGTATATATATCTTCCTTGCAATTAGCAACTTGTTCTTAGTGAATAAATTTTCCTTTGCCTATAATGACTTAGAATATGAAATTGTTTTCTAACAATTGGTATAATTTTTATCAATTGATTTTCTTGGTGCTTCTAATGAAAATCTTTTTTCAAGAAAATTGTCTAAGTCTATGCTAGGAGAACTTGAAATGAGCATGAATGAGCCTACATTTTTGGAATTTCAAGTATAGCAAGCAAAGCATGTCATCCTCATTAATCAAGCCTAGTTTTGCTCAAATGAAGTGGATTGGAGAATTCAAAGCCAAATGAGCACAACAACAAAGCTTGACATGGATGGAGGTAAATGTATCAACTTTATGATATGATGTATGAGTTTGAATACATATACATGATTGCTTTAATATGTGCAAATATATGATTTTGTGATTGAAGATATGAACACATTGCACAAATTAATCACCAAGCTACTTGATAAAATTTATCTTAATATTTTTTTTTAAAGCTTGGATTGATTAATTCACTTTCATTAATATTCATGCCTAGTTCTTGAATATTTTGATTACTAGTTTTTAATGCATGAATATTTGTTTGAATCTTTGAACATGAATATGAGTTGAATATATTGATTTCTTGATCTTTCATTTGCCTTGACTCATAGATTATGAATTATAAACTTGAAATTCACATACATGTTCATTGATTGACATTGAGATGGCATGTACCAAATTGTGCCTAAATGCTTGAATTTTTTTTTTTGGTATATTGCTTATATATTTTGTATATGCTTGTATGATTTTGATTGAAATATATGATTGAATACTTGCATATGTTTGAGTTAAGTACATTGTTATACATTGAAATAATTTGGATTATATTTGAATAATTATACTTTTATTATTCCTTTGCTATAGCTTATGTTTTCATCATGTTTGGAAAATGCTTGAATAATCCTTATTATGACATGAGGATAATTGAACCTTATTGCTCATTAATATTCATGCTTTTATTATATACATATGAGCTTTTGGCTTCTTGTTTGGATAGGATAGCTTATGAAAGATTACTATTTATGCATATATTGAATGAATCTTTCATATGTTTAAAGTATGTGTGCTCTATGATAGTTGTTGAATAAAATTGCTAACAATTGGTAACAATTGGTATCAAAATTACTAAAGATTTTTTTTTAACTTTCATAGACACTTGTTTATGTGCCTATCCTTAATATAGCTTATACCTTTCATGCAAAATCGTGTGTGCCTTAAATTGATTAATCCTTATTTTGAAATGAGGAGCAATATTAGAATACAATTTTGCTTGATTTGTTTTGTGATAACAATTGGTATGCTTCTTGATGACATATCTTTAACAATTGGTATCCTTAACAATTGGTATGAGCTTGTATGCATGTTCTTGAATTTATGCTTAATTGCTATTGATGTTTTAAGTTCTAAACACATCTTATGATAACATGATTTATGAGTAGATTGCATATCATTTATTATCCTTTGCTCATAAATTTCACATAGTAAATATGATGACTTTTGCTAAAATGCTAAAATTTGATACACTTATGCTAAATTTGCTTCATTGTGTATATTATACTTGATTACGTGCATTCAAAATACTCTTGATATTATTGGTATCAAGCACTTTGTCCCATGCCTTGAATTGATCTCTCTTTCTTTTGAAATGACAAAAAAGGGGAGAAAGTTTAGAGATATTTCTTCTTGTATGCTTATAGCAATAGATAAAGGAGCTTAAACATTTGGTATAAAGAGCATAAACAAAAATGAGGAGAAATATTTTATGAATATATTTGTTAATGATGCCTCTTTGTGTTTATTTGCTTATTAATTTTCTTATGCCTTTTTGCTATGGACAAATTTGCTTGTGTTTGACATGCATATGTTTGATTATGCTTATTTGATATATTTGATTAACATATGTTTGTTGAGTTGTGTTGGATTAAGATGCAAAAATTGAGGGGGAGTTTTCCAAAATGTTTTTCAAAATCTTAAATGTTTCAAAGAAAGTCTTTTATCAAGCAAATTTATCTTTAAGTTTTGTCATATCAAAAAGGGGGAGATTGTTGGCCTTGAATTGATCCTTATTTTGAAATGAAAAATAGTAAAGCTAAATAAACTTGATCAAAATTTTAAAAAAGATTTATTTAGTACATGTTCTTAAGTTCTATATTTTGGTACTAAATAAATAATATGATTTTCAAAGCTTAAACAAACCTTTCTTGGTGTCATATTTCTCAAACCAAATCTACTTTTAAAGATTAGTTATTTGAGCTTAAATGAAAGTCCAATTGTTGTTTTTAAAGTGAACTTGTTGATTTTGGACTTAATACAATTTTTATAATATTGGTTTTGGGAAATAGATTAACTTAGGAAAGTTGTTTTACAAGAACAAAGTTTTCCAACATTGAATTTATTTTATTTTTCTGTATAAATTCACAAGGTTTTAATATTTGAATTTTATATGGTTGGAAAGCTCTTTGAGTCTACTTTCTAATGGATTAAACTAAATGAAAATCCAAATTTTCTAAGAAAAAGTTTTGAATTTTTACTAGACACACTGCAGTTGTCCAAAAAACTGCACAAGAGGTAGATTTGAAAATTCACTATAATTCGTACACAGTGAATTAGGAGATAAACTTTACATGGATAGAAACCCCTTTAAGTCTAGTTTCTAAATCTTCAAATGGTTTGTAATTTAGATTTGTGTAACTCATGATATGATAAAATTAGTAAGTAGAGTGCAGAACAAGAAACTACCACCCAGCTAGACAGGATCGATCCCCTCTAGAAGGGATCAATCATTTTTTCATATAGAATCATCATCTCCCTCAGTTTTCTAGAAAAGGGATCGATCCCCTACGTAAAGGATCGATCACCTATGGCAAGGGATCGATCTCCTCTTTCAAGGGATCGATCGGTTGTTCAAACAGAATGCCCCCCAAGTCTAAAAATCCAGAAAAGGGATCGATCCCCCCACATAGGGGATCGATCACCTAAAGAACAGATTGATCCCCTTAAGTAAAGGATCGATCGGGTAAGGCTTTTTGTGCATAATTTTTGGGTGTCTCAAAGCTGAACCAATCGATCCCCTCAAGCAAGAGATCGATCGATTTTAGGCGTGGGAACTCCAACGGCTACTTTTTGGTGCTTTCAACGGGCATTTCTTCACTCCAAGCTTCCCCAACGGCTAGCTCATCAATTTCTCTATAAAGGGGGCACTTCAACACAGCAATAGTATAGATGAATCAAGAAAGCAAGAGTCAAGAAGCAATATTTTCATTCTCTCAAATAAATCAAGAGTTTTTAGAGCTTTAAAGTCTATATCTTTTTATTTATTGTGTCAAAACTATTTTTGTTCATTCATCATTCTCTTGTCTATACTTTTGTGTACTTCAACTTAGCAAACACCCAACCTTTGTGAGGTTCTTAGAGTTTGCAAAACACTTCATTTTTCTGTTTTGTGAGTTTGTAAGCTTAAAGGGGAGGATAACCCTTAAGAGTATATTGTGTTGAGTTTGTAAAGCTTAGAGAAGCTTGGTTGTAATCTTCAACACTTATAGTGGATTGAACTCCTTGGCAAGAGAGGCTAAGGGAGAGGATGTAGGTGCTTAAGGAAAGATCGAACCTCTATAAATCGTGGTGTAATTTTCTTTATCTCTATCTCTTATTTACTTTCAATTATTGTGTTTAATTGTTTAGCAAAATTTGTGCTTATTGAATATTGTTTTTGAAAATTCATTAAAACCAATTCACTCCCCTCTTGGTTTATTCCAAATCTTTGAGCTAACAATAATTATTAAAATAATCATGACTATTTGATCTAGTTCGGTAAACATATTTTTTAAAATTCTTACTTATTAATTGTTGAAATATTAATAAATTAGTATTATTTTAATCTAAATAAGCATGTATGAACAGAAACAAATGTTTTATAATAGGACAAAAAGTCAGAATGATTTGAAATAAATAATTTGTCAAATAGTCATAACTATTTGAGCTGGTTTGATAAATATATTTATTTTTTAAATCTCCTATTAATTTTTGAAATATTAATAGATTAGTATTACTTTATTCTGAACAATGAACAAAAAAATTTGTTTTATGACAAAACAAAAGGTTTTAATGATTTAAAATAGATAATTGTTCAAATAGTCATAATTATTTGAATTGGTTAGGTAAACAGAAATATTTTTTAAATATCTTACTTATTAATTTTTGAAATATTAATAAATTCATTTTATTTTTTTCTGAATCAGCTAGTATGAATTGAAATTTTGTTTTATGACAAAGCAAAAGGTCATAACATTTTGAAATAGATAATTGTTCATATAGTCTTTAAATATTTGAACTGGTTCATCAAACAAATTTATTTTTAATTCTCTTAGTTATTAATTTTTAGAATATTATTATATTAGTATTATTTTATTCCAAATAAGCTTGTATGAAAGGAAATAATTGTTTTGTGATAGAACAAAAAGTTATAACAATTTGAATTGTTCAAATAGTCATAATTATTTGAACTGGTTTGATAAACAAATTTATTTTTTAAATCACTGACTTATTAATTTTGAAAGATTAATAAATTAGTATTATTATGTTCTGAATAAGCTTGAATTATCAAAAACATTTGTTATATGACCAAACAAAAGGTAATAACGATTTGAAATAGATAAATGTTGAAATGGCCATAATTATTTGGAATGATTTAGTAAGCATTTCCACTTTTTAAATCACTTATTAATTTTTGGAATATTAATAAACTTGTATTATTTTATTTCAAATAACCTTGTATGAATTAAAACGATTGTTTTATGATAAAAAAAAATTTCATAACGATTTGAAATAGATAATTGGTCATATTATCTTAACGGTTTAAACTGCTTCAGTAAATAGATTTATTTTTTAAATCCCTTAGTTATTAATTTTCGTAATATTATTAAATTAGTATTATTTTATTTGAAATAAGCTTGTATAAACTAAAACATTTATTTATAATAGAACAAAAGGTTATAATGATTTGAAATAGGTAATTATTCAAATAGGAACTGCTTCTATAAACCAAATTATTTTTTAAATCTCTTACTTATTAATTTTTGAAATATTAATAAATTAGTATTATTTTGTTCCAAACAGGCTTGTATGATAAAAAAACAATTGTTTTATGACAAAACAATGTTCATAATGATTTGAAATAGATAATTGTTGAAATACCATAATTATTTGAATTGATTCGATAAACAAATTCACTTTTTAAATCACTTATTAATTTTTGAAATACTAATAAATTATTATTATTTTATTTCGAATAAGCTTTAATGAAATGAAACAATTGTTTTATGATAAAATAAAACATCATAACGATTTTAAATATACAATTATTCAAATAGTTATAACTATTTGAATTTGTTCAAAAAATGAATTTATTTTTTTAAATCTCTTGCTTATTAATTTTTGAAATATTAAAAAATTAGTATTATTTTATTTTGGATAACCTTTTATGAACTGAAGCAATTATTTTATGACAAAACAAAAGGTCATAATGATTTTAAATAATTAATTGTTTAAATAGTCATAACTATTTGAGCTTATTCGGTAAACAGATTTATTTTTTTAAATCTCTTGCTTATTAATTTTTCAAATGTTAATATATTAGGATTATTTTATTCCAAATAAGCTTGTATGATATGAAACAAATATTTATGACTAAAAATAGTTTAGAATGATTTGAAATAGATAATTATTCTTATAGTTTTAACCATTTGAACTTGTTCGACAAGCACATTTATTTTTTAAATCTCTTACTTAATAATTTTTAAAATATTAATAAATTAGTATTATTTTATTTGAATAAGCTTGTATAATAAAAAACAATTGTTTGATAACAAAACAAATGGTTATAGCGATTTGAAATAAATAATTGTTCAAATTACCATAATTATTTAACTGATTTGACAAACAAATTTATTTTTTAGATCTCTTATTTATTAATTTTAGAAATATTAATAAATTTGTATTATTTTATTCTATATAAACTTGTATTAATTGAAACAATTATTTTATGAAAAAAAAGGTTATAGCAATTTTAAATAGACAATTATTAACTATTTGAACTTATTCGATAAATAGATTTATTTTTTAAAATCTTTTTTTTTTAATTTTTTGAATGATAATAAATTAGTATTAATTTATTCCAAATAAGCTCGTATGAACTGAAACAATTGCTTTATGACTAAACAAAAGGTCAAAACGATTAGAAATAGATAATTGTTCTAATAGTATTAATCATACAAACTGGTTCGATAAATAATTTTTTAAAAATCTCTTACTTATTAATTTTTAAAATATTATTAAATTTTTATTATTTTAATCCGAATAAGCTTGTACAAAAAAAAATTATTTTATGACAAAACAAATGGTCATAACGATTTGAAATAGATAATTATTCATATAGTCTTAACTATTTGAACTCATTTGACAATTAGATTTATTTTTTAATTTTCTTGGTTATTAAGTTTCAAAATGTTATTAAATTAATATTATTTTATTCCAAATAAAATAGTATGAATAGAATCAATTGTTTGATGACAAAACAAAAAGTTTAATGATTTGAAATAGATAATTATTCATATAGTCAAAACTATTTAAAATGATTTGATAAACATATTTATTTTTTAAATCTCTTACTAATTAATTTTCTAAATATTAATAAATTAGTATTATTTTATTTTGAACAAACTTATATGAACAAAAACAATTATTTTATGACAAAAGAAAAAATAATAATGATTGTGAAATAAATAGTTATTCAAATAGTTATAATTATTTTATAATTATTTGAACTGATTTGGTAAATAAATTATTTTTTAAATCTCTTACTTCTAAAATTTTGAAATATTAACAAATTAGTTTCATTTTATTCTAAATAAACTTGAATGAGTTGAAATAATTGTTTTATGACAAAACAAAAGGTCATAATGATTTGAAATAGATAATTATTTATATAGTCTTAACAGTTTGAATTGGTTCGACAAACGGATTTATTTTTTAAATCTCTTAGTTATAATTTTTAAAACATTATTAAATTAGTATTATTTTATTCTAAATAAACTTGTATGAACAAAAATAATTATTTTATGACAGAACAAAAGGTTATAACAATTTGAAATAGATAATTGTTCAAATAGTCATAACTATTTAAATTATTTTGGTAAATAGATTTATTTTTAGATCTCTTACTAATTCTTAAAATATTAATAAATTAGTATTATTTTATTTCAAATAAACTTGTGTGTTGAAAAAGAATTGTTTTATGATAAAACATACGATAATAACGATTTGAAATGTATAATTGTTCAAATGGCCATAATTATTTGAACTGATTCGATAAATTAATTTACTTTTTAAATCTCTTACTTATTAATTTTTGAAATATTAATAAAGTACTATTATTTTATTTTGGATAAGCTTTTATGAACTGAAACAATTGTTTTATGACAAAACAAAAGTTCATAACAATTTTAAATAGATAATTTTTCAAATAATAATAACTATTTAAGCTTGTTCGGTAAACATATTTATATTTTCAAATCTCTTGCTTATTAAATTTTTGAATGTTAATAAATTAGTATTATTTTATTTTGCATAAGCTTGTATGAACTGAAACAATTATTTTATGATTAAACAAAAGGTTGGAGCAATTTGAAATAGATAATTATTCTAATAGTCTTAACCATTTAAAATGATTCGGCAAACACATTTATTTTTGAAATCTTTTAAACACATTTATTTTTTAAATCTTTTACTTATTAATTTTTGAAATGTTATTAAATTAGTATTCTTTTAATCCATATAAGCTTGTATGATAAGAAATAATTTTTTTTATAACAAAACAAAGATCATAGCCATTTGAAATTGATATTTGTTCAAATGGTCATACATAACTATTTGAATTGATTTAGAAAACAGCTTTAATTTTTAAATCTCTTGCTTAATAATTTTTGCAATATTAATGAAATAGTATTATTTTATTTCGGATAAATTTGTATGAACTGAAACAATTGTTTTATGACAAAACAAAAGGTCATAACGATTTTAAATAGATAATGTTCAAATAGTAATATCTATTTGAACTTGTTAGGTAAACATATTAATTTTTTTAAATCTCTTGCTTATTAATTTTTTGAACATTAATAAATTAGAATTATTTTATTTCAAATAAGCTTGTATGAACTGAAATAATTATTTTATGACTAAGCAAAAGGTCAAAATGATTTGAAATAGATAATTGTTCTAATAGTCTTAACTATTTGAACTGGATCGACAAAACGTATTTATTTTTTATTATTAAATTAGTATTATCTTAATCTGAATAAGCTTATATGAAAAGAAACAATGGTTTTACGACAAAGTAAAGATCATAACGATTTGAGATAGATAATTGTTCAAGTAGTCATAACTATTTGAATTGATTCAGTAAACAGGTTTAGTTTTTAAATCTTTGATTAATTTTCAAAATATTGATAAATCAATATTATTTTATTCTAAATAATTTTGTATGAACAGAAACAATTGTTTGATGACAAAACAAAAGGTCATAACTATTTGAAATAGATAATTATTCAAATGGACATGACTATATGAACTTGTTTGGTAAATAGATTTATTTTTTAAATCTCCAACCTATTAATTTTTAGAATATTAATAAATTAGTATTATTTTATTTCGAATAAACTTGTATGAATAGAAACAATTATTTTATGACAAAACAAAGTATCATAACTATTTGAAATAAATAATTATTCAAATGATCTAACTATTTGAGCTTGCTCGGTAAACAAATTTATTTTTTAAATCTTTTACTTTTTAATATTTGGAGTACTAATTTTATTTTGAATACGCTTGTATGAATAGAAACAATTGGTTTATGACAAAACAAAAGGTCATAACTATTTGAAATAAGTAATTGTTCAAATAGTCACAACTATTTGAATGTGTTCAGAAAACAGATTTATTTTTTAAATTTTTACTTATTAATTTTTGAAATATTAATAAATTTATATTATTTTATTCAGAATATGCTTGTATGAATAGAAACAATTGTTTTATGACTAAACAAAAGGTCAAAACGATTTGAAATAGATAATTGTTCAAATAATAATAGCTATTTAAACTTGTTTAGTAAACAGATTCATTTTTAAAATCTCTTACTCATTAATTTTAGGAATATTAACAAATTAGTATTATTTTATTTTGAATTGGCCTATATGAACTTATACAATTGTTTTAAAATCAAACAAAAGGTCATAACGATTTCAAATAGATAATTATTCAAATAGTTATCACTATTTGGACTTTTTTTGTAAAGATATTTATTTTTAAAACCTTTTACTTATTATTTGACAAAATATTAATAAATTAATATTATTTTAATATTATAAGCTTGTATGAACAAAACCAATTGTTTTATAAAAAACATCATAACGATTTAAAATAAATAATTGTTCAAATAGTCATTACTATTTAAACTTATTCGATAAATAGATTTATTTTTTAATTGTTTGAATATTAACAAATTTGAGTTATTTTATTTGAAATAAGCTTGTATGAATAGCAAAAATTATTTTATGACAAAACAAAGGTTATAGCGATTTGAAATAGATATAGTCAGAGCTATTTTAACTTGTTCAGTAAATAGATTCATGTTTTAAATCTCTTATTAATTTTTGGAATATTAATAAGCTAGAATTAAGTTATTTCAAATAAACTTGTATGAATAGAAATAATTGATTTGTGATAACACAAAAAGTTATAACGATTTGAAATAGATAACTGTTCAAACAATTATAAATATTTGCCCTAGGCAAGCTAACGATTAATTTTTTAAATTCAATAGTTATTAATTTTCAGAATATTAATAAATTAGCATTACTTTATTCCAAGTAAGACTGTATGATTAGAAACAATTGTTTTATGACAAAACAAATGGTCATAACAATTTGAAATAAATAATTATTCAAATAGTTAAACTAATTGAACTAGTTTAGTAAACAAATTTATTTTTTAACTCTCTTACTTATTAATTTTCAAAATATTAATAAATTACTATTATTTTATTTTGAACAAACTTATTTGAAAAAAAAACATTTGTTTTATGACAAAACAAAAGGTCATAATGATTTGAAATCAATAATTGTTCAAATAATCATAATTATTTGAATTGGTTAAGCAAATAGAATTATTTTTTAAATCTCTTGTTGATTATTTTTGAAATATTAATATATTTGTTTTACTTTATTCTAAATAAGTTACTAAGAACTGAAAAAATTGTTTTACGATAAAACAAAATGTCATAACGATTTGAAATAGAGAATTATTTATATACCCTTAACTATTTGAACAAGTTCAAATAAATTTATTGTTTAAATCTCTTAGTTATTAATTTTCAGAACATTAGTATTATTTAAGCTTGTACAAACAGAAATAATTGTTTTATGACAGAACACAAGGTTATAACAATTTGAAATATATAATTATTCAAATAGTCATAACCACTTGAACTAGTTTGGTAAATAAATTTATTTTTAAATCTCCTACTTGTTAATTTTTGAAATATTAATAAATTACTATTATTTTATTCCAAATAGGATTGTATGATGGAAACCATTTGTTTTATGAAAAAATAAAAGTTCGTAATGAGTTGAAATAGATAATTGTTCAAATGGCCATAATTATTTGAACTGATTTGATAAATTAATTTATTTTTTAAATCTCCAACTTATCAATTTTTAAAATATTAATAAAGTAATATTATTTTATTTCAGATAAGCTTTTATGAACTGAAACAATTGATTTATGATAAAATAAAAGGTCATAATGGTTTTAAATAGATAATTATTCAAATAGTCATAACTATTTGAACTTGTTTGGTAAACAAATTTATTTTTTTAATTTCTTGCTTATTAATTTTTTGAATGTTAATGTAATAGTATTATTTTATTTTGAATAAGCAATTTAAATAGTTATGACTATTTAAGCAATTGTATACTTGAAATCATTTTAACTTTTTGTTTTTTCATAAAACAATTATTTTTGTTCATACTGGCTTATTCGAAATAAAATAATACTAATATAATAATATTCCCAAAATTAATAACTAAGAGATTTAAAAAATAATTTTTTTTGTTGAACCAGTTCAAATTGTTAAAATTATATGAATAATTATCTATTTCAAATCATTATGACCTTTTGTTTTGACATAAAACAACTTTTTGAATTCATACTAACTTATTCAAAATAAAATAAAATGAATTTATTAATATTTCCAAAATTAATAAGTAAGAGATTTAAAAAATAATTCTGTTTACCTAACTAGTTCAAATAATTATGGCTATTTGAACAATTATCTATTTAAAATTGTTATGACCTTTTGTTTTGCCATAAAACAAATATTTTTGTTCATATAAGTTTGTTCAAAATAAAATAATACTAACTATTTATATTCTAAAAATTAATAGCTAGGAGATTTATAAAATAAATCTGTTTACCGAACAAGTTCAAATAGTCATGTCTATTTGAACAATTATTTATTTGAAATCGTGATGCCTTTTTGTTTTATTATAAAACAGTTTGTTCATCCAAAATTTTTTAGAATAAAATGATACTGATCTATTAATATTTTTAAAATTAATAAGAGATTTAAAAACTAAATCTATTCATGAAAACAATTTAAATAGTTATGACTATTCGAACAATTATCTATCTCAAATCGTTATAATCTGTATTTTGTCATAAAACAATTGTTTCTTTTCATACAAGCTTATTTAGATAAAAATAATACTAATTTAATAATATTCCAAAAATTAATAAGTAAGAGATTAAGAAAAATAAGTGTTTGCCAAATTAGATCAAATAGTTAAGACTATTAGAACAATTATCTATTTCAAATCATTCCAACCTTTTTTTAGTCATAAACCAGTTATTTTAGTTCATGCAAGCTTATTTAAAATAAAATAATACTAATTTATTATCATTTAAAAAAATAAATTTGTTTACTAAGCAAGTTCAAATAGATTTAACTATTTGAACATTTTCTATTTAAAGACGTTACGAACTTTTTGTTTTGTCAAAAAATAATTGTTTTAGTTCATAAAAACTTATTTGAAATAAATAATACTACTTCACTAATATTTCAAAAATTAATAGGCAAGAGAATTAAAAACTAAATCAGTTTACCAAACTAGTTCAAATAGTTATGACTATTTGAACAATTATCTATTTCAAATTAGTATGATCTTTGTTTTGTCATTAAACAATTGTTTCTATCTATACAAGCTTATTTGGAGTAAAATATTGCTAAGCTAATAATATTCTAAAATTAATAAGTAGGAGATTTAAAAAATAAATCTGTTTGCCTAACCAGTTCAAATAGTTAAGGCTATTAGAATAATTATCTATTTCAAATCATTTTGATCTTTTGTTTAATCATAAAATAATTATTTCAGTTCATACATGCTTATTTGAACTAAAATAACAATATTTTATTAACATTTATAAAATTAATAAGCAAGAAATTTTAAAAAATAAATCTGTTTATCGAAAAAATTCAAATAGTTATGAATATTTGAACAATTATCTATTTAAAATTGTTATGACCTTTTGTTTTATAATAAAACAATTGTTTCAGTTTTTAAAAGTTTATCCAAAATAAAATAATATTACTTTATTAATATTTCAAAAATTGAAAAGTTGGAGATTTAAAAAATAAATTAATTATCGAATCAGTTCAAATAATTATGGCGATTTAAGCAATTATCTATTTCAAATCGTTATGAACATTTATTTTATTATAAAAAAATTATTTTTCATCATATATGCCTATTCAGAATAAAAGAATACTAATTTATTAATATTTCAAATATTAATGAGTAAGAGATTTACAAAATAAATCTGTTTGTCGAACTAGTTTAAATAGTTATGACTATTTGAACTATTATATATTTCAAATCATTGTAATCTTTTGTTTTGTCATAAACAATTATTTATGACAAGCTTATTCAGAATAAAATAATAATAATGTAATAATATTATGAAAATTAATAACTAAGAGATTTAAAAAATAAATTTATTTGCTAAACAAGTTCAAATAGTCAAGGCTATATGAATAATTATATATTTCAAATTGTCATGACCTTTTGCTTTGTCATAAAACAAATGTTTTTGTTCATATAAGTTTGTTCAAAATAAAATAATATTAATTTATTAATATTTTGAAAATTAATGAGAAATTTAAAAAATAAATCTATTTACCAAACCAATTCAATTAGTTATAACAATTTGAACAATTATTTATTTCAAATTGTTATGACCATTTGTTTTGTCATAAAACAGTTTTTTTCTATTGATATAATCTTATACAGATTAAAGTAACGCTAATTAATTAATATTCTAAAAATTAATAAGTAATAGATTTAAAAAAATGAATATGTTGGCCTGACCAATGCAAATAGTTGACTATTTGAACAATTATCTATTTTAAATCATTATGAACTTTTGTTTTGTCACAAAACAATTGTTTCTATTCCTACAAGCTTATTCAAAATAACATAATTTGGATTTATTAATATTTTGAAAATTAATAAGAGCTTTAAAAACTGAATCTATTTATCGAATAAGTTTAAATAGTCATGACTATTTGAGTGATTACCTATTTCAATTTGCTATAACCTTTTATTTTGTCATAAAATAATTTTTTCTATTCATACAAGCTTATTTCAATTAAAATAATACAAATTTATTAATATTCAAACAATTAATAAGTAAAAGATTTTAAAAACAACTCTATTTATCAAATAAATTCAAATAGTTATGACTATTTGAACAATTATTTATTTCAAATTGTTATGATTTTTTGTTTTGTTAAAAAAACAATTGTTTTTGTTCATAGAAGCTTATTTGGATTAAAATAATATTAATTTATTAATATTTCAATAATTAATAAGTAAAAGATTTTAAAAATAAATATGTTTATCGAACAAGTTCAAATAGTCATAACTATTGAATATTTATCTATTTCAAATTGTTATGACATTTTGTTTCATCATAAAAAATTGTATCTATTAATATAGGCTTATTTGAAATAAAATAATACTAATTTATTAATATTCTAAAAACTAATCAGCAAGAGATTTAAAAAATGAATCTATTTACTGAACAAGTTTGAATAGTTATGACTATTTGAACAATTTTTTATTTCAAATCGTTATGACATTTGTTTTGTCATAAAATAATTGTTTCTATTCATATAAGCTTATCCCAAATAAAATAATATAAATTTATTAATATTCCAAAAAATTAATAATTAAAAATTTAAAAAATGAATCTATCTTCTGAATCCATTCAAATAGTTATGACTATTTGAAAAATTATCTATTTCAAATAGTTATGACCTTTTATTTTGTAATAAACCAATTATTTTCTGTTCATACAAGCATATTCAAGATAAAATAATACTAGTTGATTAATATTTCAAAAATTAATAAGATTTTAAAAAAATAAATCCATTTACCAAGCAAGTTTTGAATAATTATTTATTTCAAATAGTTATGATCATTTGTTTTGTCATAAAATAATTATTTCTATTCATACAAGTTTATTTGAAACAAAATACTACTAATTTATTAATATTCTGAAAATTAATAGGTAGGAGACTTAAAAGTAAATCTATTTACCAAACAAGTTCAAATATTCATGTCCATTTGAACAATTATCTATCTCAAATCATTATGACATTTTGTTTTTTAATAAAACAATTGTTTCTGTTCATGCAAAAATATTCAGAATAAAATAATATTGATCTATTAATATTTTGAAAATTAATAAGATATTTAAAAACTAAATTTGTTTATTGAAATAATTTAAATAGTTATACTATGTGAGCAATTATCTATCTCAAATCATTATGATTTTTTTTTCATCATAAAACAATTGTTTCTTTTCATACAAACTTATTCGAATTATAATAATACTAATTTAATAATATTCCAAAAATTAATAAATAAGAGGTTTAAACAATAAATATGTTTGCTGAACTAGTTCAAATAGTTAAGACTATTAGAATAATTATCTGCTTCAAATTATTTTGACCTATTGTTTAGTCATAAAAAAATTATTTTAATTCATACAAGCTTATTCAGAATAAAATAATACTAATTATTAACATTCAAAAAATTAATGAGTAAGAGATTTAAAAAAATATCTGTTTATCGAACAAGTTTAAATAGATTTGACTATTTGAACAATTATCTATTTATAGTCAATAGACCTTTTGTTTTGTCATAAAACAATTGTTTCAGTTCATAAAAACTTATCCGAAATAAAATAATACTACTTTATTAATTTTTCAAAAATTAAAAAGCAAGTTATGACTATTTGAACATATATCAATCTCAAATCATTATGATCTTTGTTTTCTCATAAAATAATTATTTCTAATCATACAAGCTTATTCGGATAAAAATAATACTAATTTAATAATATTCTGAAAATTAGTAAGAGATTTTAAAAAATAAATGTATTTGCTAAACCAGTTCAAATAGTCAAGACTATTAGAGTCATTTTTAATTTCAAATCGTTCTAACATTTTGTTTAGTCATAAAATAATTGTTTCAGTTCATACAAGCTTATTCAGAATAAAATAATACTAATTTTTTAACATTAAAAAAATTAGTAAGCAAGAGATTTGAAAAAATAAATTTGTTTACTGAACAAATTCGAATAGTTATAACTATTTAAACAATTATCAATTTAAAATTGTTATGACATTTTATTTTATTATAAACAATTGTTTTAGTTCATAGAAGCTTATCCAAAATAAAATAATACTATTGTTTTAATATTTCAAAAGTTAGAAAGAGATTTAAAAAATAAATCAGTTCAAATAATTATGTCCATTTAAATAACTATCTATTTCAAATTGTTATTACTTTTTTGTTTTCTCATAAAACAATTGCTTTTCAATATAGAAGCCTATTTGAAATTAAATAATACTAATTTACTAATATTTCAAGATTTAATAAGAGATTTAAAAAATAAATTTGTTTACCGAACCAGTTCAAATAGTTATGACTATTTGAACAATTATTTATTTCAAGTTGTTATAACCTTTTGTTCTATCATAAAACAATTGTTTCTGTTCAAATAAACCTATTCGGAATAAAATAATACTAATTTAGTAATATTCTAAAAATCAATAACTAAGAAATTTAAAAAATAAAGCCATTTGCTAAACTAGTTCAAATAGTTAAGACTACATGAACAATTATTTATTTCAAAATGTTATGACCTTTTGTTTTCTCATAAAACAATTGTCTTTGTTAATATAAGTTTGTTTGAAATAAAATAATACTAATTTATTAATATTTTAGAAAATTAATTGGTAAGAGATTTAAAAAGTAAATCTATTTACTAAACCATTTCAAATAGTTTTGACTATTTGAATAACTATCTATTTCAAATCATTATAACTTCTTATTTTGTCATCAAACAATTGGTCATGTTCGTACTATTTTATTCAGAATAAAATAATACTAATTTAATAATATTTCAAAACTTAATAACCAATAAATTTAATTACTAAACCAGTTTAAATAGTTAAAACTATATGAATAGTTATCTATTCCAAATCGTTATGACCTTTTTCTTTTGTCGTAAAATAATTGTTTTATTCATACAAGCTTTTCCTTATTAAAATAATGCTAATTTAAAAATATTTTGAAAATTAATAAATAAGATATTTAAAAAATAAATTTTTTGGTCGAATCAGTTCAAATGGTTAAGATTATTAGAATAATTATCTATTTGAAATTATTTTGACTTGTTGTTTTGTCATAAAACAATTGTTTCAGTTCATACAAGCCTATTCAAAATAAATTAATACTAATTTATTAACATTCATAAATTAATAAGAAAGGGATTTAAAAAAATAAATATGTTTAATGAACAAGTTCAAATAGTTATTACTATTTGAACAAATGCCTATTGAAAATCATTATAACCTTTTGATTAGTTATAAAATAATTGTTTCAATTAATATAAGATTAGATGGAATAAAATAATACTAATTTATTAATACTTACTAAACTAATAAGTAAAAAACTTAAAAAATAAATCTATTTACTGAATTAGTTAAAATAATTATAGTCGTTTGAACGATTATCTATTTCAAATCATTATGACCTTTTGTTTTGTCATAAAACAATTGTTTTTTATCATACAAGCTTATTCGAAATAAATTAATACTAATTTATTAATATTTCAAAAATTAATAAGTAAAATATTTTAAAAATAAATATGTTTACTGAACCAGTTCAAATAGTTATGACTATTTGAACAATTATTAATCTCAAGTAGTTAAGATATTTGTTTTGTCAAAAAAAAATTGTTTCTGATCATAAAAGCTTATTTGGTTAAAAAAAATACTAATTTAATAATATTTCAAAAATTAATAAGTAAGAGACTTAAAAAATAAATGTGTTTACTAAGCTAAATAAAATAGTAAAAGCTATTAGAATAATTATTAATTTCAAATCATTCTGGCCTTTTGTTTAGTTATAAAATATTTGTTTCATATCTTACAAGCTTATTCAAAATAAAATAATATAAATTTATTAATATTTAGAAAATCAATAAGAAAATGATTTGAAAATATAAATCTATTTATCGAACAAGTTCAAATAGTGATGACTATTTAAACAATTATTTATTTAAAATCATTATGACCTTTTGTTTTGACATAAAACAATTATTTCAGTTCATAAAAGCTTATCCAAAATAAAATAATACTAATTTCTTAACAATTCAAAAATTAAATAATTCAAAAATTAATAAGCAAGAGTTTAAAATAAATTTGTTTACCAAGCAAATTCAAATTGTTATGACTATTTGAACAATTGCCTATTTAAAATCGTTATGACCTTTTATTTTGTCATAAAATAGTTGTCTGAATTCATACAAGCTTAGTCAAAATAAAATAATACTAATTTATTATTATTCCAAAAATTAATAAGTAAGTGATTTAAAAATTGAATATGTTTACTAAATTAGTTTAAATAATTATAGCCATTTTGACAATTATCAATTTCAAATCGTTATTATCTTTTGTTTGGTCATATAACAATTGTTTTTGATCATATATGTTTATTTGAAACAAAATAATAGTAATTTATAAATTTTTCAAAAATTAATATTTAAAAAAATAAATTTGTTTATCAAACCAGTTTAAATAGTTATGACTATTTGAATAGTTGCATACTTCAAATCGTCATAAACTTTTGTTCTATCATAAAAAAATTATTTTTGTTCATATAAGCTTATTCAAAATAAAATAATACTAATATAAAAATATTCCAAAAATTAATAACTAAGAGATTTAAAAAACAAATTTGTTTGCCAAACTAGTTCAAATAATTAAGACTATATGAACAATTATTTAGCTCAAATCATTTTTGTTTTGTTATAAAGCAATTTTTTCAATTCATACTAGATGATTTGAAATAAAATAAAATGAATTTATTAATATTTCAAAAATTTATACGTAAGAGATTTAAAAAATAATTTTGTTTGCCTAACTAGTTTAAATAATTATGACTATTTGAGCAATTATGTATTTCAAATTGCTATGACCTTTTTATTTTTTCATAAAACAAATGTTTTTGTTCATATAAGTTTATTCAAAATAAAATAAAACTAATCTATTAATATTTCAAAAATTAATAATAGATTTAAAAAATAAATCTGTTTATCAAACCCGTTCAAAAAGTTATGACTATTTGAGCAATTATTTATTCCAAATTGTTATGATTCTTTCTTCTATTACAAAACAATAATTTATGTTCATAAAAACTTATTCCGATTAAAATAATACTAATTTATTAATATTTTGACAATTAATAAGTAAAAAATTAAAAAAATAAATATGACTATTTAAATAAGTATTTATTTCAAATCATTATGACCGTTTGTTTTGTCATAAAAAAATTATTTTATTTCATATCAGCTTATTTGAAATAAATAATACTAAGTTATTAATATTCTGAAAATTAATAATTAAGAGATTTAAAAAATGAATCTATTTATAGAATAAGTTTAAATAATTATGACTATTTGAACAATTATCTATTTGAAATTGCTATAACCTTTTATTTTATCACCAAATGATTTTTTCTATTCATACAATCTTATTTTGAATAAAATTATATAATTTATTAATATTAAGACAATTAATAGGTAAAATATTGAAAAAATAAATTTGCTTACCAAACAAGTTCAAATCTTTATGACTAATTGAACAATTATCTATTTCAAATTGTTTTGACTTTTTGTTTTGTCATAAAACAATTGTTCCTATTTATACAAGCTTATTCGGATTAAAATAATATTAATATATAAATATTTGAACAAATAATACCAAACAAGTTCAAATAGTCTTAACTATTTGAATAATTATCTATTTCAATTTATTATGACCTTTTGTTTCATAATAAAACAATTGTTTCAGATCATATAAGCTTATTTGAAATAAAATAATACTAATTTATTAATATTCTAAAAATTAATTAGTAAGGGAATTAAAAAATTAAATTGTTTACTGAACATGTTTAAATAGTTATGACTATCTGGATAATTATCTATTTCAAAATATTATCCTTTTGTTTTGTCATAAAATAATTGGTTTTGTTCATGCAAGCTTATTCCAAATAAAATAATACAAATTTATTAATATTCCAAAAATTAATAAGTAAAAATTTAAAAAATAAATATGTTTTCTAAGCATGTTCAAATATTTGTGACTATTTGAACAATTATCTATTTCAAATCGTTATGATTTTTTGTTTTGTCATAAACCAATTGTTCATGTTCATAAAAACTTATTCGAAATAAAATAATACTAATTTATTAAAATTTCAAAAATTAATAAGTAAAAGATTTTAAAAAATAAATATATTTACCAAGCGAGTTCAAATAGTTATGACTCTTTGAACAATTATTTATTTTAAATCGTTATGATCTTTTGTTTTGTCATAGAACAATTGTTTCTATTCATATAATTTTATTTAAAATAAAATAATACTAATTTATTAATATTCTAAAAATTAATCAGTTGGAGATTTAAAAAATAAATTTATTCACCAAACAAGTTCAAATAGTCATGTCCATTTGAGCTATTATCTATTTCAAATGGTTATAACATTTTATTTTGTTGTAAAACAATTATTTCTATTTATACAAAATTATTTAGAATAAAATAATACTAATTTATTAATATTTCACAAATTAATAAGAGATTTAAAAATTAAATCTATTTATCAAACTAGTTCAAATAGTTATGACCATTTCAACAATTATCTATCTCAAATTTTTATGAACTTTGTTTCTATTCATACAAGCTTATTCGAAGTAAAATATTGCTAAATTAATAATATTCTAAAAATTAATAAGTAAGAGATTTAAAAAAATAAATGTGTTTGCCAAACAAGTTCAAATAGTTAAGACTATTAGAATAATTATCTATTTCAAATCATTCTGACCTTTTGTTTAGTCATAAAATAAAATTTTCAGTTCATACATGCTTATTCAAAATAAAATAATACTAATTTATTAACATTCAAAAAATTAATAAGTAAGAAATTTTAGAAAATAAATCTGTTTACTTAATAAGTTCAAATAGTTATGACTATTTGAACAACTTTATATTTGTAAGAAGTATGACCTTTTGTTTCATCATAAAACAATTGTTTTAGTTCATAAAAGCTTATCTCAACTAAAATAATATTACTTTATTAATATTTCAAAAATTGAAAAGATAAAGATTTAAAAAATAAGTTAGTTTATCAAATCGCTTTAAATAATTATGGCCATTTAATTAATTATCTATTTCAAATCATTATGAACTTTTATTTTATCATGAAACAATTTTTTTTCATCATACAAGCTTATTCGAAATAAAATAATACTAATTTATTAATATTTTAAAAATTAGTAAGTAAGAGCTTTAACAAAAAAATTATTTACCGAATGAGTTTCTATCTGAACAATTATCTATTTCAAATCATTATAACCTTTTGTTCTATTATAAAATAATTGTTTCAGTTCATATATGCTTATTTGGAATAAAATAATACTAATTTAATAATATTCCAAATATTGATAACTAAGAGATTTAAAAAACAATTATGTTTACCGAAGCAGTTCAAATAATTAAGACTATATGAATAATTATCTATTTATAAAAAATTATGGCCTTTTGTTCGATCATATAACAATTTTTTTGATCATTCAAGCCTATTTGAAATAAAATAATACTAATTTGTTAATCTTTCAAAAATTAATAAGAAATTTAAAAACTAAATTTTTTTACCGAACTAGTTCAAATATATAACTATTTGAATAATTGTAAACTTCAAATCATTATAACATTTTGTTTTGTCATAAAACAATTATTTTTGTTCATACAATCTTATTTAGAATAAAATAATGCTAATCTAATAATATTATGAAAATTAGTAACTAAGAGAATTAAAAAATAAATTTGTTTGCCAAACTAGTTTAAATATTTAAGACTATATGAACAATTATCTTTTTCAAATCGTTATGACCTTTTGTTTTAGCATAAAATAATTTTTTTTAATTTATACTAGCTTATTTCGAATAAAATAAAATGAATTTATTAATATTTAAAAAAGTAAAAAAAGATTAAAAAATAATTTTGTTTACCTAACCAATTCAAATAACTATGACAATTTGAACAATTATCTATTTCAAATAGTTATGACCTTTTATTTTGTCATAAAACAAATGTTTTTGTTCATATAAGTTTGTTTGGAATAAAGTAATACTAATGTATTAATATTTTAAAAATTAATAAGAGATTTAAAAATAAATCTATTTATCAAATGAGTTCAAATAGTTATGACTATTTAAGCAACTATTTATTTCAAATAGTTATGACTTGTTGTTTTGGTATAAAACAATTGTTTCTATTCATACAAGCTTATTCAGATTAAAATAATACTAATATATTAATATTTCAATAATTAATAAGTACAAAATTTTAAAAATAAATACGTTTATTGAACTAGATTAAATAGTCATGACTATTTGAATAATTATCTATTTTAAATCGTTATAACCTTTTTGTTTTTTCATATAAGCTTATTCGAAATAAAATAATACTAGTTATTAATATTATGAAAATTAATAAGAGATTTAAAAAATGAATCTATTTATCGAGCAACTTTAAATAATTATGACTATTTCAATAATTTTCTTTTTGAAATTACTATAGCCTTTTGTTTTGTCATAAAATAAAATTTTTCTGTTTGTACAAGTTTATTTCAAATAAAAATAATAAAAAATTATTAATATAAAAAAAATTAATAAGTAAGACATTTAAAAAATAAATATATTTACTGAACAAGTTCAAATCTTTGACTATTTGAACAATTATTTATTTCAAATTCTTATGACTTTCTGTTTTGTCATAAAACAATTGTTTTTGTTATACAAGCTTATTCAAATTACAATAATATTAATTTATTAATATTTCCACAATTAATAAGTAAAAGATTTAGGTAATAAGTATGTTTTTTGAACAAGTTCAAATAGTCCTGACTCTTTGAATAATTATCTATTTTAAATCATTGTGACCTTTTCTTTTGTAATAAAATAATTGTTTTAGTTCATATAAGCTTATTTGAAATAAAATAATACCAATTTATTAATATTTCAAAAATTAATTAGTAAGAGAATTAAAAAATGAATCTGTTTACAGAACATATTTAAATAGTTATGACTATTTGAATAATTATCTATTTTAAAACATTATGACTTTTTGTTTTGTCATAAAATAATTGGTTCAGTTCATGTAAGCTTATTTCAAATAAAATAATATAAATTTATTAATATTTGAAAAATTAATAAGTAAAAATTTTAAAAATAAATGTTTTTTGAATATGTTCAAATAGTTATGACTATTTGAATAATTAGCTATTTCAAATTGTTATGACCTTTTGTTTTCTCATAAACCAATTGTTTTTGTTCATAAAAACTTATTTGGAATAAAATAATACTAATTTATTAAAATTTCAAAAACTAATAAGTAAAATATTTAAAAAATAAATCTATTTCCCAAGCGAGCTCAAATTATTATGACTATTTGAATAATTATTTATTTCAAATCGCTATGATCTTTTGTTTTGTCATAAAACAATTGTTTCTTTTCATATAAGTTTATTGAAATGAAATAATACTAACTTATTAATATTCTTAAAATTAATAAGTTGGAGATTTAAAAAATAAATTTATTCACCAAACAAGTTCAAATATTCATATCCATTTGAGCTATTATCTATTTTAAATCGTTATGACATTTTGTTTTGTCGGAAAACAATTGTTTCTATTCATACAAAATTATTCAAAATAAAATAATACCAATTTATCAATATTTTGAAAATTAACAAGAGATTTAAAAACTAAATCTATTTATCGATGTGTTCTAACAGTTATGATTATTTGAACAATTATCTATCTCAAATCATTATGATCTTTGTTTTATTATAAAAAAATTTGTTTATATTCATACAAGCTTATTTGCAGTAAATTATAGCTAAATTAATAATATTCTAAAAATTAATAACAGATTTAAACAATAAATGTGTTTGCCGAACCAATTCAAATGATTAAAACTATTAGAACAATTATCTATTTCAAATTGTTATGACCTTTTGTTTAGTCATAAAATATTTTTTTTAGTTCATACATGCTTAATCAAAATAAAATAATACTAATTTATTAACATTAAAAAATTAATAAACAACAATTTTAAAAAAATAAATATGTTTATGGAACAAGTTTAAATCGTTATAGCTATTTGAACAATTCTCTATTTATTATAAATATGACCTTTTTTTATCATAAAAAAATTGTTTTAGCTCATAAATGCTTATCCGAAATAAAATAATATTACCTTATTAATATTTCAAAAATCGATAAGTTAGAGATTTAAAAAACAAGTCAATTTATCGAATTGGTTCAAATAATTTTGGGCATTTGAGCAATTATCTATTTCAAATCGTTACGAACTTTTGTTTTGTTATAAAATAATTTTTTGTCATCATACAAGCCTATTCGAAATAAAATAATATTAATTTATTAAAATTTTAAAAATTAAAAAGTAAGGGATTTAAAAAATAAATCTATTTACCAAACCAGTTCCTATTTAAACTATTATCTATTTCAAATTGTAATAACCTTTTGTTCTATTATAAAATAATTGTTGCAATTCATATAAACCTATTTGAAATAAAATAATACTAATTTAATAATATTCTAAAAATTAACAACTAAGAGATTTAAAAAATTAATCTATTTGTCAAAGTAGTTCAAACAATTAAGACTATATGAACAACTACCTATTTCAGATCATTAAGACCTTTTTGTATTGTCATAAAATACTTGTTTCGGTTCATACAAGCTTATTCAAAATAAAATAACAATAATAATTTATTAATATTCTAAAAATTAATAAGTAAATGATTTAAAAAGTAAACCTGTTTGTCAAATCAGTTCTAATAATTATAGCCATGCCAACAATTCTCTATTTCAAATCGTTATTACCTTTTGTTTCGTCATATAACAATTATATTTGAACATTTAGGCTTATTAAAAAAAAAATAATATTAATTTAGCAATCTTTCAAAAATTAATAACTAAGAGATTTAAAAAATAAACCTATTTACCAAACTATCTCAAATAATTATGACTATTTGAACAATTATAAACTTTAAATCCTTATAACCTTTTGTATTGTCATAAAACAATTATTTTGGGTCATACAAGCTTATTCGAAATAAAATAATCTAATCTAATAATATTTCAAAAATTAATAACTAAGAGAATTAAAAATAAATTTGTTTGTCCAATTAGTTCAAATATTTAAGACTATATGAACAATTATCTATTTCAAATCATTATGACCTTTTTATTTTGTCATAAAATAAGTTTTTTTGAATTCATAAAAGTTTATTTGAAATAAAATAAAACAAGTTTATTAATATTTCAAAAATTAATAAGTGATTTAAAAAATAATTCTATTTACCTAACCAGTTCAAATAATTTTGACTATTTGAACAATTATCTATTTCAAATAATTATGACCTTTTTATTTTGTCGTAAAACAAATTTTTTGTTCATATAAGTTATTCGAAATAAAGTAATACTATTCTATTAATATTTTAAATATTAATAGAAGATTTAAAAAATAAATCTATTTATCAAACTAGTTTAAATAGTTAAGACTATTTGAGCAATCATTTATTTCAAATAGTTATGACTTTTTATTTTGTTATAAAATAATTGTTTTTGTTTATACAAGCTTATTCGAATTAAAATAATACTAATTTATTAATATTTCAACAATTAATAAGTAAAAAAATTTAAAAATAAATATGTTTACCGAACTAGATCAAATAATCATTATTATTGAATAATTATTTATTTCAAAACATTATAACTTTTTGTTTCATTATAAAGCAATTGGTTTTGTTCATGCAAGCTTATTTTGAATAAAATAATTTAAATTTATTAATATTTCAAAAATTAATAAGTAAAAATTTTAAAAATAAATCTATTTCAAAAACATTATGACTTATTGTTTTACCATAAAACAATTGGTTTTGTTCATGCAAGCCTATTTGAAACAAAATAATTTAAATTTATTAATATTCCAAAAACTAATAAGTAAAAATTTTAAAAATAAATCTATTTTTTGAACATGTTCAAATAGTTATGAACTTTTTTTTGTCACAAGCCCATTGGTTTTGTTCATAAAAGCTTATTTGGAATAAAATAATACTAATTTATTAAAATTTCAAAAATAATAAGTAAAAGATTTAAAAAATAAATCTATTTACCTAGTGAGTTCAAATAGTTGTGATTATTTAAACAATTATTTATTTCAAATTGTTATAATCTTTTGTTTTGTCATAAAACAATTGTTTCTATTCATACAAGTTTATTTGAAATAAAAAAATACTAATTTATTAGTATTCTAAAAATTAATAATTTGGAGATTTACAAAATAAATCTGTTTACTAAATAAGTTTAAATAATCATGTCCATTTGAACTATTATCTATTTGAAATCGTTATGACATTTTATTTCGTCATAAAACAATTGTTTTTATTCATGCAAAATTATTCAAAATAAAATAATACTAATTTATTAATATTTCAAAAATTAATAAGAGATTTAAAAATTAAATTTGTTTACAAAATCAATTGAAATAGTTATGACTATTTGAACAATTATCTATCTCAAATCATTAGGATCTTTGTTTTGTCATAAAACAATTGTTTCTATTGATACAAGCTTATTTGAAAGTAAAATATTGCTAAACTAATAATATTTCAAGAATTAATAAGTAAGAGATTTGAAAAATTAATGTGTTTACTAAACCAATTCAAATAGTTAAGACTATTAGAACAATTATCTATTTCAAATCATTTTGACCTTTTGTTTAATTATAAAATAATTGTTTCAGTTCATACATGCTTATTTGAAATAAAACAATACTTTTTTATTAACATTCAAAAAATTAATAAGCAAGAAGTTTAAAAAAATAAATCTATTTATCAAACAAGTTCAAATAGTTATGACTATTTGAATAATTATCTATTTAAAATTGTTATAACCTTTTGTTTTATCATAAAACAATTCTTTCAATTCATAAAAGCTTATCCAAAATAAAATACTATTATTTTATTAATATTTCAAAAATTGAGAAGTTGGAGATTAAAAAATAAATCAGTTTATTTAATCAATTCAAATAATTATCACCATTTGAACAATTATCTATTTAAAATCTTTATGATCTTTTGTTTTGTCATAAAACAATTGTTTTTCGTCATACAAGCCTATTTCAAATAAAATAATATTAATTTATTAATATTTCAAAAATTAATAAGTAAGAGATTTAAAAAATAATTGTTTTGTCATAAAATAATTATTTATGTTCATACATGCTTATTCGAAATACAATAATACTAATCTAATAATATTATGAAAGTTAATAACTAAGAGATTTGAAAAATAAATTTTTTTACCAAACCAATTCAAATAATTAACACCATATGAATAATTATCTATTTCAAACTATTATGACCTTTTGATTTGTCTTAAAACAAATGTTTTTGCTCATATAAGTTTGTTCAAAATAAAATAATCTTAATTTATTAATATTTTGAAAATTAATAAGAGATTTAAAAAGTAAATCTATTTACCAAACCAGTTCAAATAATAATAACAATTTGAACAATTATTTATTTCAAATCATTATAACCATTTGTTTTGTCATAAAATAATTGTTTCTATTGGTACAATCGTATTCAAAATAAAGTAATGCTAATTTGTTAAGATCCTAAAAATTAGTAAGTAACAGATTTAAAAAATGAATTTGTTGGCTTGACCAATACAAATAGTTATAACTATTTGAACAATTATCTATCTCAAAGTGTTATAACCTTTTGTTTTTGTTCGCACAAGCTGACCTAGAAAAACATAAATCTAATTTATTAATATTCTAAAAATTAATAAGTAAGAGATTTAAAAATTGAATTTCTTTTTGATTAAGTTCAAATAGTTACTACTCTTTGAACAATTATCTATTTCAAATCACTATAACCTTTTGTTTTGTCATAAAATAATTTTTTCTATTCATACAAGCTTATTTCAATTAAAATAATACAAATTTATTAATATTCAGACAACTAATTAGTAAAAGATTTAAAAAATAAATTTGTTTACCCAATAAGTTCAAATACTTATGACTATTTGAACAATTATTTATTTCAAATCGTTATGACTTTTTGTTTTGTCATAAAACTATTGTTTTTGTTCATACAAGCTTATTTGGATTAAAATAATATTAATTTATTAACATTTTGTCAATTAATAAGTAAAAGATTTTTAAAATAAATATGTTTACCGAACAAGTTCTAATAGTCATAACTACTAGACTAATTATCTATTTCAAATCATTATGAACTTTTGTTTCCTCATAAAACAATTGTATCAATTCATATAGGCTTATTCAAAATAAAATAATTCTAGTTTATTAATATTTCAAAAATTAATGAGTAAGAGATTTAAAATATGAATCTGTTTACTGAACAAGCTCAAATAGTTATAACTATTTGAACAATTATTTATTTCAAATAGTTATAATCTTTTATTTTGTCATAAAACAATTGTTTCTATTCATACAAGTTTATTCAAAACAAAATAATACTAATTTATTAATATTATAAAATTTAATAGGTAGGAGATTTAAAAAATAAATATGTTTACCAAATAAGTTTAAATAGTCATGTCCATTTGAAAGATTATCTATTTCAAATCGTTACGACCTTTTGTTTTATCGTAAATGCTAGTTTTTTAGGTAAGATGATGATCCAATAAGGGATGAATTAGATTTCTCCAAATTCTTCCCGAGCAATGATTTCAATATAGTTAAATAGAAATTAAAACAATAAGCACTTTTGATGGAAATATAATGTAAACAATAACAATTAATGAACCTAAAATCAAATATAGACAATAATAAATTGTAAGGAGATAGGATAGAGAAATCAAACACATTGATTTATAGAGGTTCGATCCTTCTCCACAAGGCATCTACGTCCTCTCTTCTTGATTGTCCACACCAAGGCTTCAATCCACTATTCTTGAAATGAAAATACAACCTATCTTTTTCTTTCTAAGACTTAAGATAGAAACCTCTACCCATTGTAGTATTTTACCCAATCTTACTATAAAGGTCTCAAGAGGATACCTCACATCTTGTTCTCTTCCACCCTTGTATATCAAAGGTAATTTTGCAAACAATAGAACAACCTCTCTAAGGCTAAGTGTTTGCTAAGTTTAAGTACAAGAAAATGATGAATGAACAAAAAATATAATTTGGATACAATAAATACAAAGATATAGACTTTGAAGCTCTAAAAACTCTTGATTCTTTGAGAGAATGAAAATATGGCTTGTTGGCTTTTGCTCTCTTGATTCATCAATCTTCTTGGTGTGTTGGAGTGCCTAATTTATAGAGAAATTGAAGAGGTAGAAGTTGGAAGTGTTTGGGAAGTGAAAGTAGCTAGTGAATCCTTGATAAAATAGCTGTTGGAGTGATTTTGGCCTTCAAGGGATCGATCCCCTCCCTTAGGGGATCGATTGGTTCATGTTTGGAACCAATTTCCCTTTAAAAATAGCCTAATTGATCGATCCTTTTTGTAGGGGATCGATCTCCTTTTTGGGTTTTCGATCCTATGAGCATTCTGTTTGAAAACCAATCGATCCCTTCTAGAGGGGATCAATTCTGTCCATGCTAGGTGGTAGTTTCGTGTTTTGCACTCTAATTACTAATTAATTCACTATGTATGAATTATAGTGAATTTTTAAATTTATGCCTTGTGCAGTTTTTCTGACAACTGCAGAGTGTCTAGTAAAAATTTAAAATCTTTTCTTAGAAAATTTAGATTTTGATTTTGTTTAATCCATTAGAAAGTAAACTCAAAGAACTTTCCAACCATATAAAATTAAAATATTAAGACTTTTTGAATTAATACAAAGAAATAAAACAAGTTCGATGTTGGAAAACTTTATTCTTGTAAAATAGCTTTCTTAAGTTAATCTATTTCTCAAAACCAATATGATCAAAATTGTATTAAGTCCAAAATGAATAAGCTCACTTTAAAAACAACAATTGGACTTTCATTTAAGCTCAAATAAATAATCTTTAAAGATAGATTTGGTTTGAGAAATATGAAAACAAAGAAAGGTTTGCTTAAGCTTTGAAAATTATATTATTGATTTAGTACCAAAATATAAAACTTAAGAACATGTACAAAATAAATCTTTTTCAAAATCTTGATCAACTTTATTTAGCTTTAAGGTTTTGTCATTTCAAAATAAGGATCAATTCAAGGCTAATAATACTTCTTTTTCAAGATCAAATGCTTACCACTACACCAAAGGCTATAGCTGATAGTGAACGTGCAACTCTAATTCCTTATTCTCTTTTGGTAGCGCAGAGCCCCTTACTAAGCGACAGGTGGACATAAGGGGCTTCGTAAAGCCTTCATAGGATACCTTACCCATTGGACCTCAATAGGTTGGGTTGCCATACACTAAAATCCGATCCACCATGGGATACCTCACCCAAATGAATCGATATACCAAGTCCCTAAGGGAGATCGCTGGACCCCATAATCAAACAATCTCCCCCTCAGTGGCACCTGGGGGACTCGAACCTGCAGCCTTGCTCTGATACCACTTTTTCAGGATCAAGCGCTTACCATTACACCAAAAGCTATAGCCGATAGTGAAGGCACAACTCTATTTCCTTATTCTCTTTTGGTAGCGCAGAGCCCCATACTAAGCAATAGGTGGACATAAGGGGCTTCGCAAAGCCTTCATGGGATAGCTCACCCATTGGGCCTCGACAGGTTGGGTTGCCATACATTGGAATCCGATCCATCATGAGATACCTCACCCAGATGAATCGACATATTAAGTCCCTAAGGGAGATCGTTGGACCCGTTAATACAACAGTAAAACAATTGTTTTTGTTTATGCAAAATTATTTAGAATAAAATAACATCGATTAATTAAGATTTTGAAAATTAATAAGAGTATTAAAAACTAAATTTGTTTATCGAACTAGTTAAAATAGTTATGACTTTTTGAACAATTATATATCTCAAATCATTATGATCTTTATTTTGTCATAGAACAATTGTTTCTTTTCATATAAGTTTATTCAAATTAAGATAATACTAATTTAATAATAAAAAATAAATGAGTTTTGCAAAACCAGTTCAAATAGTTAAAACTATTAGAACAATTATCTATTTTAAATCATTCTGACCTTTTGTTTACTCCAAAAACAATTATTTCAATTCGTACAAGCTTGTTCAAAATAAAATACTACTAATTTATTAAAATTTAAAAAATTAATAAGCAGGAGATTTAAAAAAATAAATATGTTTATCAAACAAGCTTAAATAGATATGACTATCTCAATAATTATCTATTTCAAATTGTTATTACCTTTTGTTTAGTCATATAACAATTTTTTTTTATCATACAACGTTGTTGAAATAAAATAATACTAATTGATTAATCTTTCAAAAATTAATAAATAAGAGATTTAAAAAATAAATATGTTTATCGAACTAGTTCAAATAGTTATAACTATTTGAACAATTGTATACTTCAAATCAATTATTTTAAAAACTAAAACCTTTGTTCTGTCATAAAATAATTATTTATATTCATACAACTTATTTGAAATAAAATAATAGTAATCTAATAATATTTCAAAAATTAATAACTAAGAGATTTAAAAATAAAATTTGTTTGCTGAACCAATTTAAATAATTAAGACTATATGAACAATTATCTATTTCAAATCATTATGACCTTTTTTTTTGTCATAAAATAATTTTTTAATTCATACTAGCTTATTTAGAATAAAATAAAATGAATTTATTAATATTTCAAAAATTAATAAGTAATAGATTTAAGATATAATTCTATTTACCTAATCAGTTCTAATAATTATCACTATTTGAACAATTATCAATTTGAAATTGTTATGACCTTTGGTTATGACCTTTGGTTTTGTCATAAAACAAATGTTTTTATTCATATAAGTTTGTTTGGAGTAAAATAATGCTTATCTATTAATATTCCAAAAATTAATAAGAGATTTAAAAAATAAATCTTTTTATCAAACCAATTCAAATAGTTATGACTATTTGAATAATTATCTATTTTAAATTGTTATGACCTTTCGTTTTGTCATAACAATTGTTTTAGTTCATAAAAGCTTATCCAAAATAAAAATAAAAGTTGTATTAATATTTCAAAAGTTAATAAGTAAGAGATTTAAAAAATAAGTCAGTTTACTGAATTAGTTCAAATAATTATGGTGATTTAAACTACTATCTATTTCAAATTGTTGTTATCTTTTGTTTTCTCATAAAATAATTGCTTTTCAATATAGAAGCTTATTCAAAATAAAATAATACTAATTTACTAATATTTCAAGAATTAATAACAGATTTAAAAAATAAATTTGTTTACCGAATAGGTTCAAATAGTTATGACTATTTGAACAATTCTCTATTTCAAATTGTTATAACCTTTTGTTCTATCATAAAACAATTGTTTCTATTTATATAAGCTTATTTAGAATAAAATAATACTAATTTAGTAATATTCTAAAAATTAATAACTAAGAGATTTAAAACAATAAATCCATTTGCTGAACTAGTTTAAATAATTAAGACTATATGAACAATTATTTATTTCAAATTGTTATGACATTTTGTTTTGTCATAAAACAATTGTGTTTTGTTAATATAAGCTTGTTCAAAATACAATAATACTAAGTTATTAATATTTTAAAAAATTAATTAGCAAGAGATTTAAAAAGTAAATCTGTTTACTAAATCATTTCAAATAGTTTTGACTATTTGAATAATTATCTATTTCAAATCGTTATAACTTTTTATTTTGTCAACAAACAATTGGTCCTGTTCATACTATTTTATTTAGAATAAAATAATACTAATTTAATAATATTCTAAAACTTAATAACCAAGAAAATTAAAAAAATAAATCAAATTGCCAAACTAGTTCAAATAGTTAAAACTATATAAACGATTATCTATTCCAATTTGTTATGACCTTTTTCTTGTTGTAAAACAATTGTTTTATTCATACAAGGTTATTCTAATTAAAATGTGCTAATTTAATAATATTTCAAAAATTAATAAGTAAGAGATTTAAAAAATAAATTTATTTACCAAATCAGTTCAAATGGTTAAGATTATTAGAATAATTATTTATTTGAAATTATTTTGACCTTTTGTTTAGTCATAAAACAATTGTTTCAGTTATAAAACAATTGTTTCAGTTTACACAAGCCTATTCAGAATAAATTAATATTAATTTATTAACATTTATAAAATTAATAAGAAATAGATTTAAAAAAATAAATCTATCTACGAAACAAGTTTGAATAGTTATTACTATTTAAACAATTGTCAATTTAAAATCGTTATAACTTTTTGATTTGTCCTAAAACATTTGTTTCAGTTAATACAAGCTTAGATGGATTAAAATAATGCTAATTTACTAATACTTACTAAAATAATAAATAAGAAACTTAAAAAAAAAAATTAGTTTATTGAATTAGTAAAATAATTATAGCCATTTGAATGATTATTTATTTTAAATCATTATGATCTTTTGTTTTCTCAGAAAACAATTGTCTTTTTATCATACAAGCTTATTTGAAATAAAATAATATTAATTTATTAATATTTCAAAAATTAATAAGTAAGAGATTTAAAAAATAAATATGTTTACCGAACTAGTTTAAATAGTTATGACTATTTGAACAATTATAATCTCAAATCATTAAAATATACGTTTTGTCATAAAATAATTGTTTCTGATCAGAGAAACTTATTTGGTTAAGACTAATAATATTTCAAAAATTAATAAGTAAAAGATTTTAAAAATAGATATGTTTGTCGAGTTAATTCAAATAGTTAAAACTATTAGAATAATTATCTATTTCAAATCATTCTGACCTTTTGTTTAGTCATAAAATATTTGTTTCATATCTTATAAGCTTATTCAAAATAAAATAATCTAAATTTATTAATATTCAAAAAATTAAAAAGGAAATGATTTGAAAAAATAAATTTGTTTACTGAACACGTTCAAATAGTGATAACTATTAAAACAATTATTTATTTAAAATCATTATAACCATTTGTTTTGACATAAAACATTTGTTTCAGTTCATAAAAGCCATATCCAAAATAAAATAATACTAATTTCTTAATAATTCAAAAATTAACAAGCAAGAGTTTAAAATAAATTTGTTTACCGAATAAATTCAAATAATTATGACTATTTGAACAATTGTCTATTTAAAATCATTATGACCTTTTATTTTGTCATAAAACAATTTTTTGAATTCATACAAGCTTAGTTAAAATAAAATAATACTAAGTTATTAATATTTCAAAAATTAATAAGTAGGTGATTTAAAAAGTGAATCAGTTTAACGAATCAGTTCAAATAATTATGGCATTTCAACAATTATCTATTTCAAATCATTATTACCTTTTATTTGGTCATATAACAATTGTTTTTTATCATATATGTTTATTCAAAATAAAATAATAGTAATTTATTAATCTTTCAAAAATTAATAAGTAAAAGATTTAAAAAAATAAATTCGTTTATCGAATTAGTTTAAATGGTTATGACTATTTAAAGAATTGTATACTTCAAATTCTTATAACCTATTGTTCTATCATAAAACAATTATTTCTGTTCACACAAGCTTATTTGAAATAAAATAATACTAATATAAAAATATTCCAAAAATTAATAACTAAGAGATTTAAAAAATAAATTTATTTGTTAAACTAGTTCAAATAGTTAAGACTATATGAACAGTTATCGATTTCAAATTGTTTTTGTTTTGTCATAAAACAAAATGTTCACTTCATACTGGCTTATTTGAAATAAAATAAGATAAATTTATTAATATTTCAAAAATTAATACGTAAGAGAATTAAAAAACAATTATGTTTACCTAATCAATACATATAATTATGACTATTTGAACAATTATCTATTTCAAATCACTATGACCTTTTGTTTTGTCATAAAACAAATGTTTTTATTCATATAGGTTTGTTCAGAATAAAATAATACTAATCTATTGATATTTCAAAAATTAATAATAAATTTAAAAAATAAATCTGTTTATCAAACTAGTTTAAAAAGTTATGACTATTTGAGCAATTATTTATTTCAAATTGTTATGATTTTTTGTTCTAATACAAAACAATAATTTCTATTCATGAAAGCTTATTCAAATTAAAATAATACTAATTTATTAATATTTTGACAATTAATAAGCAAAACTTTAAAAAATAAATTGTTTTCCAAACTAGATCAAATAGTCATGACTATTTGAATAAGTATTTATTTCAAATCGTTATGACCTTTTGTTTTGTTATAAAACAATTATTTTAGTAGATCTCAGCTTATTTGAAATAAAATAATACTAAGTTATTAATATTCTAAAAATTAATAATTAAGAGATTTAAAAAATGAATCTATTTACCGAACAAGTTTAAATAATTATAACTATTTGAATAATTATCTATTTGAAATTGTTATAACTTTTTGTTTTGTCACTAAAAGATTTTTTCTATTCATACAAGCTTATTTCGAGTAAAATAATACAATTTATTAATATTAAGACAATTAATAGGTAAAATATTTAAAAAATAAATTTGTTTACAAAACAAGTTCAAATCCTTATGACTAATTGAATAATTATTTATTTCAAATTGTTATGATTTTTTGTTTTGTCATAAAACAATTGTTTCTATTCATAAAAGCTTATTTATATTAAAATAATATTAATTTATAAACATTTCAACAACTAATAAGTAAAAGATTTACAAAATAAATATGTTTATCAAACAAGTTCAAATAGTCTTGACTATTTGAAAAATTACCTATTTCAAATCATTGTGACCTTTTGTTTCATAATAAAACAATTGTTTTAGTTCATATAAGCTTATTTAAAATAAAAATAATACTCATTCATGAATATTCTAAAATTAATGAGTAAGCGAATTAAAAAAGTTAATTTGTTTATCGAACATTTCCAAATAGTTATGGCCATCTAAATAATTATCTATTTCAAAACATTATGACCTTTTGTTTTGTCATAAAACAATTGGTTCCATTCATGCAAGCTTATTTCAAATAAAATAATATGAATTTATTAATATTCCAAAAATTAATAAGTAAAAATTTAAAAAATAAATATGTTTTCTTAACACATTCAAATATTATGACTATTTGAACAATTATCTGTTTCAAATCGTTATGACATTTCGTTTTGTCATAAACCTATTATTTCTGTTCATAAAAGCTTATTCAAAATAAAATAATATTAATTTATTAAATTTTCAAAAATTAATAAATAAAAGATTTTAAAAAAATAAATCTATTTACCAAGCGAGTTTAAATAGTTATGACTCTTTAAACAATTTTTTATTTCAAATGTTATTAATAAGTAAGAGTTTTTTTAAATAAATGTGTTTGTCAATCCAGTTCAAATAGTTAAGACTATTAGAACAATTACCTATTTCAAATTGTTTTGACCTTTTGTTTAGTCGTAAAATAATTTTTTCAGTTCACACATGTTTATTCAAAATAAAATAATACTAATTTATTATCATTCAAAAAATTAATAAACAAGAAATTTTAAAAAATAAATTTGTTTACCAAACAAGTTTAAATAGTTATGAATATCTGGATAATTATCTATTTCAAAATATTATGACCTTTTGTTTTGTCATAAAACAATTGGTTTTGTTCATGCAAGCTTATTCCAAATAAAATAATATAAATTTATTAATATTCCAAAAATTAATAAGTAAAAATTTAAAAAATAAATATGTTTTCTAAACACGTTCAAATATTTGTGACTATGTGAACAATTATCTATTTCAAATTGTTATGATTTTTTGTTTTGTCATAAACCAATTGTTCATGTTCATAAAAGATTATTCGAAATAAAATAATACTAATTTATTAAAATTTCAAAAATTAATAAGTAAAAGATTTTAAAAAATAAATCTATTTACCAAGCGAGTTCAAATAGTTATGACTCTTTGAACAATTATTTATTCTAAATCATTATGATCTTTTGTTTTGTCATAGAACAATTGTTTCTATTCATATAATTTTATTCAAAATAAAATAATACTAATTTATTAATATTCTAAAAATTAATCAGTTGGAGATTTAAAAAATAAATCTATTCAACAAATAAGTTCAAATAGTCATGTCCATTTGAGCTATTATCTATTTCAAATGGTTATAACATTTTATTTTGTTGTAAAACAATTATTTCTATTTATACAAAATTATTCAGAATAAAATAATACTAATTTATTAATATTTCACAAATTAATAAGAGATTTAAAAATTAAATCTATTTATCAATCCAGTTCAAATAGTTATGACCATTTCAACAATTATCTATCTCAAATTTTTATGAACTTTATTTCTATTCATACAAGCTTATTCGAAGTAAAATATTGCTAAATTAATAATATTCTAAAAAATAAAGTAAGAAATTTAAAAAAATAAATCTGTTTACTTAATAAGTTCAAATAGTTATGACTATTTGAACAATTTTATTTTTGTAAGAAGTATGACCTTTTGTTTTATCATAAAACGATTGTTTTAGTTCATAAAAGCTTATCTCAACTAAAATAATATTACTTTATTAATATTTCAAAAATTGAAAAGATAAAGATTTAAAAAATAAGTTAGTTTATCAAATCGCTTTAAATAATTATGGCCATTTAATTAATTATCTATTTCAAATCACTATGAACTTTTATTTTGTCATAAAACAATTGTTTTTCATCATACAAGCTTATTCGAAATAAAATAAAACTAATTTATTAATATTTCAAAAATTAGTAAGTAAGAGCTTTAACAAAAAAATTATTTACCAAATGAGTTTCTATTTGAACAATTATCTATTTCAAATCATTATAACCTTTTGTTCTATTATAAGATAATTGTTTCAGTTCATATATGCTTATTTGGAATAAAATAATACTAATTTAATAATATTCCAAATATTGATAACTAAGAGATTTAAAAAACAAATATGTTTACCGAAGCAGTTTAAATAATTAAGACTATATGAACAATTATCTATTTATAAAACATTATGGCCTTTTGTTTGGTCATATAACAATTTTTTTGATCATTCAAGCCTATTTGAAATTAAATAATACTAATTTGTTAATCTTTCAAAAATTAATAAGTAAGAGATTTAAAAACTAAATTTTTTTACCGAACTAGTTCAAATATATAACTATTTGAATAATTGTAAACTTCAAATCATTATAACATTTTGTTTTGTCATAAAACAACTATTTTTGTTTTGTCATAAAACAACTATTTTTGTTCATACAATCTTATTCAGAATAAAATAATGCTAATCTAATAATATTATGAAAATTAATAACTAAGAGAATTGAAAAATAAATTTGTTTGCCAAACTAGTTCAAATATTTAAGACTATATGAACAGTTATCTATTTCAAATCGTTATGACCTTTTGTTTTAGCATAAAATAAGTTTTTTTTTTAATTTATACTAGCTTATTTCGAATAAAATAAAATGAATTTATTAATATTTTAAAAAGTAATAAGAGATTTAAAAAATAATTTTGTTCACCTAACCAATTCAAATAACTATGACAATTTGAACAATTATCTATTTCAAATAGTTATGACATTTTATTTTGTCATAAAACAAATGTTTTTGTTCATATAAGTTTGTTTGGAATAAAGTAGTACTAATCATTAATATTTTAAAAATTAATAAGAGATTTAAAAATAAATCTATTTATCAACTGAGTTCAAATAGTTATGACTATTTAAGCAACTATTTATTTCAAATAGTTATGACTTGTTGTTTTGGTATAAAACAATTGTTTCTATTCATACAAGCTTATTCAGATTAAAATAATACTAATATATTAATATTTCAATAATTAATAAGTATAAAATTTTAAAAATAAATATGTTTATTGAACTAGATTAAATAGTCATGACTATTTCAATAATTATCTATTTCAAATCATTTTGACCTTTTTGTTTTGTCATATAAGCATATTCGAAATAAAATAATACTAAGTTATTAATATTATGAAAATTAATAAGAGATTTAAAAAATGAATCTGTTTATCAAGCAACTTTAAATAATTATGACTATTTCAATAATTTTCTTTTTGAAATTACTATAGCCTTTTGTTTTGTCATAAAATAAATTTTTTCTGTTCGTACAAGTTTATTTCAAATAAAATAATAAAAATTTGTTAATATAAAAAAAACTTAATAAGTAAGACATTTAAAAAATAAATATGTTTACTGAACAAGTTCAAATCTTATGACTATTTGAATAATTATTTATTTCAAATTCTTATGACTTTTTGTTTTGTCATAAAACAATTGTTTTTGTTATACAAGCTTATTCAAATTACAATAATATTAATTTATTAATATTTCAACAATTAATAAGTAAAAGATTTCAGCAATAAATATGTTTTTTGAACAAGTTCAAATAGTCCTGACTCTTTGAATAATTATCTATTTTAAATCATTGTGACCTTTTGTTTTGTAATAAAATAATTGTTTTAGTTCATATAAGCTTATTTGAAATAAAATAATACCAATTTATTAATATTTCAAAAAATAATGAGTAAGAGAATTAAAAAATGAATCTGTTTACTAAACATATTTAAATAGTTATGACTATTTGAATAATTATCTATTTCAGAACATTATGACTTTTTGTTTTGTCATAAAATAATTTGTTCAGTTCATGTAAGCTTATTTCAAATAAAATAATATAAATTTATTAATATTTTAAAAATAATAAATAAAAATTTAAAAAATAAATATGTTTTTTGAATATGTTTAAATAGTTATGACTATTTGAATAATTAGCTATTTCAAATTGTTATGACCTTTTGTTTTCTAATAAACCAATTGTTTTTGTTCATAAAAACTTATTTGGAATAAAATAATACTAATTTATTAAAATTTAAAAAACTAATAAGTAAAATATTTAAAAAATAAATCTGTTTACCAAGTGAGTTCAAATAGTTATGACTATTTGAATAATTATTTATTTCAAATCGCTATGATCTTTTGTTTTGTCATAAAACAATTGTTTCTTTTCATATAAGTTTATTTGAAATGAAATAATACTAACTTATTAATATTCTTAAAATTAATAAGTTGGAGATTTAAAAGATAAATTTGTTCGCCAAACAAGTTCAAATATTCATATCCATTTGAGCTATTATCTATTTTAAATCGTTATGACATTTTGTTTTGTCGGAAAACAATTATTTCTATTCATACAAAATTATTCAAAATAAAATAATACCAATTTATCAATATTTTGAAAATTAACAAGAGATTTAAAAACTAAATCTATTTATCGATGTGTTCTAATAGTTATGATTATTTGAACAATTATCTATCTCAAATCATTATGATCTTTGTTTTATTATAAAAAAATTGTTTATATTCATACAAACTTATTTGTAGTAAATTATAGCTAAATTAATAGTATTCTAAAAATTAATAACAGATTTAAACATTAAATGTGTTTGTCGAACCAATTCAAATGATTAAAACTATTAGAATAATTATCTATTTCAAATTGTTATGACCTTTTGTTTAGTCATAAAATATTTTTTTTAGTTCATACATGCTTAATCAAAATAAAATAATACTAATTTATTAACATTAAAAAATTAATAAACAACAATTTTAAAAAAAGAAATCTGTTTATTGAACAAGTTCAAATGATTATGGCTGTTTGAACAATTCTCTATTTATTATAAATATGACCTTTTTTTTATCATAAAACAATTGTTTTAGCTCATAAATGCTTATCCGAAATAAAATAATATTACTTTATTAATATTTCAAAAATTGATGAGTTAGAGATTTAAAAAATAAGTCAATTTATTAAACTGGTTCAAATAATTTTGGGCATTTGAGCAATTATCTATTTCCAATCATTACGAACTTTTGTTTTGTTATAAAATAATTGTTTGTCATCATACAAATAATTGTTTGTCATCATACAAATAATTGTTTGTCATCATACAAGCCTATTTGAAATAAAATAATATTAATTTATTAATATTTCAAAAATTAATAAGTAAGGGATTTAAAAAATAAATCTATTTACCAAATCAGTTCCTATTTGAACTATTATCTATTTCAAATTGTTATAACCTTTTGTTCTATTATAAAATAATTGTTGCAATTCATATAAACTTATTTGAAATAAAATAATACTAATTTAATAATATTCTAAAAATTAACAACTAAGAGATTTAAAAAATTAATCTATTTGTCAAAATAGTTCAAACAATTAAGACTATATGAACAACTACTTATTTCAAATCATTAAGACCTTTTCGTTTTGTCATAAAATACTTGTTTTAGTTCATACAAGCTTATTCAAAATAAAATAACAATAATAATTTATTAATATTCTAAAAATTAATAAGTAATTGATTTAAAAAGTAAACCTATTTATCAAATCAGTTTTAATAATTATAGCCATGCCAACAATTATCTATTTCAAATCATTATTACCTTTTGTTTGGTCATATAACAATTATATTTGAACATTTAGACTTATTAAAAAAAATAATATTAATTTATTAATCTTTCAAAAATTAATAACTAAGAGATTTAAAAAATAAACCTATTTACCGAACTATCTCAAATAGTTATGACTATTTGAACAATTATAAACTTAAAATCGTTATAACCTTTTCTGTTGTCATAAAACAATTATTTTGGGTCATACAAGCTTATTCGAAATAAACTAATACTAATCTAATAATATTTCAAAAATTAATAACTAAGAGAATTAAAAATAAATTTGTTTGTCCAATTAGTTCAAATATTTAAGACTATATGAACAATTATATATTTCAAATTGTTATGACCTTTTATTTTGTCATAAAATAAGTTTTTTTTGAATTCATACAAGTTTATTTGAAATAAAATAAAACAAGTTTATTAATATTTCAAAAATTAATAAGTGATTTAAAAAATAATTCTGTTTACCTAACCAGTTCAAATAATTTTGACTATTTGAACAATTATCTATTTCAAATAATTATGACCTTTTATTTTGTCATAAAACAAATGCTTTTGTTCATATAAGTTATTCAAAATAAAGTAATACTATTCTATTAATATTTTAAATATTAATAAAAGATTTAAAAAATAAATCTATTTATCAAACTAGTTTAAATAGTTAAGACTATTTAAGCAATCATTTATTTCAAATAGTTATGATTTTTTATTTTGTTATAAAACAATTGTTTTTGTTTATGCAAGCTTATTCAGATTAAAATAATACTAATTTATTAATATTTCAACAATTAATAAGTAAAAAATTTTAAAAATAAATATGTTTATCGAACTAGATCAAATAATCATTATTATTGAATAATTATTTATTTCAAAACATTATAACTTTTTGTTTTATCATAAAGCAATTGGTTTTGTTCATGCAAGCTTATTTTGAATAAAATAATTTAAATTTATTAATATTCCAAAAATTAATAAATAAAAATTTTAAAAATAAATCTATTTCAAAAACATTATGACTTATTGTTTTACCATAAAACAATTGGTTTTGTTCATGCAAGCCTATTTGAAACAAAATAATTTAAATTTATTAATATTCCAAAAACTAATAAGTAAAAATTTTAAAAATAAATCTATTTTTTGAACATGTTCAAATAGTTATGAACTTTTTTTTTTGTCATAAACCCATTGGTTTTGTTCATAAAAGCTTATTTGGAATAAAATAACACTAATTTATTAAAATTTCAAAAATAATAAGTAAAAGATTTAAAAAATAAATCTATTTACCTAGTGAGTTCAAATAGTTATGATTATTTAAATAATTATTTATTTCAAATTGTTATAATCTTTTGTTTTTGTCATAAAACAATTGTTTCTATTCATACAAGTTTATTTGAACAATTATCTATCTCAAATCATTTGGATCTTTGTTTTGTCATAAAACAATTGTTTCTATTCATACAAGCTTATTCAAAGTAAAATATTGCTAAACTAATAATATTTTAAAAATTAATAAGTAAGAGATTTAAAAAATTAATGTGTTTACTAAACCAATTCAAATAGTTAAGACTATTAGAACAATTATCTATTTCAAATCATTTTGACCTTTTGTTTAATCATAAAATAATTGTTTCAGTTCATTCATGCTTATTTGAAATAAAACAATACTTTTTTATTAACATTCAAAAAATTAATATGTAAGAAGTTTAAAAAAATAAATCTATTTATCAAATAAGTTCAAATAGTTATGACTATTTGAATAATTATCTATTTACAATTGTTATAACCTTTTGTTTTATCATAAAACAATTGTTTCAATTCATAAAAGCTTATCCAAAATAAAATAATATTATTTTATTAATATTTCAAAAATTGAGAAGTTGGAGATTAAAAAATAAATCAGTTTATTAAATCAATTCAAATAATTATCACCATTTGAACAATTATCTATTTCAAATCTTTATGATCTTTTGTTTTGTCATAAAACAATTGCTTTTCATCATACAAGCCTATTTTCAAATAAAATAATACTAATTTATTAATATTTCAAAAATTAATAAGTAGGAGATTTAAAAAATAAATATGCTTACCGAACCAGTTTAAATAGTTATGACTATTTGAACAATTATATATTTCAAATCGTTATAACCTTTTGTTTTGTCATAAAATAATTATTTATGTTCATACATGTTTATTCGAAATACAATAATACTAATCTAATAATATTATGAAAGTTAGTAACTAAGAGATTTGAAAAATAATTTTTTTTACCAAACCAATTCAAATAATTAACGCCATATGAATAATTATCTATTTCAAACTATTATGACCTTTTGATTTGTCTTAAAACAAATGTTTTTGCTCATATAAGTTTGTTCAAAATAAAATAATCTTAATTTATTAATATTTTGAAAATTAATAAGAGATTTAAAAAGTAAATCTATTTACCAAACCAGTTCAAATAATAATAACAATTTGAACAATTATTTATTTCAAATCATTATAACCATTTGTTTTGTCATAAAATAATTGTTTCTATTGGTACAATCTTATTCAAAATAAAGTAATCTAATTTGTTAAGATCCTAAAAATTAATAAGTAACAAATTTAAAAAATGAATTTGTTGGCTTGACCAATACAAATAGTTATAACTATTTGAACAATTATCTATCTCAAAGTGTTATAACCTTTTGTTTTTGTTCACACAAGTTGACTCAAAAAAGCATAAATCTAATTTATTAATATTCTAAAAATTAATAAGTAAGAGATTTAAAAACTGAATCTGTTTTCGATTAAGTTCAAATAGTTACTACTCTTTGAACAATTATCTATTTCAAATCACTATAACCTTTTGTTTTGTCATAAAATAATTTTTTCTATTCATACAAGCTTATTTCAATTAAAATAATACAAATTTATTAATATTCAGACAACTAATTAGTAAAAGATTTAAAAAATAAATTTGTTTACCCAATAAGTTCAAATACTTATGACTATTTGAACAATTATTTATTTCAAATCGTTATGACTTTTTGTTTTGTCATAAAACTATTGTTTTTGTTCATACAAGCTTATTTGGATTAAAATAATATTAATTTATTAACATTTTATCAATTAATAAGTAAAAGATTTTAAAAATAAATATGTTTACCGAACAAGTTCTAATAGTCATAACTACTTGACTAATTATCTATTTCAAATTGTTATGACCTTTTGTTTCCTCATAAAACAATTGTATCAATTCATATAGGCTTATTCAAAATAAAATAATTCTAGTTTATTAGTATTCCAAAAATTAATGAGTAAGAGATTTAAAATATGAATCTGTTTACTGAAAAAGCTCAATAGTTATAATTATTTGAACAATTATTTATTTCAAATAGTTATAATATTTTATTTTGTCATAAAATAATTGTTTCTATTCATACAAGTTTATTCGAAATAAAATAATACTAATTTATTAATATTATAAAATTTAATAGGTAGGAGATTTAAAAAATAAATATGTTTACCAAATAAGTTCAAATAGTCATGTCCATTTGAAAAATTATCTATTTCAAATTCTTATGACCTTTTGTTTCATCATAAATATTAGCTTTTTAGATGAGATGATGATCCAATAGGGGGTGAATTAGATTTCTCCAAATTCTTCCCAAGCAATGATTTCAATATAGTTAAATAGAAATTAAAACAATAAGCACTTTTGATGGATATATAATGCAAACAATAACAATTAATGAACCTAAAATCAAATATAGACAACAATAAATTGTAAGGAGATAGGATATAGAAATCAAACACAATGATTTATAGAGGTTCGATCCTTCTTCACAAGGCACCTACGTCCTCTTTTCTTGGTTGTCCACACCAAGGCTTCAATCCACTATTCTTGAAATGAAAATACAACCTATCTTTTTCTTTCTAAGGGTTAAGATAGAAACCTCTACCCTTTGTAGTATTTTACCCAATCTCACTATAAAGGTCTCAAGTGGATACCTCACCTCTTGTTCTCTTCCACCCTTGTATATCAAAGGTAATTTTGCAAACAATAGAACAACCTCTCTAAGGCTAGGTGTTTGCTAAGTTTAAGTACAAGAAAATGATGAATGAACAACAAATATAATTTGGATACAATAAATACAAAGATATAGACTTTGAATCTCTAAAAACTCTTGATTCTTTGAGAGAATAAAAATATGGTTTGTTGGCTTTTGCTCTCTTGATTCATCAATCTTGGTGTGTTGGAGTGCCCAATTTATAGAGAAATTGAAGAGGTAGCCATTAGAAGTGTTTAGGAAGTGAAAGTAGCCATTGAATCCCTGATAAAATAGCTGTTGGAGTGATTTTGGCCTTCAAGGGATTGATCCTCTCCCTTAAGGGATCGATTGGTTCATGTTTTGAACCAATTTCCCTTTGAAAATAGCCTAACCGATCGATCCCTTTTGTAGAGGATCGATTTTTTTTTGGATTTTCGGTCCTAGGAGCATTCTATTTGAAAACCAATCGATCCCTTCTAGAGCGGATCAATCCTGTCCATGCTAGGTGGTAGTTTGGTGTTTTGCACTCTACTTACTAATTAATTCACTGTGTACAAATTACAGTGAATTTTCAAATTTTACGCCTTGTGCAGTTTTTTTGATAATTGTAAAGTGTCTAGTAAAAATTCAAAATCTTTTCTTAGAAAATTTGGATTTTGATTTTGTTTAATCCATTAGAAAGTAGACTCAAAGAACTTTCCAACCATATAAAATTAAAATATTAAGACTTGTGAATTAATACAAAGAAATAAAACAAGTTCGATGTTGGAAAACTTTATTCTTGTAAAATAGCTTTCTTAAGTTAATCTATTTCTCAAAACCAATATTATCAAAATTGTATTAAGTCCAAAATGAATAAGCTCACTTTAAAAACAACAATTGGACTTTCATTTAAGCTCAAATAAATAATCTTTTAAAGATAGATTTGGTTTGAGAAACATGAAAACAAAGAAAGGTTTGTTGAAGCTTTGAAAATTATATTATTTATTTAGTACAAAGATACAAAACTTAAGAACATGTACGAAATAAATCTTTTTCAAAATCTTGATAAAGTTTATTTAGCTTTAATGTTTTGTCATTTCAAAAAAAGGATCAATTCAAGGCTAACAATACTTGTTTTTCAAGATCAAACGCTTACCACTACACCGAAAGCTATAGCTGATAGTGAAAGTGCAACTCTATTTCCTTATTCTCTTTTGGTAGCGCAGAGCCCCTTACTAAGTGACAAGTGGACATAAGGGGCTTCGCAAAGCCTTCATGGGGTACTTCATCCATTAGGCCTCGGTAGGTTGGGTTGTCATACACCAAAATTTGATCCACTATGCGATACCTCACCCAGATGAATCGATATATCAAGTCCCTAAGGGAAATCGCTGGACCCCATAATCGAACAATCTCCCCCCCCAGTGGCACCTAGGGGACTTGAACCTGCAACCTTGCTCTGATACCGATTTTTTTAGATCAAGCGCTTACCACTACACCAAAAGCTATAGCTGATAGTGATGGTGCAACTCTATTTCCTTATTCTCTTTTGGTAGCACAGAGCCCTGTACTAAGCAACAAGTGGACATAAGGGGCTTCGCAAAGCCTTCATGGGATACCTCACCCATTAGGCCTCGACAGGTTGCATTGCCATACGTCAGAATCTGATCCACCATGCGATACCTCACCCAGATGAATCAACATATCAAGTCCCTAAGGGAGATTGCTAGACCCCTTAAGCCAATAGTAAAATAATTGTTTTTGTTTTGGCAAAATTATTTAGAATAAAATAATATCGATTAATTAAGATTTTGAAAATTAATAAGAGTATTAAAAACTAAATTTGTTTATCAAACTAGTTAAAATAGTTATGACTTTTTGAACAATTATATATCTTAAATCATTATGATCTTTATTTTGTCGTAGAACAATTGTTTCTTTTCATATAAGTTTATTCAAATTAAGATAATACTAATTTAATAATAAAAAATAAATGAGTTTTGCCAAACCAGTTCAAATAGTTAAAACTATTAGAATAATTATCTATTTTAAATCGTTCTGACCTTTTGTTTAGTCAAAAATAATTATTTCAATTCATACAAGCTCATTCAGAATAAAATAATACTAATTTATTAAAATTCAAAAATTAATAAGTAAGAGATTTAAAAAAATAAATATGTTTATCGAACAAGCTTAAATAGATATGGCTATCTCAATAATTATCTATTTCAAATCGTTATTACCTTTTGTTTAGTCATATAACAATTGTTTTTTATCATACAAGGTTGGTCGAAATAAAATAATACTAATTGATTAATCTTTCAAAAATTAATAAATAAGAGATTTAAAAAATAAATCTGTTTACTGAACTAGTTCAAATAGTTATAACTATTTGAACAATTGTATACTTCAAATCAATTATTTTAAAAAAGTAAAACCTTTATTCTGTCATAAAACAATTATTTATATTCATACAGCTTATTTGAAATAAAATAATAGTAATCTATTAATATTTCAAAAATTAATAACTAAGAGATTTAAAAATTAAATTTGTTTGCTGAACCAATTTAAATAATTAAGACTATATGAGCAATTATCTATTTCAAATCATTATGACCTTTTCTTTTGTCATAAAACAATTTTTTAATTCATACTAGCTTATTTAGAATAAAATAAAATGAATTTATTAATATTTCAAAAATTAATAAGTAAGAGATTTGATATTTACCTAACCAGTTTTAATAATTATGACTATTTGAACAATTATCAATTTGAAATTGTTATGACCTTTGGTTATGACTTTTGGTTTTGTCATACAACAAATGTTTTTATTCATATAAGTTTGTTTGGAGTAAAATAATGCTTATCTATTAATATTCAAAAAATTAATAAGAGATTTAAAAAATAAATCTTTTTATCAAACCAATTCAAATAGTTATGACTATTTGCATAATTATCTATTTTAAATTGTTATGACCTTTTGTTTTGTCATAAACAATTGTTTTAGTTCATAAAAGCTTATCCAAAATAAAATAAAAGTTGTATTAATATTTCAAAAGTTAATAAGGAAAAGATTTAAAAAATAAGTCAGTTTATTGAATTAGTTCAAATAATTATGGCCATTTAAACCACTATCTATTTCAAATTGTTGTGTCTTTTGTTTTCTCATAAAATAATTGCTTTTCAATATAGAAGCTTATTCGAAATAAAATAATACTAATTTACTAATATTTCAAGAATTAATAACAGATTTAAAAAATAAATTTGTTTACTAAACAGGCTCAAATAATTATGACTATTTGAACAATTCTCTATTTCAAATTGTTATAACCTTTTGTTCTATCATAAAACAATTGTTTCTATTTATATAAGCTTATTTAGAATAAAATAATACTAATTTAGTAATATTCTAAAAATTAATAACTAAGAGATTTAAAACAATAAATCCATTTGCTGAACTAGTTTAAAGAGTTAAGACTATATGAACAATTATTTATTTCAAATTGTGATGACCTTTTGTTTTGTCATAAAACAATTGCTTTTTGTTAATATAAGTTTGTTCAAAATACAACAATACTAAGTTATTAATATTTTTAAAAATTAATTAGTAAGAGATTTAAAAAGTAAATCTATTGACTAAATCACTTCAAATAGTTTTGACTATTTGAATAATTATCTATTTCAAATCGTTATAACTTTTTTATTTTGTCAACAAACAATTGGTCCTGTTCATACTATTTTATTTAGAATAAAATAATACTAATTTAATAATATTCTAAAACTTAATAACCAAGAAAATTAAAAAAAAATAAATCTAATTGCTAAACTAGTTCAAATAGTTAAAACTATATGAACGATTATCTATTCCAAATCGTTATGACCTTTTTCTTGTTGTAAAACAACTATTTTATTCATACAAGCTTATCTGATTAAAATAATGCTAATTTAATAATATTTCAAAAATTAATAAGTAAGTGATTTAAAAAATAAATTTATTTACCAAATCAGTTGAAATGGTTAAGATTATTAGAATAATTATCTATTTGAAATTATTTTGACTTTTTGTTTAGTCATAAAACAATTGTTTCAGTTTACACAAGCCTATTTAGAATAAATTAATATTAATTTATTAACATTTATAAAATTAATAAGAAATAGATTTAAAAAAATAAATATGTTTACGAAACAAGTTTGAATAGTTATTACTATTTAAATAATTATCAATTTAAAATCGTTATAACCTTTTGATTTGTCAAAAAACATTTGTTTCAATTAATACAAGCTTAGATGGATTAAAATAATGCTAATTTATTAATACTTACCAAAATAATAAGTGAGAAACTTAAAAAACAAATCAGTTTATTGAATTAGTTAAAATAATTTTAGCTGTTTGAATGATTATTTATTTCAAATTGTTATGATCTTTTGTTTTCTCATAAAACAATTGTTTTTTTAGCATATAAGCCTATTTGAAATAAAATAATATTAATTTATTAATATTTCAAAAATTAATAAGTAAGAGATTTAAAAAATAAATATGTTTACCGAACTAGTTTAAATAGTTATGACTATTTAAACAATTATAATCTCAAATCGTTAAAATATACGTTTTGTCAAAAAAACAATTGTTTCTAATCAGAGAAACTTATTTGGTTAAAACTAATAATATTTCAAAAATTAATAAGTAAAAGATTTAAAAAATAGATGTGTTTGCTGAGTCAATTCATATAGTTAAAACTATTAGAATAATTATCTATTTCAAATTGTTCTGACCTTTAGTTTAATCATAAAATATTTGTTTCATATCTTACAAGCTTATTCAAAATAAAATAATCTAAATTTATTAATATTCAAAAAATTAAAAAGGAAATGATTTGAAAAAATAAATTCGTTTACTGAACAAGTTCAAATAGTAATAATTGTTAGAACAATTATTTATTTAAAATCATTATAACCATTTGTTTTGACATAAAACATTTGTTTCAGTTCATAAAAGCCTTATCCAAAATAAAAATAATACTAATTTCTTAATAATTCAAAAATTAATAAGCAAGAGTTTAAAATAAATTTGTTTACCGAACAAATTCAAATAATTATGACTATTTGAACAATTGTCTATTTAAAATCATTATGACCTTTTGTTTTGTCATAAAATAATTGTTTGAATTCATACAAGCTTAGTTAAAATAAAATAATACTAAGTTATTAATATTTCAAAAATTAACAAGTAAGTGATTTAAAAAGTGAATCTGTTTAACGAATCAGTTCAAATAATTATGGTCATTTCAACAATTATCTGTTTCAAATCATTATTACCTTTTATTTGGTCATATAATAATTGTTTTTGATCATATATGTTTATTCAAAATAAAATAATAGTAATTTATTAATCTTTCAAAAATTAATAAGTAAGAGATTTAAAAAAATAAATATGTTTATCGAACTAGTTTAAATAGTTATGACTATTTGAAGAATTGTATACTTCAAATTGTTATAACCTGTTGTTCTATCATAAAACAATTATTTCCATTCACACAAGCTTATTTGAAATAAAATAATGCTAATATAAAAATATTCCAAAAATTAATAACTAAGAGATTGAAAAATTAAATTTTTTTGTCAAACTAGTTCAAATAGTTAAGACTATATGAACAATTATCTATTTCAATTTGTTTTTGTTTTCTCATAAAACAAAATTTTCACTTCATACTAGCTTATTTGAAATAAAATAAGATAAATTTATTAAAATTTCAAAAATTAATATGTAAGAGAATTAAAAAACAATTATGTTTACCTAATCAGTTCAAATAATTATGACTATTTGAACAATTATCTATTTCAAATCACTATGACCTTTTGTTTTGTCATAAAACAAATGTTTTTATTCGTATAAGTTTGTTCAGAATAAAATAATACTAATCTATTGATATTTCAAAAATTAATAATAAATTTAAAAAATAAATCTGTTTATCAAACTAGTTCAAAATTATGACTATTTGAGCAATTATTTATTTCAAATTGTTATGATTTTTTGTTCTAATACAAAACTTATAATTTCTATTCATGAAAGCTTATTCAAATTTAAAATGATACTAATTATTAATATTTTGACAATTAATAAGCAAAACTTTAAAAAATAAATTGTTTCCAAACTAGATCAAATAGTCATGACTATTTCAATAAGTATTATTTCAAATCATTATGCCCTTTGTTTTGTTATAAAAAAATTATTTTAGTAGATCTCAGCTTATTTGAAATAAAATAATACTAAGTTATTATATTTCTAAAATTAATAATTAAGAGATTAAAAAATGAATCTATTTACCGAACAAGTTTAAATAGTTATAACTATTTGAATAATTATCTATTTGAAATTGTTATAACTTTTTTTTGTCACTAAAAGATTTTTTCTATTCATACAAGCTTATTTCGAGTAAAATAATATAATTATTAATATTAAAACAATTAATACGTAAAATATTTAAAAAATAAATTTGTTTACAAAACAAGTTCAAATCCTTATGACTAATTGAACAATTATTTGTTTCAAATTGTTATGATTTTTTGTTTTGTCATAAAACAATTGTTTCTATTCATAAAAGCTTATTTATATTAAAATAATATTAATTTATAAACATTTTAACAACTAATAAGTAAAAGATTTACAAAATAAATATGTTTATCAAACATGTTCAAATAGTCTTGACTATTTGAAAAATTACCTATTTCAAATCATTGTGACCTTTTGTTTCATAATAAAACAATTGTTTTAGTTCATATAAGCTTATTTAAAATAAAAATAATACTCATTCATGAATATTCTAAAATTAATGAGTAAGCAAATTAAAAAAATTAATTTGTTTATCGAACATTTCCAAATAGTTATGGCCATCTAAATAATTATCTATTTCAAAACATAATGACCTTTTGTTTTGTCATAAAACAATTGGTTCCATTCATGCAAGCTATTTCAAATAAAATAATATAAATTTATTAATATTCCAAAAATTAATAAGTAAAAATTTAAAAAATAAATATGTTTTCTTAACACATTCAAATATTATGACTATTTGAACAATTATCTATTTCAAATCGTTATGACATTTCGTTTTGTCATAAACCTATTGTTTTTGTTCATAAAAGCTTATTCAAAATAAAATAATATTAATTTATTAAATTTTCAAAAATTAATAAATAAAAGATTTTTAAAAAATAAAATCTATTTACCAAGTAAGTTCAAATAGTTATGACTCTTTAAACAATTTTTTATTTCAAATGTTATTAATAAGTAAGATTTTTTTTAAATAAATGTGTTTGTCAAACCAATTCAAATAGTTAAGACTATTAGAACAATTACCTATTTCAAATTGTTTCGACCTTTTGTTTAGTCATAAAATAATTTTTTCAGTTCACACATGTTTATTCAAAATAAAATAATACTAATTTATTATCATTCAAAAAATTAATAAACAAGAAATTTTAAAAAATAAATTTGTTTACCAAACAAGTTTAAATAGTTAAGACTATTTAAACAATTATCTATTTATAAGAAGTATGACATTTTGTTTTTATCATAAAATGATTGTTTCAGTTCATAAAAGCATATCCGAAATAATATAATATTACTTTATTAATATTTCAAAAATTAAAAAGTTAAAGATTTAAAAAATAAGTCAGTTTATCGAATCATTACAAATAATTATGGCTAGTTAAACAATTATCTATTTCAAATAATTATGAACTTTTGTTTTGTCATAGAACAATTGTTTTATATCATACAAGCCTATTCAGAATAAAATAGTATTAATTTATTAATATTTCAAAAATTGATAACTAAGAGTTTTAAAAAATAAATTTATTTACTAAAATAGTTTATATTTGAACAATTATCTATTTCAAATCATTATAACCTTTTATTGTTATAAAATAATTGTTTTAGTTCATATAAGCTTATTTGGAATAAAATAATACTAATTTAATAATATTCCAAAAATTGATAACTAAGAAAAAATAAATCTATTTGCCAAAGTAGTTCAAACAATTATTTTTTTATAAAAAATTTTGGCCTTTTGTTTGGTCATATAACAATTGTTTTTTTATCATTCAAGCCTATTGAAAATAAAATAGTACTAATTTATTAATCTTTCATAAATTAATAAGTAAATGTTTACTGAACTAATTCAAATATATAACTATTGGAACAATTGTAAACTTCAAATTGTTATAACATTTTATTTTGTCATAAAACAATTATTTTTGTTCATACAAGCTTATTCAAAAAAAAAAAAATACTAATCTAATAATATTTCAAAAATTGATAACTAAGAGAATTAAAAAATAAACTTGTTTGCCGAGCTAGTTCAAATATTTAAGACTATATGAACAATTATCTATTTCAAATCATTATGACCTTTTGTTTTGTCATAAAATAAGTTTTTTTCAATTCATACTAGCTTATTTGGAATAAAATAAAATGAATTTATTAATATTTCAAAATTAATAAGAGATTTAAAAATTATTCTATTTGCCTAACCAGTTCAAATAATTATGACTATTTGAACAATTATTTATTTCAAATCATTATGACCTTTTGTCTTGTCATAAAACAAATATTTTTGTTCGTATAAGTTTGTTTGGAATAAAGTAATACTAATCTATTAATATTTCAAAAATTAATAAGAGATTTTAAAAAAAATCTATTTATCAAATGAGTTCAAATAGTTATGACTATTTGAGTAATTATTTATTTTAAATCATTTTGACTTTTTGTTTTGTTATAAAATAGTTGTTTCCATTCATACAAGCCTATTCAAATAAAAATAATACCAATTTATTAATATTTCACCAATTAATAACTAAAAAAATTTAAAAATAAATATGTTTACTAAACTAGATCAAATAGTAATGACTACTTGAATAATTATCTATTTCAAATCATTATGATCTTTTGTTTTGTCATAAAAAAATTATTTCAGTTCATATAAGCTTATTCGAAATAAAATAATACTAAGTTATTAATATTACAAAAATTAATAATTAAGAGATTTAAAAAATAAATTTGTTCGTCGAACAAGTTTAAATAATTATGACTATTTCAACAATTATCTTTTTGAAATTGCTATAACATTTTTTTATCATAAAATGATTTTTTTCTGTTCATACAAGCTTATTTTGAATAAAATAGTACAAATTTATTAATATAAAGACAATTAATAAGTAAAACCTTTAAAAAAATAAATTTGTTTACCGAATGAGTTCAAATCTTATGACTATTTGAACAATTATTTACTTCAAATTCTTGTGACTTTTTGTTTTGTCATAAAAAAATTGTTTCTATTCATACAAGCTTATTCAAAAAATAATAATATTAATTTATTAATATTTTGACAATTAATAAGTAAAAGATATAGGAAATAAATATGTTTTTTGAAAAAGTTCAAATAGTCTTGACTATTTGAATAATGATCTATTTTAAATCATTGTGACCTTTTTGTTTTGTAATAAAACAATTGTTTCAGTTTATATAAGCTTATTTGAAATAAAAAAATACTAATTTATTAATATTCCAAAAATTAATGAGTAAGAGAATTAAAAAATCAATCTATTTACTAAACATGTTCAAATAGTTATGCCCATCTGAACAGTTATCTATTTTAAAACATTTTGACATTTTGTTTTGTTTTAAAATAATTGGTCCTGTTCATGCAAGCTTATTTTGAATAAAATAATATAAATTTATTAATATTTGATAAATTAATGAGTAAAAATTTTAAAAATAAATATGTTTTTTGAACACGTTCAAATAGTTATGACTATTTAAACAATTATCTATTTCAAATCGTTATGACCTTTTGTTTTGTCATAAACCAATTGTTTCAGTTCATAAAAGCTAATTTGGAATAAAATAATACTAATTTATTAAATTTTCAAAAATTAATAAGTAAAAGATTTTAAAAAATAAATTTGTTTACTAAGCGAGTTCAAATAGTTATGACTATTTGTACAATTATTTATTCCAAATCACTATGATCTTTTGTTTTGTCATAAAATAATTGTTTCTATTCATATAAGTTTATTCGAAATAAAATAATATTAATTTATTAATATTCTAAAAATTTATAAGTTGGAGATTTAAAAAATAAATTCGTTCACCAAATAAGTTCAAATAGTCATATCCATTTGAGCTATTATCTATTTCAAATCATTATGACATTATATTTTATCGTAAAACAATTGTTTCTATTTATACAAAATTATTCAAAATAAAATAATACCAATTTATTAATATTTTGAAAATTAATAAGAGATTTAAAAACTAAATTTGTTTATTAAACTAGTTCTAATAGTTATGATTATTTAAACAATTATCTATCTCAAATTGTTATAATCTTTGTTTTTTCATAAAATAATTGTTTATATTCATGCAAGCTTATTCAAAGTAAAATATTGCTAAATTGATAATATTCAAAAAATTAATAAGTACGAGAATTAAAAAATAAATGTGTTTGCCGAACTAGTTCAAATAATTTAGACTATTAAAATAATTATCTATTTCAAATCATTTTGACCTTTTGTTTAGTCATAAAATAATTTTTTCAGTTCATACATGCTTATTTGAAATAAAATAATATTAATTTATTAACATTAAAAAAATTAATAAAAACAAATTTTAAAAAATAAATCTATTTACCGAACAAGTTCAAATAGTTATGGTTATTTGAACAATTATTTATTTAAAATAAATATGACCTTTTGTTTTATCATAAAACAATTATTTTAGTTTATAAAAATGTATCTAAAATAAAATAATATTACTTTATTAATATTTCAAAAATTGATAAGTTAGAGATTTAAAAAATATGTCAGTTTATCGAATTGGTTCCAATAATTTTGGCCATTTCAACAATTATTTATTTCAAATTGTTACGAACTTTTGTTTTGTTATAAAACAATTGTTTTTCATTATACAAGCCTATTCGAAATAAAATAATATTAATTTCTTAATATTTCAAAAATTAATAAGTAAAAGATTTAAAAAATAAATTTGTTTACCAAACTAGTTCCTATTTAAGCAATTATCAATTTCAAATTGTTATAACTTTTTGTTCTGTTATAAAATAATTATTTTAGTTCGTATGAACTTATTTAGAATAAAATAATACTAATTTAATAATATTCCAAAAATTAATAACTAAGAAATTTAAAAAATTAATCTATTTGCTGAAGTAGTTGAAACAGTTAAGACTATATGAACAATTATCTATTTCAAATTGTTATGATCTTTTGTTTTGTCATAAAACAATTGTCTTAGTTCATACAAATGTATTCGAAATAAAATAATAATAATAATTTATTAATATTTTGAAAATTAATAAGTAAGTGATTTAAAAAGTGAATCTGTTTGCTGAATCAGTTCAAATAATTATGGCTATGCCAACAATTAACTATTTCAAATCGTTATTATCTTTTGTTTGGTCATATAACAATTGTATTTGAACATTCAAGCTTATTCAAAATAAAATAATACTAATTAATCTTTCAAAAATTAATATGTAAAAGATTTAAAAAATAAATCTATTTACCAAACTAGTCCAAATAGTTATGACTATTTAAACAATTGTAAACTTCAAATCATTACAACCTTTTGTACTATCATAAAACAATTATTTTTGTTCATATAAGCTTACTTGGAATAAAATAATACTAATATAATAATATTCCAATAATTAATAACTAATAGAATTAAAAAATATATTTGTTTGCCGAACCAATTCAAATATTTAAGACTATATGAACAATTATCTATTTCAAATCATTATGACCTTTTGTTTTGTCATAAAATAAGTGTTTTTGAATTTATGCTAGCTTATTTGGAATAAAACAAAATGAATTTATTAATATTTTAGAAATTAATAAGTAATAAATTTAAAAAATAATTATATTTACCTAACCAGTATGAATAATTATGACTATTTAAACAATTATCTATTTCAAATCATTATGACCATTTGTTTTGTCATAAAATCAATATTTTTGGTCATATAAGTTTGTTCGAAAAAAATAATACTAATCTATTAATATTTAAAATATTAATAAGAGATTTAAAAAATAAATCTATTTATCAAACTAGTTTAAATAGTTATGACTATTTGAGCAGTTATTTATTTCAAATCATTATAACTTTTTGTTTTGTTATAAAAAAATTTTTCTGTTCATACAAGCTTATTCAAATTAAAACAATACTAATTTATTAATATTTCAACAATTAATAAGTGAAAAATTTTAAAAAATAAATATGTTTACCGAACTAGATCAAAAAATCATGATTATTTGAATAATTATTTATTTCAAATTGTTATAACCTTTTATTTTATCATAAGAGAATTGTTTCAGTTCATATAAGCTTATTGGGAATAAAATAATATTAATTTATTAATAATCCAAAAATTAATAATAAAGAGATTTAAAAATTGAATTTGTTCACTAAATGAGTTTAAATAATTATGACTGTTTGACCAACTATCTATTTGAAATCACTATAACCTTTTGTTTTGTTATAAAAGAATTTTTTCTATTCATACAAGCTCATTCCAAATAAAATAATATAAATTTATTAATAATAAGACAATTAATAAGGAAAAGATTTAAAAAATAAATCTGTTTACTGAATAAGTTTAAATCATTATGACTATTTGTGCAATTATTTATTTCAACTTGTTATGACTTTTTATTTTGTCATAAAACAATTGTTTCTATTCATATAAGTTTATTTAGATTAAAATAATACTAATTTATTAATATTTCAACAATTAATAAGTAAAAGATTTAAAAATAATGTTTACCAAACAAGTTTAGATAGTCATGACTATTTGAATAATTATCTATTTCAAATCACAATGACTTTTTCTTTTGTAATAAAACAATTGTTTTAGTTCTTATAAGTTTGTTTGAACTAAAACAATACTAATTTATTAATATTATGAAAATTAATGAGTAAGAGAATTAAAAAAAGAGTCTATTTACTGAATAAGTTTAAATAGTGTCATAACGTCTAGATCTGGAGATCTATCGCTAGACATCGACTTAAAGGAGTTGCCACCAATCTTTTTTATCTAGGTAAGATTGGCCACCTAAGGAATCTGTCATTTTAGGGAACACCTAAATTTAAGGGTTCCTAAAAAAATAGGTTCAGGTCTACTAACCAGAACAGGGTTCGGGAGTTCGGTTACATGTGAGGAATGTTATAGCACCCTCACAACGCCCATCAAAAGATGGTACCAGCTTAAATTTGTGTTATCCAATGTGCTTTAAAAATTTACCAAGTGATTAATTATTGGAAATTATTCTCAATTGACTCTAATACTTTTAGCAAAAAATTGAGAAAATTCCCTCACCTTAGGAGTATGCAAGAAAACTACTGTTTCACTTGCAGAGACTCCATCGTTGGATTATTTAACGTTAAAAAAAATTCAAAAGAAATAAAAAAAAGAAAAAAAATGATTGCTTTTGTACAAGGGAAAATTGATACTTTCAATTTTTCCCCAAAATATTTTTTTGGAAACTTTAATTTTGAGGAAAATTGATACTTTCAACTTTTCCTCAAAAATATTTTTTTGGAAATTTTAATTTCGAGGAAAATTGATACTTTCAACTTTTCCCTAAAATATTTTTTTTTGAAATTCTTAATTTCGAGGAAAATTTTTTCAACTTTTCCTTAAAAAAAAACCTTTTTTTGAAAATTTATTCTTAAGGAAAATTGATACTTTCAACTTTTTCCTATAATATTTTTTTTTGAAATTCTTAATTTCGAGAAAAATTGATACTTTCAACTTTTCCTAAAAAAAATCCTTTTTTTGAAAATTTATTCTTAAGGAAAATTGATACTTTCAACTTTTCCTCAAAAAACGTTTTAAAAAAAAATTATTTTTAAGGAAAATTGATACTTTCAACTTTTCCTCAAAAACCTTTTTTGAAAATTTATTTTTAAGGAAAATTGATACTTTCAACTTTTCCTCAAAAACGCTTTTTTTGGAAATTTATTCTTAAGGAAAATTGATTCTTTCAACTTTTCCCTAAAATATATTTTTTAAAAAATTCTTAATTTTGAGGAAAATTGATACTTTCAACTTTTTCCCAAAAATATTTTTTTGGAAACCTAATTTCGAGGAAAATTCATACTTTCAACTTTTCCTCAAAAACCTTTTTTTTTTTAAATTTATTTTTAAGGAAAATTGTTACTTTCAACTTTTCCCCAAAAATTTTTTTTTTGGATTTTATTTAAAGAAAATAAAATAATAAAACAAAATAAAAGTGAAAATAAAAAATAAAAAATAAAAAATAAAGAAAAGTAAAACAAAAATAAAAATAAAATAAAGATAAAAATAAAAAAATATTAAATAAACCTAATCTAATAATAAAAATAAATAAATAAAATATATAAAAAAAAACCTGGAACGGCTCGGCTAACAGCTCAGCTTAAGGAAGAAAAATGGCTTGGAGAAGCAGCTCAGGGTTGTCGGCTCGGCTCGACTAACGGCTCGAAGGGGCAAGACACGCGCGAGTCGAAAGTGGGTTGACGCTCGGGTCGGGTTGGATCTCGAAAAACGTATGGATCCTCTGGGTCACTTAATGTAAAAACGGTATCGTTTTGGGAGGGTATATAAGGTTGATTCCTTCGTTTTTCAGCAGAAACCTTTTCCCCTCTCTCTCTCTTCTTTCCTTTTCTCTCCCTTCTCTCTAAAATTTTTGAAGAACTCTGGTTGAATATTCATCGGCTTCTGGAAAATTGGTCGAAATCTGGGTTTTTCGTCGGAAGTTCATCGAAAAGTTGGTCGATTTCTGAGAATTTTCACCGAAAACTGGGCAGCTGGTCGAAAACTTCAAACTTGGCCGAAATTGTGGTCGAAAAATTCACCGGAATCTGAAAATTTTCCAAAACTTTCCAGAAAAAAAAATCGCAAAAAAATTTCCAAAACTTTCCCCCTGTTCCTAAAGCTATTATAACGCCTCTAAACCCTTTTTTAGCTTTCAAAAATCTTCTGTCTGCTTTTTTTTTTCTCAGCCAATAGCTTTTTCTCTATTTTTGTGTTCTGTTCCTTTGATCTTGAGGGTCTTTTTATAGGAATTGATCAGAAGAATTTCTGATCAATCTCAACTCCTCTTTGGATCGAGATTCAATCATTGAATCCAACATGGACTCCTCTGATTGAATCTCAATTCAATCTTTAGTCGAATAAATCAAAAAAATAAAAAAAATCAAATAAAAAATATTAATGAAAATAAATAAGATAAATCAAAAAATTAATAGATAAATTAAAATTAAATAACAAATATAATCTGATAAATATGCATATAAATATTAACAAAAAACTAATAATAATAATAAGGATATATATATACATATTAACAAATAGTAGTAATAAATAAATAAATAATAAATACATAAGATAAAAATAAAAGAAAAATATATATAAAAACAATAATAATAATAAAAATAAAATAAAACAAAAATGTAAAATATAAAAAAAAAGAAAATAGACTTACTTATTTGGACCAGGCCCAATTGATCCGGGCTTGGACCAAATTGGGTGTCTACAACTGCCCCTCTTTGCACATTTTCTGTGAAACAAAAATTGCACAAAGACGTAGACACCCAATCAAGACTTAACTCGACACATTTTTTTTCTTTTTTTTAAGATTTGATCAAAACTCCTATAAGTAGAGGCTCAACGACTTTGAAAAAATAAATGGCTCCTCTAATCAGAGGCTCGATGACTTTGAAAAGTAAATTGCTCCTCTAAACAGAGGCACCACGACTTTTGGAAAGTAAAATTGCTCCTCTAAACAGAGGCACCACGACTTTTGGAAAGTAAATTGCTTTTCTAAATAGAGGCACCACAACTTTTGGAAAGTAAATTACTCATTGACAATCATGTCCAAAAGAGTTGAAAATTGCGTTTGAAGGAATTTCAGGAGATTATGCCCAAAGGTCTTATAAATCAACCATGATACCAAAAGACGTCGTATTTCAAGGATTAGGAACTTACCTGACAAGTTTCTTCTTAAATTTGAAAATATCTTCATATCTGTCTTCTCTATGTGGGATCTTGGAACACCCCTGCTTCTTGAATTTATACACTATACTTTCCTAAAAATAGTATATGCTATGCAGTGCATATGAATTTCAATGCATGCTATCCAAATGTTGGCCAATTAATTCCTATTCAATGTATGGTACTCAAGTTTCTCAAGCTCTTTTCTTGGGCATCAAGCCCTTTGATTCTTCAAAGATCCAATTACACTACTCTTCTAAGATTGAGCCAGTGTAGCTCTTAATTGTCTCTTCCACTCACATTTTTCCTATAAGAAATCTCTTCCCAGATTCAATATCTTAATCAGGAACTGAACATCTCGATTCCACCTTTATCACTCTTGACTTATTCAATGTAATGTAAAAATCTTTCATGTTGTTATTCATTCATCAATCATTATCTCAAACTCAAAAAGTAAGAATGCATTTGCACATTTCTTCGATGGTAGGGTATTAGGAAGAAAGGAATATGAGCAGTTGAGAAACAGTCACCAAAAAAAGACACAAAGAATGAAATAAAATGTCTCTTATTAGCAAAATGTTGGCTAATTTCGACCAAGGGAGAATTACAATGATAAGTATGGGGACAAAGCCCAAAATGAACAATCAGATAATCATGATAACACATCTCAAAGTTTTTTCTGAAAACCCAACCCTCTGATAACAATTTTTTGAATTTACTAGCCTCCATGTCAGCGGACTTTCAAATTCGATGCTGTATTCTCCTTATCTAAGCTACCTTTTCAGGTTTTTAACTTAGACAAACCCCCATGACTCAAACCGCCCTTTCAGGGTTTTCGCCTTGAGTCCTCCTTTTTCATTCACTTTTTTCTCTTTTTTTTTATTTTTTTTATTTTTTATTTTTTCATTTTTTTCAAGCATAGTATTTCTTCACAGCATCAGAATTTATAAGATGGGGTAAATCATTTCCATCCATCTCAGTCAGTATTAGCGCTCCACCCGAAAAAGCTCGTCTCACCACATACGGTTCTTTCCAATTCGAAGTCCATTTTCCTCTACTATCATGCTAGATAGGAAGGATTCTCTTCAAGACCAACTCTCTTTCTCGAAAGCAATGGGGTCGAATCTTCTTATCATGAGCCCTCATCATTCTTCTTTGATATAGCTGACCATGGCACAATGCAGTCAATCTCTTTTCTTCTATGAAATTTAACTGTTCATAGCGTTCTTGAATCCATTCAGCTTCTTTCAACTCAACTTCTTTTAGAACCCTCAAGAAGGGGATCTCTACTTCCACTGGTTGTATAGCTTCCATCCCATAAACCAAAGAAAATGGGGTTGCCCCAGTAGAGGTACGAACTAACTTTCGATATGCATGTAGTGCAAATGGCAACTTCTCATGCCAATCTTTATAAGTTTCAATCATCTTTTCCAGAATCCTTTTTATATTCTTATTGGCTACCTCAACTGCCCTATTCATTTTCGAACGGTATGGTACCGAGTTATGATGCCTGATCTTGTATTGGGCACATATTTCTTGCATCATCTTACTATTTAGATTCTTGGCATTGTCTGAAATAATTCTCTCCGGAAGCCCATATCTACAGATAATCTCTTTCTTTATGAATTTGTAAACCACATATCGTGTCACACTTGCATATGATGCTACCTCTACCTATTTTGTGAAGTAATCTATCATCACAAAAATGAATCTGTGCCTGTTAGAAGCCTTTAGGGTGATTGGACCAAAGACATCCATGCCCCACATTGAGAATGGCCATGGTGGTGCCATAACATGTAAAGTAGATGGCGGAGCATGGATCTTATCAGCATATATCTGGCATTTATAGCATTTACGAGCATAGTCAATGCAATCGTTCTCCATCGTCAACCAGTAATATCCTGCTCTCATGATCTGTCTTGTCATCATATGTCCACTAGTATATGCCTCACATATTCCATCATGCATCTCTTCAATGATTTTTTTCGTTTCAGTCTTACTTACGCACCTCAATAACACCTGATCTTAATTTCTTTTGTACAGAATATCTCCATCTAGGAAAAACTCATAGCCAATCTTCGGATGACCCTTTTATCATTTTTTGTTACTTGAACTGGGTACTGTTGATCCTTAATATACTGTAGGATATCATAATACCAGGGCTTTCCATCTTCTTCTTCTTTTACATTAGAGCAATAAGTTGGTATATCCTTAACATCTAGCTTGATAGATTGAATGTCGGTATTGTCATTAATTCAAATCATTACAGCTAGAGTAGCCAATGCATCAGCAATTAAATTTTTTTTTTAGGTAAGTGGTCAAACTGGATATCTTCAAATTGTTTCGTTAACTCTAGAATATACTTATGATATGAAACAAATTTTGAATCTCTCGTCTCTCATTCTCCTTTCAATTGATATATAACTAGAGCTGAGTCTCCAAACACTTTTAGTGCTTTCACTCTTCTATCTATAGCAGCTTGTAAGCCCATGACACATGCCTCATATTCAGCTATGTTATTTGTGCAATTGAAATTTAACCTTGCTATTACAGGTAGTATTGTTCTTCTGGAGAAATCAGAATTGCCCCAATTCCATGCCCCAAGGCATTGGTAGCTCCATCAAAGTACATTCTCCAACATATTTCTCCATGCTCCCCTTCATCCAGTTGGGAAATAGTCATTAGGTCTTCATCAGGGAATTCCAACTTCATTGGCTCATACTCTTCAGTAGCACGATTTGCAAGAAATTCTGCTATAGTGCCTCTTTTTATTACTTTTTGGCTCACGTATATAATATCATATTTCGAGAGGATTACTTACCATCTAGCAATTCTTCTAGACAAAGAAGGCTTTTCGAAGATATATTTAATTGGATCCAATTTTGCTATGAGCTATGTAGTATGATAGAGCATATACTATCTGAGTCTTTTGGCAGTCCACGCTAATGCACAACACATTTTCTCCAATGAAGAATACTTGGATTCATATTTTGTGAATTTTTTACTCAGATAATAAATAGCTCTCTCATTTTGGCTAGCCTCATCTTGCTGCCCCAGCACACATCCCATTGAATTTTCATATACAGTTAAGTACAAAATTAAAGGTTTTCCTAGAATAGGTGGCACCAATACTGGAGGGTTCAATAAGTATTGCTTAATTTTATCAAACGCCTCTTGACATTCCTCATTCCATTTTCTAGGATTATTCTTACGAAGAAGCTTAAATATGGGATCACATTTGTAAGTAAGCTGAGAGATAAACCGAAAAATGTAGTTCAATCTCCCCAAAAAACCTCAAACTTCTTTTAGTGTGCTAGGAGGTGACAAATTTTGAATGGCCCGTATCTTATCTGGATCGACTTCAATTCCTCTTTCACTGACCACAAAGCCTAGCAACTTCCCTGACTTTACCCCAAAGGTGCACTTGGCTGGGTTTAACTTGAGCTGGAATTTTCTCAACCTCTCAAATAACTTTCTGAGGCTGGTGACATGATCTTCATCCTTACACAACTTTGCAATCATATCGTCTACATACACCTCGATCTCTTTGTGCATCATGTCATGGAAGAGTGTTACCATGGCCCTTTAATATGTTGCCCCAGCATTCTTTAACCCAAAAGGCATGATTTTGTAGCAAAAAGTTCCCTACATGGTCACAAAAGTAGTCTTTTCCATATCATCTGTAGCCATTTTTATCTGATTATACCCTGAGAAACCATCCATAAAAGAGAAAATCGAATGCTTAGCCGTGTTATCTACCAGTGTGTCGATATAAGGCAAAGAAAAGTTATCCTTTGGGCTAGCCTTATTCAAGTCCTGATAGTCTACACATATTCATACCTTTCCATCCTTCTTAGGAACTGAGACTATATTGGCTACCCACTCTGGATATTTAGTCACTTGTAAAATACCTGCATCAAATTGTTTCTTCACCTCTTCTTTAATCTTTAGTAGCATTTCGGGCTTCATCCGTCTCAGTTTCTATTGAACTGGCTTACATTTTGGCTTTAGGGGTAATCTGTGCTCCACTATCTCTGTGCTCAGCCTTGACATTTCCTGATAAGACCAAGCAAATACATTTACAAATTCTCGAAGTAGGTCTGCCAATCGTTACCTATCTCCTGATGAAAGTGAAGTGCCCATTCTGACCTCTTTCTTATTCTCTTCATCTCTCAAATTCACTAAGTTAACTATCTCTTGGTGATGCTCAATTAGCTTATTTTCTTGTTCAATCAATCTCATTAGGTCTGGAGGCATAACATATTCCTCAAAATTCTCTTCATTATCAAGTTCATCAGTGTTAATTGAATTCTCAAAGCTAATCTCTTTATTGTTATCATGATTATCTTCATGTTCATTTAAAGACCTGAAATTGAATTAAATGGGATATGTTGGCAAGATGTGCTTGGAAAGATGGAAATAATGAAAACCCAAGAACAAATGAATGAAAATGCATCCTTCCTATTTTGATTAGAAATAATAAAAGATAAATGGCTCAAACAAGAAAGATCACCCCAATGCCTTAGGCAATAGCTATTAAGATGTTACAATTACATTGTATTAGTATCAAAAGTCATAGGCATCTCGATGGCACTCCAATTATTCAGCTCATAATCTGGCGGACAAAGGTGAACCCACTCCTCTTGATTAAGCCCCACTTCATCTTTAACAGCATTAATGGTTGCTAGGCAAAAGCATTTTCCACACTTTTTCTTGTATTTGGATACATGAATCCTCCAGGTCTAAAAGTCTTATACAAGTGTGGGATGACCATTAGTCTTGCTGTCTTTCTTGATGACCTTCTCTTGACCTCCCATTCTGCCATCTCATAGCCTAGGCCTACCTTGTTGCTATTGTCTATTACTGTCGGAGGTTCTTTTATCCCCTACAAGTTTTTGCCTAGCCCTGATCCTAGATACCAGCCCTTGTTGATGACTTGGCTCATCACTATCCTTAAAAAAGGTTAACTTTTAAATCCTTCACCTACAGAATTAACCAATTCAAAAGATCTATAGGAGCATTCTAATGCTTCTTCAGCAGCCTCTACATATGGAGTATTTAATGGTTAGGTCACTAGCATGTCTTCCTCCCCGACTACCACTACTAATTGACCTTCTACATTGAACTTGATCTTCTAGTGTAGAGTAGAGGGCACAGCTCTTGCCATGTGAATCCATGGTCTTCTTAATAGACAGCTATAGGATGGAGAGATATCCATCACTTGAAACTTTACATTGAAAGTGCATGGCCTAATTTGTAAAGGCATCTCGATATCCCCCAAGACTTCTCTTCTGGTCCCATCAAAGGCTCTCACAATCATCTGACTGTCTTTCATATGAGAGTAATCAATGGGTAACCTTGCCAAAGTTGACATAGGCATGACATTGATAGTAGAGCCATTATCAATAAGGACCTTGGCTATGATATGGCTCTTGCACTTGACTGTAATATGCAGAGCCTTGGCATTTCTTTTTTCCTCCAAGGAAATCTCATCATCGTTGAATGAAATGTGATTTGGCATAACTAGATTTCCAGCCGGTGGTTCACATATTCAACAGATACATTATGTGCCACGTATGCCTGATTCAATACTTTTAGCAGGGCATTTCGGTATGGCTCTGAGTTCAACAGCAGTGATAATAATGAGATTTGAGCTAGCATTTTATTCAACTGTTCCATAACTGAATACTCACTATGTTTTACCAGCTTCAGGAATTCACAAACCTCTTTTTCTGATACTAGCCTCGAACGATCTTCTTCAGGTTCTACTTCAGGATTATTCCATCTTTCTCCTTCTTTAACCTTCTTTCTTCTAGCCTTCTCTAACATTTCTAGAGTGTAGCACCTTTCACTTCGGGTAATGCCTCCTACACCAGTTATATTGGAAGCTTCGACTTTGGAGACATCTTTTTCTTGCCCTTGAACTACAGTGTCATAGTCATATCTCCAGGGTACAGCTTTATCATCCTTGCACGCGAAAGGAGTCAGGACTTTAAAAGTTACTAGCCTGGGGATGGGTTTGTCTATGATTGACTTCGGTTTGTTCCCACACTGAATTGTTACTAGTTTTGGAAACAATTTTGCAAGCTTATCCATCATGGACACCTTAACACTCTTTAAGTCTTCTTTTCCTTCATAGACCTACATCTGATGTGAATCCAAATTTTTTTGCACCTCTTGGTGAAACTGCTCATAGGTTTCAATGGAATGGCCTATTGCCCCATTATGATACTTACAACTAGTACTAGCTATATATACTCCATGATAGCTATATGGACTTACTAGTTGTATCATGTCAGCTCTCCATAAAACATTGAATAGTTGGCTGAGAGGTGTATTAATATCTATCATTTCTTTCTTCACATGGCGCTCCTGTTCTTCACTTATAACGTTTACATTATGATTTGGCAAGGGATTGCCACTAACATTCGGTGCAGTCATTCTTTTTGTATCAAGGCAGATCATTCCATCTTTAATCAAACATTGCACTTTGTGTTTCAGAATGGTGTAATTTTTGGTGGAGTGAACAGTAATCCATAATGGTAGTCACAATAGGCTGTGGGATCGTACCACTTGGGGTAAGGTGGCTTGAGGGGTTCCAATTTACTTGGAGCAATCAAATGATTGTTGTAAAGCTCTTTATATAATTTCGTATAAGTCATTAGAATTGGGTCAAACATAGGTTTCTCACGGGTAGTTCGTTGCTCCCGCGAACCACCAATGGGGTTAGTTGGGCAATTTTGGGGTCTTAGGGTAGGCTGAGTGTCAGGATTGTACATGGTATTTTGAGGCCTATGAGGGGTTTGATATGTTTGGGGGTATGATGATTGTACAAATGGTTGGTATGGGTGAGGGAAAATGTTATTTACAGTAGGGTAATATGACAAATATCCTAGTGGTGAGTAGGGTTGATAGCCTCCAAATTACTGTCTATCAAAGCTCACAGCCTGAGCTTCAGTTTCTTTCTTTTTTAGGACTCTCTTGCTAGATGTTTCATTTCCTTCTAGCTTGCCATTCTTGATGGCATTCTCAATAATTTCTCTCGAAATTACCATATCAGTAAAGTTTTTCGTTGCATTCCCTATCATCTTTTCATAATATGGAGGTTTTAAAGTGCTAACAAACAGCACTGTAGTCTCTTTCTCAGTCAGAGGAGGTTGTACTTGAGAAACAATATCCTTCCACCTTTGGGCATACTCTTTAAAAGACTCGTTTGCCTTTTTCTCCAGATTCTGTAAAGACAAACGATCATGGGCCAAATCAATAATATGTTGATATTGACTGATGAAGTCATATGCCATATCGCTCCAAAAGCGAATGCGGGTTCTATCCAGCTGAACATACCATCTTACCGTCGAGCCAGTAAAGCTATCCTGAAAGACATGCATTAAGAGTTTTTCATCATGAGCATGAGCTGCCATCTTCCGATAATACATGGTGATGTGAGTTCTGGGGCACTTCATACCGTCATATTTTTCAAATTTTGGTACTTTGAACTTATGAGGAATGACCACATCAGGGACTAGACAGAGCCCAGCAGCATCAACTAACCCATAAAAACCAAATCTTTCCATAGCCCGTAGCCTTTGCTCTAACATACTAATCTTGGAGCTTTCCTGAGTTTCGACTCTTATCTTTTCTTTCTCCTTCTTTTTTAAATCATCTAGATCAAGAATTGGTTCTACTACCTTTTCAATAAAGACAGGATTTACATAGCTATTATAATGCCCTGGGTTGAAAGCTGACGGTGTTCCAGGATATGTTGGATATGTGAAGTGTTGCAGTGGAACCTCTTGAGCAGACTAGGCTTCAGGTGGGCCAAAACCTAGAGGATATAAAAGGTCAGCCACTTTTTACAACGGGGAAACTTGTGGGCTTGCATTTTTTCAACTCCCTTTCCTTTATTCAGGTTATTAAGAGCATCCAGAATCTTGCTCAACTCACTTTCAATCTTCTCCTGTGCTTTTTCTATCTTTTCAAATCTGTGAGAATTTTTCTACTCCATTTGCCTTGCTCTGGATCTTGTGTTGTATCGATGGGCAGGGTTCTCGCTAGATAGAGCTATCTTTGAACCTTGAGTACCATGTCTTAGAATTAGTGAATTTGTATGACTATCATATGGTTACTTTATTAAGCGTAATGAATGAGAATGCAATGAATGAAAAATGCATGTATGCAAAGAACATTTACCTTAAAAACGGTAATCAACTAAAAGATTTCATTTATTCCAAAAAAAACTTTTGTCTATATTGAGTTTATCATCTTAGAATTATAGCCATAAAATTGTTTGATCTGTTCATACTAGGCCTTGGCTTCTTCGATGAAGTTTAACAAATGCTGTCCATGTTCTCCTACAGGGGTCACCATTTGTCTCAATGCCTCTGCCTCTTCTACCATCTCTCTTACCTTGCATACCCCTTTACAGATTTGGGTCATTAGGTACTTAATGTATTTCTGTCTTCCTAAGTTCTCTCTTTTACCACACCAAACTTGGTATGATAATTCTCTATGCTCCCTAACCAATGCAACAATATGGTCTCCTTGTTCATTCAACTTTTGCCTTAGCCTGCTCAAGTAACTATTTAGCATGTTATTCTCTGCTTGTACTTCGATACTTTCTTCTTCCAATTTAGCATACTCTTGCTTCAATCTTGTATTTTTCTCAGTCAGCTCAACAATGCTTATCTCTTTGGCCCTTTCTCTCACACATAACCTTTTATGCTCTTGGTGTAGCTTTGCTAGATCTTCAATAGCTGTATCACATTCTCTAGCAATCTTGTGAACTTTAACTTCATGACTTTTGACTTTATCTTTCCATTGGGCTTTTTCTTCTTGAAGCTTCTAGATTTTTGCTTTAACTTGTCCTTTTCAGACTCAAATTCTTTTGTTGCAAGCTCTAATTCTGATTGTGTCTCTTCAAGTTTTTCTTCTATTGGTGGTTGAGAGATTTCATAAGTGAATACCATTTCTTGTCTTCTTTTTATTCTCCAAACCAAGTACCCTAGGGTGACTTTATCAGTAAATGGTCCAGGACTCACTTTTCAGGGATTTTTCCATACTTTAATCATCTCATTCATCCTTTGAAATGCTTTAGGCTCACTGTAAGAGAAATCTAACTGATGAAGCCCATAAGTCATAGGAATGAACTGTTCTCCCCCAAATTGCCTTCTCACTAAGAGTGGTGCATAATTTGTCACTCCTCATAAACCCAGAAGTGGGACCACTATACTATCCCCACATTGATACAACATAGGCTCACGATTCATCCATGGGGACAACCATCTCACCTTGGCACTTTTCAACTCTTGTAGGAAAGTTATCCTTTCTTGTTTAGACTTTCATTCGGACCACCCATTTTCACAGAATTCTTTGATCGAAACACGATTACGGATATAAAGCTTTGAGAAAGCACCATTTCCCTATTCAAAATGGCTTTTCATCCATAAGTATAATAACTGTATGCAACCTATGAAGCGCCCTCCATTCTGACGACAATAACTCAAAGATCTGATAGTCTCTGCTAATATTACCATTGAAGGATTATAGCCATTGATCACACTCTCGAAGAAGTCAACCATCGCTATCTCAATATATCCTAAAACTTTTGGAAAGATCACCAGTCTGTATATGGCCAAGGCAAATATATCTAACCCCCGTTCTTCATTGGCATGTTGCATCAAAAACTCATGAAAGAACTTCCAAGGTAAGCAAACCTGTTCTTGTTTCTTCTTTGTATGAGAATCCATAATTTCCTTGTCTATCCCCATGAGTTGAGCCAGACCTTTATGAAATCTTGACTTGTGTTTTTTGACATATATCTTGTCAGGAGCCTTGAGGTGCAAACCCAACAAGACCGAATATTCTTCGATGGTGAGAGTCATATTAGCTTCATTAAAGATGAAACATTTGTATGCAAGATCCCAGAATTATGCTGTAGCTCTGATTAGTTGATCATCAACAACTACTGCTAGAAGGTGTGCTATATGCCCGTGTCTCTGGTAAAACTGCTCTTGTCTTGACGGATTCATCTTCTTCTAGATATCAACCAAATCCTTTATATTGTTCTATTTGAAGAGGATAAATGTTTCTTGAGACAGAGTAAAATCATACTCGATTGGCAAGCAATCTCCCATCTTCAGTTGAATCTTTTCTAACTGGGCCCTTACTTCGTTGGGTTTCCCATAAGGTGCTAATACGGATGAAGAACAAACTAGTCGTTCAGTGGAGTCCATGAAAAATTTTGTTGAAGACCATTTTTCAAGCAAATGTTCTTTATGCAACTTTATGATATGCGTATGAACCAATATAAAAGAATAAGAAAAAGGTTAGTATACCCAGAAAAAGAAATAAATAAGTAACTAAGTAAATTTAAACATCACACAGAAAAAGAGGAATGAACCTTATGCTTCTAGTCAATTCTAAAAAGGAAGAGTGATGGCTCTATCTATAGGTTAGGCACACTTAAGGTTCACTATATGCGGTTTTAAGGTCAAAGTCTAAAGGTTCCCAAATTGCTCCTTACATCCTTGTCCATCATAGACTAGTAAGGCACCCTAAATCCTCACTATTACAGGTTACAAGCGAAAAAAGTTCAATTTGAGTGGAAGTATTTCGCTAGCCACTACGGAGGCATTAGACCTCACGAAAGCAATAGGTACTTTACTCCCTCCTAGAGGGACGGAGCTCGGGTGTAGAGCTCATGTTATGTACATGCATATGAATGACATAATTAACAAAGTAAATAAACATGAATGAATAATAACACATGTATACAAAAAGGTTCAATTTTATTAGGCTTTTGGATAACACAAATTATTTGCTGGCTTGACTCTCTCGTCCCCAGTGGAGTCGCCAAGCTGTCATAACATCTAGATCTGGGGATCTATCGCTAGATATTGACTTAAGGGAGTCACCACCAATCTTTTTTATCTAGGTGCGTTTGGCCACCTAAGGAATCTGTCTTTTCAAGGAACACCTAAATTTAAGGGTCCCTAAAAGAATAGGTTCAAGTCTACTAACCAGAACAGGGTTTGGGAGTTCGATTATGTGTGAGGAAGGTTATAGCACCCTCACAACGCCCATCAAAAGATGGTACCAGCTTAAATTTGTGTTATCCAATAAGCCTTAAAAATTTACCAAGTGATTAATTATTAGAAATTATTCTCAATTGACTCTAATACTTTTAGCATAAAATTGAGAAAATTCCCTCACCTTAGGAGTATGCAAGAAAACTACTGTTTCACTTGTAGAGGCTCCATCATTGGATTATTTAACATTAAAGAAAATTCAAAAGAAATAAAAAAAAGAAAAAAAATGATTGCTTTTGTACAAGGAAAAATTGATACTTTCAACTTTTCCCCAAAATATTTTTTTGGAAACTTTAATTTTGAGGAAAATTGACACTTTCAACTTTTCCTCAAAAAAACTTTTTTTTTGGAAATTTTATCTTTAAGGAAAATTGATACTTTCAACTTTTCCTCAAAAACTTTTTTTTGGAAATTTATTCTTAAGGAAAATTGATACTTTCAACTTTTCCCTAAAATATTTTTTTTTTTTGAAATTCTTAATTTCGAGGAAAATTGATACTTTCAACTTTTCCCCAAAAATATTTTTTTTGGATTTTATTTAAAGAAAATAAAATAATAAAACAAAATAAAAGTGAAAATAAATAATAAATAATAAAAAAAATAAAGAAAAGTAAAACAAAAATAAAAATAAAATAAAGATAAAAATAAAAGAATATTAAATAAACCTAATCTAATAATAAAAATAAATAAATAAATAAAATATATAAAATATATATAAAAAAAAAACCTAGAATGGCTCGGCTAATGGCTCAGCTCGGCTCGGCTTAAGGAAGAAAAATTGCTTGGAAAAGCGGCTCAAGGGTGTCGGCTCGGCTCGACTAAAGGCTCGAAGGGGCGAGACACACGCGGGTCGAAAGCGGGTCAATGCTCGGGTCGGGTCGGATCTCGACAAAACATGCGGATCATCTAGGTCACTTAACGTAAAAACGGTGTCGTTTTGAGAGGGTATATAAGGCTGATTCCTTTGTTTTTTCAGCAAAAGCCTTCTCTCCTCTCTCTCTCTTCTTTTCTTTTCTTTCCCTTCTCTCTAAAATTTTTGAAGAACTCCAGTTGAATATTCATCGGATTCTGGAAAATTGGTCGAAATCTGGGTTTTTCATCGAAAGTTCATAGAAAAGTTGGTCGGTTTCTGGGAATCTTCATCGAAAACTGGGTAGCTGGCCGAAAACTTCAAACTTGGTCGGAATTGTGCCGAAAAATTCAACTTTCGTCGAAAAATTCATCGAAATCTGAAAATTTTCCAGAAATTTTCAAAAAAAAAAAAATCGTAGAAAAATTTCCAAAACTTTCCCCCCAATTCCTAAAGCCATTCTAACTCCTCTAAACCCTTTTTAGCTTTCAAAAATCTTCTGTCTGCTTTTTTTTTCTCAGCCAGTAGCTTTTTCTCTATTTTTTGTGTTCTGTTCCTTTGATCCTGAGGGTCTTTTTATAAGGATTGATCAGAAGAGTTTCTGATCAATCCCAACTCCTCTTTGGATTGGAATTCAATCATTGAATCCAACATGGACTCCTCTGATTGAATCCCAATCCAATCTTCAGCCGAATAAATTAAAAAAATAAATAAAAAATATTAATGAAAATAAATCAGATAAATCAAAAAATTAACAGATATAATCTGATAAATATACATATAAATATTAACAAATAATAATAATAATAATAATAAGGATATATATATTAATAAATAGTAGTAATAAATAAATAATAAATACATAAGATAAAAATAAAAGAAAAATATATATAAAAACAATAATAAAAATAAAAATAAAAATAAAATAAAAATAAAACAAAAATGTAAAATACAAAAAAAAAAAGAAAATAGACTTACCTATTTGGACCAGGCCCAATTGATCCGGGCCTGGACCAAATTGGATGTCTACAAATAGTTATGACTAGCTGAACAATTATCTATTTCAAAACATTATGACATTTTGTTTTGACATAAAACAATTGATTCTGTTCATGCAAGCTTATTTTGAATAAACTAATTTAAATTTATTAATATTTCAAAAATTAATAAGTAAAAATTTTAAAAATAAATATCTTTTCTGAATACATTCAAGTAGTTATGACTATTTGAGCAATTATCTATTTAAAATCATTATGGCTTTTTGTTTTGTCATAAACCCATTGTTTCTGTTCATAAAAGCTTAATAATACTAATTTATTAAACTTACAAAAATTAATAAGTAAAAGATTTAAAAAATAAATCTGTTTACCAAGTGAGTTCAAATAGTCATGACTATTTAAACAATTATTTATTTCAAATTATTATAATCTTTTGTTTTGTCATAAAACAATTGTTCCTATTCATACAAGTTTATTTGAAATAAAATAATACTAATTTATTAATATTCTAAAAATTAATAATTTGGAGATTTAAAAAATAAATTTATTTACCGAATAAGTTTAAATAGTCATATCCATTTAAACTATTATCTATTTCAAATCATTATGGCTTGTTATTTTGTCGTAAAAAAAATGTTTTTATTAATGAAAAATTATTCAAAATAAAATAATACCAACTTATTAATATTTCAAAAATTAAAAATACATTTAAAAACTAAATTTGTTTACAAAATCATTTCAATTAGTTATGACTATTTGAACAATTATATATCTTAAATTGCTATGATCTTCATTTTGTCATAAAACAATTGTTTCTATTTATACAAGCTTATTCAAAGTAAAATATTGCTAAACTAATAATATTTTAAAAATTAATAAGTAAGAGATTTAAAAAATCAATGTGTTTATTGAACAAGTTTAAACAGTTAAGATTATTAGAACAATTATCTATTTCAAATCATTTTGATATTTTGTTTAGTTATAGAATAATTGTTTCATTTCATACATGCTTATTCAAAATAAAATAATACTTTTTTATTAACATTCAGAAAATTAATACGCAAGAAGTTTAGAAAAATAAATTTACTTACTGAGCAAGTTCAAATAGTTGTGACTAGTTGAATAATTAGCTATTTAAAATCATTATGACCTTTTGTTTTATCATAAAACAATTGTTTTAGTTCATAGAAGCTTATCCAAAGTAAAATAATAGTACTTTATTAATATTTCAAAAATTGAGAAGTTGAAGATTTAAAAAATAAATCAGTTTATCGAATCAGTTTAAATACTTATCACGATTTGAATAATTATCTATTTCAAATATTTATGATTTTTTGTTCTATCATAAAACAAATGTTTTTCATCATACAAGCTTGTTTCAAATAAAATAATACTAATTTATTAATATTTCAAAAACTAATAAGTAGGAGATTTAAAAAATAAATATGCTTACCGAACCAGTTCAAATAATTATGACTATTTGAACAATTATATATTTCAAATCGTTATAACCTTTTATGTTGTCATAAAACAATTATTTATATTCATACAAGCTTATTCAGAATACAATAATATTAATCTAATAATATTATAAAAATTAATAACCAATAGATTTAAAAAATAAATTTTTTTACCGAACCAATTCAAACAGTTAAAGCTATATGAATAATTATCTATTTCAAACCATTATGACCTTTTGTTTTGTCATAAAACAAATGTTTTTGTTTATATAAGTTTGTTAAAAATAAAATAATATTAATTTATTAATATTTTAAAAATTAATAAGAGATTTAAAAAGTAAATCTATTTACCAAATCAGTTCGAATGGTTATAAAAATTTGAACAATTATTTATTTCAAATCATTATAACCATTTGTTTTGTCATAAAATAGTTGTTTCCATTAATACAATCTTATTCGAAATAAAATAATGCTAATTTGTTAATATCCTCAAAATTAATAAGTAACGAATTTAAAAAATGAATCTATTAGACTGACCAGTACAAATAGTTATAACTGTTTGAACAATTATCTATTTCAAAGTGTTATAACCTTTCGTTTTGCTACAAAACAATTATTTCTATTCGTACAAGCCAACTTGGAATAATATAAATCTAATTTATTAATATTCCAAAGATTAATAAGTAAGAGATTTAAAAACTGAATCTGTTTATCAATCAAGTTCAAATAGTTACTACTCTTTGAACAATTATCTATTTCAAATCGCTATAACCTTTTGTTTTGTCATAAAATAATCTTTTCTATTCCTACAAGCTTATTTCAATTAAAATAATATGAATTTATTAATATTTAGACAACTAATTAGTAAAAGATTTAAAAAATAAATCTATTTACCAAATAAGTTCAAATAGTTATGACTATTTAAATAATTATTTTTTTCAAATCATTATGACTTTTTGTTTTGTCATAAAACAATTGTTTTTATTCATACAAGCTTATTCAGATTAAAATAATATTAATTTATTAATATTTTGACAATTAGTAATTAAAAGATTTTAAATATAAATATGGTTACTGAATAAGTTCTAATTGTCATAACTACTTGAGTAATTATCTATTTCAAATCGTTATGACCTTTTGTTTCATCATAAAACAATTGTATCAATTCATATAGGCTTACTAAACAAGCTCAAATAATTATGACTATTTGAACAATTATTTATTTCAAATAGTTATGATCTTTTATTTTGTCATAAAACAATTGTTTCTCTTCATACAAGTTTAGTCATAATAAAATAATAATAATTTATTAATATTCTAGAAATTAATAGGTAAGAGGTTTAAAAAATAAATATGTCTACCAAATTAGTTCAAATAGTCATATCCATTTGAATAATTATCTATTTCAAATCGTTATGACATTTTATTTTGTCATAAAGCAATTGTTTCTATTCATACATAATTATTTACAATAAAATAATACTGATCTATTAAGATTTTGAAAATTAATAAGAGTATTAAAAACTAAATCTATTTATTAAACTAGCTCAAACAGTTATGACTTTTTGAACAATTATATATCTCAAATTGTTATGATCTTTATTTTGTCATTGAACAATTGTTTCCTTTAATATAAGCTTATTCGGATTAAGATAATACTAATTTAAAAATAAATAAAAAATGTTTTACCGAATCAGTTCAAATAGTTAAATCTGTTTGACTAATTATCTATTTCAAATTGTTCTGACCTTTTGTTTAGTCATAAAACAATTATTTCAGTTCATGCAAGTTTATTCGAAATAAAATAATACTAATTTATTAAAATTCAAAAAATTAATAAGTAAAAGATTTAAAAAATAAATATTTGAGCTTGTTTGGTAAACATATTTATTTTAAAAAATTGTTCTAACCTTTTGTTTTGTCATAAAACAATTGTTTCAGTTCATAAAAACTTATTTGAACTAAAATAAAAACTACTTTATTAATATTTCAAAAATTATTAAGTAAGAGATTTAAAAACTAAAACTTTTTTTTGAACCAGTTCAATTAGTTACGACCTTTTGAACAAATATCAATCTCAAATCATTATGATCTTTGTTTTGTCAAACAAAATTATTTCTGATCATATAAGCTTATTCAGATAAAAATAGTACTAATTTAATAATATTTCAAAAATTATTACGTAAGAGATTTAAAAAATAAATGTGTTTGCCGAATAAGTTCAAATGGTTAAAACTATTAGAATAATTATCTATTTCAAGTTGTTTTAACTTTTTGTTTAATCATAAAACTATTGTTTTAGTTCATACAAGCTTATTCGAAATAAACACTAATTTATTAACATTCAAAAAATTAATAAGCAAAATATTTGAAAAAATAAATTTATTTACGAACAAGTTCAAATAGTTATGGTTATTTGAACAATTATTTATTTAAAATTGTTTTGAACTTTTGTTTTATTATAAAATAATTGTTTCAGTTTATAAAAGCTTACCCAAAATAAAATAATACTACTTTTTTTAATATTTCAAAAATTAGTAAATAAGAGATTTAAAACAAATAAATCAGTTTACCAAATCAGTTCAAATAATTATAGCCATTTGAACAAAATCGTTAATATTTTTTGTTTTGTCATAAAACAATTGTTTTGCAACATACAAACTTATTTAAAATAAAATAATACTAATTTATTAATATTTTAAGAATTAGTAATTGATTTAAAAATTAAATTTGTTTATCAAACCAGTTTAAATAATTATGATTATTTGAACAATTATCTTTTTCAAATTGTTATAACCTTTTGTTTTGCATAAAACAATTATTTCTATTCATACAAGTTTAATCGAAATAAAATAATACTAGTGTAATAATATTTTAAAAATTCATAAATAAGAGATTTAAAAAATAAATTTGTTTGTTGAATCAGTTCAAACAGTTAAGATTATATGAATAATTATCTATTTCAAATCGTTATGACCTTTTGTTTTGTCTTAAGACAATTATTTGAACTCATATAAGTTTACTTGGAATAAAATAAAACTAACTTGTTAATATTTCAAACTTTTATAAGAGATTTAAAAAATAATTCTATTTATCAGACGAGTTCAAATAATTATAACTAGTTGAACAATTACCTATTTTAAATCGTTATTACTTTTTGTTTTGTCATAAAACATTGTTTTTGTTCATATAAGTTTGTTCGAAATAAAATACTACTAATTTATTAATATTTGGAAAATTAATCGGTAAGAGGTTTAAAAAATAAATTTGTTTACCAAACCATTTCAAATAGTTTTGACTATTTGTAATAATTATCTATTTCAAATCATTATAACATTTTGTTTTGTCATCAAACAATTGGTTCTATTCATACTATTTTATTCTGAATGAAATAAAATTAATTTAATTATATTTCAAAACTTAATAGCCAAGAAAATTAAAAAATAATTTGAATTGTTGAACCAATTCAAATAGTTAAGACTATATGAACGATTATCAATTTCAAATCTTTATGATCTTTTGTTTTATCATAAAACAAAATTTTTGTTTGTACAAGCTTATTTGGTTTAAAATAAAACAAATTTAATAATATTTCAAAAATTAATAAGTAAGAGATTTAAAAAATAAATTTATTTACCAAACCAATTCATAGGTTAAGATGATTAGAACAATTATCTATTTCAAATCATTCTGACCTTCTGTTTAGTCATAAAACAATTGTTTTAATTCATACAATTTTATTCAAAATAAATTAATAAAAATTTATTAAAATTTGAAAAATTAATAACAAAGAGATCTAAAAAGTAAATCTATTTATCGAATAGGTTCAAATAGTCATTACTATTTTGAACAATTATTTTATTTAAAATCATTATAACCTTTTGTTTTGTCATAAAACAATTGTTTCAATTAATACAAGCTTATATAGAATAAAATAATACTAATTTATTAATATTTCAAAAATTAATAAGAGATTTAAAAAATAAATTTATTTACTGAATCAGTAAAAATAATTATGGTCATTTGAACTATTATCTATTTCAAATCATTCTGAATTTTTATTTTGTTATAAACCAATTGTTTTTTGTCAGACAAGGTGATGCGAAATAAAATAATACTAAGTTATTAATAGTTCCAAAATTAATAAGAGATTTAAAAAATAAATGTGTTTTTGAATAGTTAAAACTATTAGAATAATTATCTATTTGAAATCATTTGACCTTGTTTTAGTCATAAAATAGTTGTTTCATATCATACAAGCTTTTTTAGAATAAAATAATCCTAATATATTAACATTTAAGAAATTAATAAGCAACATATTGGAAAAAATAAAATCTATTTACCAAATAAGCTCAAATAGTTATGACTATTTAAACAATTACTTATAAAATCGTTATGACCTTTTGTTTTGTCATAAAACAATTGTTTCAATTAATACAAGGTTATATGAAATAAAATAATACTAATTTATTAATATTTCTAAAATTAATTAGAGATTTAAAAAATAAATTTATTTACTGAATCAGTTAAAATAATTATGGTCATTTGAATAATTGTCTATTTCAAATCGTTATGACCTTTTTTTATTTTGTCATAAAACAATTGTTTTAGTTTATACAAGCTTATTTGAAATAAAATAATAATAATAATAATTTATTAATATTTCTAAAATTAATAAGTAAGTGATTTAAAAAGTGAATTTGTTTGACGAATTAGTTCAAATAATTATGGCCATTTCAATAATTATCTATTTCAAATTGTTTTGACCTTTTGTTTGTCATAAAACAATCATTTTAGTTCATAAAAGCTTATTCAAAATAAAAATAATACAAATTTATTAATATTGAAAAACTTAATAAGTAAGTGATTTAAAAAGTGAATCTGTTTATCGAATCATTTCAAATAATTAGGGCCATTTCAATAATTATCTATTTCAAATCATTATTACCTTTTGTTTGGTTATATAACAAATGTTTTTGATCATTCAAGCTTATTTGAAATAAAATAATACTAATTTACTAATATTTCAAAAACTAAAATGTAAAAGATTTAAAAAATAAATTTGTTTAACAAACCAGTTCAAATAGTTATAACTATTTGAACAATTATATATTTCAAATTATTATAACTTTTTGTTATGTCATAAAACAATTATTTCTGTTCACACAAGGTTATTCAAAATCACATAATACTAATGTAATAATATTCTAAAAATTAATAACTAATAGATTTAAAAAATAAATTTATTTGCCAAACCAGTTCAAATAGTTAAGGCTATATGAACAATTTTTTATTTCAAATCGTTATGACCTTTTGTTTTGTGTAGAACAATTTTTTCAATTCTTAGTAACTTATTCAAAATAAAATAAAACAAATTTATTAATATTTTAAAAATTAATAAGAGATTAAAAAATAATTATGTTTGCCAAACTAGTTCAAATAATTATGACTATTTGAACAATTATTTATTTCAAATCATTATGACATAAAACAAATGTTTTTGTTCATATAAGTTTGTTCAAAATAAAATAAGATTAATTTATTAATATTTTGAAAATTAAGAAGGAAGAGATTTAAAAAATAAATCTATTACTAAATCAATTCAATTAGTTATAACTATTTGAACAATTATTTATTTCAAATTGTTTTGAGCATTTGTTTTATCATAAAATAATTGTTTCTATTCATATAGTCTTATTTAGAATAAAGTAATGCTAATTTATTAATATTTTGAAAGTTAGTAAGTAACAAATTTAAAAAATGAATTTATTGGCCTGGCCAGTGCAAATAGTTATAATTGTTTGAACAATTATCTATTTCAAATTGTTATGACCTTTTGTTTTATAACAAAATAATTGTTTCTATTTTGTACAAGCCTATTCGAAATAACATGATTCTAACTTATTAATATTCTAAAAATTAATAAGTAAGAGATTTAAAAAATTATTCTATTTATCGAACAAGTTCAAATAGTTATTACTATTTAAACAATTATCTATTTCAAATTGCTATAACCTTTTTATTTTGTCATAAATTTTTTTTCTATTTATACAAGTTTATTTGAAATAAAATTAATAAGTAAAATATTTAAAAAATAAATCTTTTTCCCTAATAAGTTCAAATAGTTATGACTATTTGAAAAATTATTTATTTCAAATCATTATGACTTTTTGTTTTATCATAAAAAAAATTGTTTTTCTTCATACAAACTTATTTGGATTAAAAGAATATGAATTTTATAATGTTTTGCCAATTAATATGTAAAATATTTTAAAATAAATTTGTTTACCAAACAAGTTCAAATAGTCATAACTATTTAAATAATTACTATTTCAAATCATTAAAACCTTTTGTTTCATTATAAAACAATTGTATCAGTTCATATAGGCTTATTCTAAATAAAATAATGCTAATTTATTAATATTCTAAAAATTAACGAGTAAGAGATTTAAAAAAATGAATATGCTTACCAAACAAGTTCAGTTAGTTATGACTATTTGAACAATTATCTATTTCAAATCGTTATGACCTTTTTATTTTTTCATAAAGCAGTTGTTTCTATTCATACAAGCTTATTTCGAATAACATAATTAAATTTGTTAATATTCCAAAAATTAATAAGTAAAAATTAAAAAAATAAAATCTATTTTTGAACCTGTTCAAATAACTATGACTATTTAACTATTTGAACAATTATCTATTTCAAATAGTTATTACCTTTTGTTTTGTCATAAACCAATTGTTTCTATTCATACAAGCTTATTTGAAATAAAATAATACTAATTTACTAATATTTCAAAAATTAATAAGTAAAATATTTAAAAAATAAATCTATTTACCGAGCAAGTTAAAATAGTTATGACTGTTCGAACAATTATTTTTTTTAAATAGTTATGCTCTTAGTTTTGTCGTAAAATAATTATTTCTATTCAAACAAGTTTATTTTGAATAGAATCATACTAATTTATTAATATTCTACAATTTAATAGCTAGGAGATTTAACAAATAAATCTATTTACTGAATAAGTTCAAATAGTCATGTCCACTTGAACAATTATCTATTTCAAATTGTTATGACCTTTTGTTTTGTCATAAAAAAATTATTTTTGTTCATACATATTCTGCAATTTAATAGGTAGGAGATTTAAAAAATAAGAACAAGTTGACATAGTCATGTCCACTTGAATAATTATCTTTTTCAAATTGTTATGACCTTTTGTTTTGTCTAAAAAAATTGTTTCTATTCATACAGAATTATTGGTAATAAAATATACTAATTTATTTATATTTTGAAAATTAATAAGAGATTTAAAAACTAAATATGTTTATCTCACCAGTTTAAATAGTTATTACTATTTGAACAATTATCTATCTCAAATCGTTATGATCTTTATTTTGTCATAAAACAATTATTTCTTTTCATACAAGTGTATTAGGATTAAAATAATACTAATTTAATAATATTTTAGAAATTAATAAGTAAGAGATTTAAAAAATAAATATATTTACTCAACCAATTCAAATAGTTAGGACTATTAGAATAATTATTTATTTCAAATTGTTTTGACCTTTTGTTTAGTCATAAAACAATTATTTCAGTTCATACAAGCTTATTCAGAATAAAATAATATTAATTTATTAACTTTTGAAAAGTTAGAAGCCAAGAAATATAAAAAAATAAATCTCTTTACTAAATAAGTTCAAATAGATGTGACTATTTGAACAATTGTCTATTTAAAATTATTATAACCTTTTGTTTCAGTTCATAAGAACTTATTTGAAATAAAATAATACTACTTTATTAATATTTCAAAAATTTTTAAGTAAGAGATTTAAGAACTAAAGCTATTTTTCGAACCAGTTCAAATAGTTATGACTATTTATACAAATATCAATCTTAAATCGTTATGATAATTGTTTTGTCATAAAGTAATTATTTCTGATCAAGCTTATTTGGATAAAAATAATACTAATTTAATAATATTTTGAAAACTAATAAGTAAGAGATTTAAAAAATAAATGTGTTTATCGAATCATTTTGAATAGTTAATGCTATTAGAATAATTATCTATTTCAAATTGTTTTAACCTTTTGTTTAGTCATAAAATAATTGTTTTAGTTCATACAAGCATATTTGGAAGAAAATAATACTAATTTATTAACTTTTGAAAAATTAATAAGCAAGAAATTTGAAAAAATAAATTTGTTTACCGTATAGGTTCAAATAGTTATGACTATTTGAATAATTATCTATCTCAAATCATTATGATCTTTATTTTGTCAAAAAACAATTGTTTCTTTCGTACAAGCATATTTGGATTAAAATAATATTAATTTAATAATATTTCAAAAATTAATAAGTAATAGATTTAAAAATAAATATGTTTACCGAACCAATTCAAATAGTTGGACTATTAGAACAATTATCTATTTCAAATCATTCTGATCTTTCGTTTAGTCATAAAATAATTATTTCAGTTCATACAAGCTTATTCAGAATAAAATAATACTAATTTATTAACTTTCAAAAAATTAATAAGCAAGAAATTTAAAAGAATAAATATGTTCACTGAACAAGTTCAAATAGATATAGCTATTTAAATAGTTATCTATGTAAAATCGTTATGACTTTTTGTTTTATCATAAAACAACTATTTCAGTTCATAAAAACCTATTTGAAATAAAATAATAGTACTTTATTAATATTTCAAAAATTATTAAGTAAGAGATTTAAAAAGTAGAGCTATTTTTTGAACCAGTTCAAATAGTTACGACTATTTAAACAAATATCAATCTAAATCATTGTGATCTTTGTTTTATCATAAAATAATTATTTTTGACCATACAAGCTGATTTGGATAAAAATAATACTAATTTAATATTATTTTGAGAATTAATAAGTAAGATATTTAAAAAATAAATGTGTCTAAGAGATTTAAAAAATAAATGTATTTACCATATCAGTTCAAATAGTTAAGACTATTAGAATAATTATCCATTTCAAATCGTTCTAACATTTTTTTTAGTTATAAAATAATTGTTTCAATTCATACAAGCTTATTTGGAAGAAAATAATACTAATTTATTAACTTTTGAAAAATTAATAAGCAAGAGATTTGAAAAAATAAATGAGTTTACCGAATAGGTTCAAATAGTTATGACTATTCAAACAATTATCTATTTAAAATCATTATGAACTTTTGTTTTGTCATAAAACAATTTTTTCAGTTCATAAAAGTTTATCCAAAATAAAATAATATTACTTTATTAATATTTTGAAGATCAATAAGTAAAAGACTTAAAAATTAAAACAGTTTATCAAATCACTTCAAATAATTATGGCCATTTGAATAATTATCTATTTCAAATCATTATTACCTTTTCATTTTGTCATAAAACAATTTATTTTTGAACATACAAGCTTATTTTAAACAAAATAATACTAATTGATTAATGTTTCAAGAATGAGTATGAGATTCAAAAAATAAATTGTTTATCGAACCAATTCAAATAGTTATGACTATTTGAACAATTATCTATTTCAAATTGTTATAACCATTTGTTCTATCATAAAACAATTATTTTTGTTTATATAAGTTTATTCAAAATAAAATAATACAAAATTAAAAATATTCTGGATATCATAACTAAGAGATTTAAAAAATAAATCTATTTGCCGAACTAGTTCAAATAGTTAAGACTATATGAGGAATTATCCATTTCAAATCATTATTACCTTTTATTTTGTCACAAAGAAATTATTTCAGCTCATCCAAGTTTATTTGTAATAAAATAAAACTAATTTTTTAATATTTCAAAATTTTTAAAGTTAGAGATTTAAAAAAAAAATTATTTACCGAACTAGTTTAAATAATTATAACTATTTGAACAATTATATATTTCAAATCATTATAACCTTTTGTTTTGTCATAAAATAATTATTTCTATTCATACAAGCTAATTTGAAATAAAATAATACTAATCTAATAAGATTATGACAATTAACAACTAAGAGATTTAAAATATAAATTTGTTTGCCAAACCACTTCAAATAGTTAAGGATGTATGAACAATTATCTATTTCAAATCGTTATGGCCTTTTAGTTTGTTGTAAAATGATTTTTTAGCTCTTAGTAACCTATTCAGAATAAAATAAAACAAATTTACTAATATTTCAAAAATTATTAAGTAAGAGATTTAAAAAATAATTATGTTTGCCAAACCAGTTCAAATAATTATGATTATTTGAACAATTATCTATTTCAAATCGTTATTACCTTTTGTTTTGTCGTAAAACAAATATTTTTGTTCATATAAGTTTGTTTGGAATAAAATAATACTAATTTATTAATATTTTGAAAATTAATAAGAGATTGGAAAAATAAATTTGTTTACCAAACTAGTTCAATTAGTTATAACTATTTGAACAATTATTTATTTCAAAATGATATGACCATTTGTTTTATCATAAAACAATTATTTCTATTCATATAGTCTTATTTGAAATAAAGTAATGCTAATTTATTAATATTTTAAAAATTAATAAGTAAAGGATTTAGAAAATGTATTTGTTGCCTTGACCAGTGCAAACAATTATGACTATTTGAACAATAATCTATTTCAAATCGTTATGACCTTTTGTTTTGTCACAAAATAATTTTTTCTATTTGTATAAGCTTATTTAGAATAACATAATTCTAATTTATTAATATTCCAAAAATCAATAAGTAAAAAAATTTAAAAAATGAATATGTTTACTAAACAAATTCAAATAGTATGACTATTTAATTAATTATCTATTTCAAATTGCTATAACCTTTTGTTTTGTCATAAAACAATTTTTTCTTTTCATACAAGTTTATTTCAAATCTGTTTACTGAGTAAGTTTAAATAGTTATGACTATTTGAACAATTATTTGTTCAAATCGTTATAACTTTTTGTTTTGTCATAAAAAAATTGTTTTTGTTCATACAAGTGTATTCAGATTAAAATAATATTAATTCATTAATATTTCAACAATTAATAAGTAAAAGATTTAAAAAATAAATATATTTACTAAACAAGTTCAAATAGTAATAACTATTTGAATAATTATCTATTTCAAATCATTATGACCTTTTGTTTCATCATAAAACAATTGTATTAGTTCATATAGGATTATTTGAAATAAAATAACTTATTAATTTTCAAAAATTAATGAGTAAGCGATTTAAAAAATGAATTTATTTACCGAAAAAGTTCAAATAGTTATGACTATTTGAACAATTTTCTATTTCAAATAGTTATAATATTTTGTTTTGTCATAAAACAATTGTTTCTGTTTATAAAAGCTTATTCAAAATAAAATAATACTAATTTATTAAAATTTCATAAATTAATAAGTAAACGATTTAAAAAAATAAATCTGTTTACTGAGCGAGTTCAAATAGTTATGACTAGTAAACAATTATTTATTTTAAATTGTTATGATCTTTTGTTTTGTCATAAAACAATTATTTCTCATCATACAAGTTTATTTGAAATAAAATAATACTAATTTATTAATATTCAAAAAATTAGTTGAAAATTTAAAAAATAAATTTGTTTACTGAATAAGTTCAAATAGTCATGTCCATTTGAACTATTACGAATTTCAAATCATTATGACATTTTGTTTTATCGTAAAACAATTTTTTTTATTCATACAAATTATTTAGAATAAAATAATACTAATTTATTAATATTTCAAAAATTAATAAGAGATTTAAAAACTAAATCTATTTACTAGACCGGTTCAAATAGTTATAATTATTTGAACAATTATCTATCTCAAATTGGTATGATCTTTGTTTATCATAAAATAATTGTTTCTATTCGTACAAACTTATTAGGAGTAAATATTGCTAAACTAATCATATTCTAAAAATTAATAAGTAAGAGATTTAAAAAATAAATGTATTTATCAAAGCAATTCAAATAGTTAAGACTGTTAGAACAATTATCTATTTCAAATTGTTCTGACTTTTTGTTTAGTTATAAAATAATTGTTTCTGTACATACATGCTTATTTGAAATAAAATAATATTATTTTATTAATATTCAAAAAATTAATAAGCAAGGAATTTAAAAAAAAGTCCGGTATCGAACAAGTTCAAATAGTTATGACTATTTGAACAATTATCTATTTAAAATGTTATGGCCTTTTACTTATCATAAAACAATTGTTTCAGTTGATAAAAGCCTATACAAAATTAAATAATATTACTTTATTAATAATTCAAAAATTGAGAAGTTGAAGATTTAAAAAATAAAATCAGTTTATCAAATCAACTCAAATAGTTATGGCCATTTGAAAAATTATCTAATTCAAATCATTATGAACTTTTATTTTGTCATCAAACAATTGCTTTTCATCAAACAAGCCTATTTCAAATAAAATAATACTTATTTTTAATATTTCAAAAATTAAAAAGTAGGAGATTATCTGTTTAACGAACCAGTTCAAATAGTTTAGGCTATTTAAATAATTATATGTTTTAAATCGTTATGACCTTTTTGTTTTGTCGTAAATAAATGTTTTTGTTTATATAAGTTTGTTCAAAATAAAATAATTTTAATTTATTAATATTTTGAAAATTAATAAGAGATTTAAAAAATAAATTTGTTTACTAAACCAGTTCAATTAGTTATAACAATTTGAGCAATTATTTATTTCAAATAGTTATGACAATTTGTTTTGTCATAAAATAATTGTTTCTATTGATACAATCTCATTTGGAATAAAGTAATGCTAATTTATTAATATTCTAAAAATTAATAAGTAATGGATTTAAAAAAATGAATTTGTTGGCTTGACCAATGCAAATTGTTATGACTATTTTAAACATTATTTATTTCAAATCATTATGACCTTTTGTTTTGTCACAAAATAATTACTTTCTTCATATAAGCTTATTCGAAATAATATAATTCTAATTTTTTAATATTCAAAAAATTAATAAATAAGTGATTTAAAAATTGAATCTGTTTATCGAACAAGTTATAATAGTTATGACTATTAGAATAATTCCCTATTTCAAATTGCTATAACCTTTTCTTTTGTCATTAAATTATTTTTTCTATTCATACAAGCCTATTTCAATTAAAATAATACAAATTTATTAATATTCAAACAACTAATAAGTAAAACATTTAAAAAATAAATCTATTTACCGAATAAGTTCAAATAGCTATGACTATTTGAACAATTATTTATTTCAAATTGTTATGACTTTTTGTTTTGTCATAAAACAATTGTTTTTGTTTATACAAGCTTGTTTGGATTAAAATAATATTAATTGATTAATATTTTGACAATTACTAAGTAAAAGATTTAAAAAATAAATATGTTTACTGAATAAGTTCCAATAGGCATAACAATTTGAATAATTATCCATTTCAAATTGTTGTGACCTTTTGTTTCATCATAAAATGATTGTATCAATTCATATAGGCTAATTCAAAATAAAATAATACTAATTTAATAACATTATGAAAATTAATGAGTAAGAGATTTAAAAAATGATTCTATTTTTCGATCAAGTTCAATTAGTTATAACTATTTAAACAATTATCTATTTCAAATTGTTATGACCTTTTGTTTTTGTCATAAAACAATTATTTCTATTCATACAAGCTTAGTCTGAATAAAATAATATAAATTTTTTAATATTGCAAAAATTAATAAGTAAAAATTTAAAAAATAAATCTATTTTATGAATGCATTCAAATAGTTATGACTATTTGAATAATTATCTATTCCAAATAGTTATGACTTTTTGTTTTGTCATAATCCAATTGTTTCTATTCATACAAGCGTATTTGAAATAAAATAATACTAATTTATTAATATTCCAAAAATTAATAGGTAAAAGATATAAACAAATAAGTCTATTTACTAAGCAAGTTCAAATAGTTATCACTGTTTGAACAATTATTTATTTCAAATAGTTATTATCCTTTGTTTTGTCATAAAACAATTGTTTCTATTCATATAAGTTTATTTAAAATAAAATAATACTGATTTATAAATATTCTAAAAATTAATGGGTAGGAGATTTAAAAAAATAAATATGTTTATCAAACAAGTTCAAAAAGTCATGTCCATTTAAACAAGTATCTATTTCTAATCATTATGACCTCCTATTTTGTCATAAAACAATTATTTCTATTCATGCAAAATTATTCAGAATAAAATAATACTAATTTATTATTATTTTGAAAATTTAGCTTATATGAACAGAAATAATTATTTTGTGACAAAACAAATGTCATAACAACTTGAAATAGATAATTGTTCAAATTGTTATAACTATTTTATGGGTCAGACCAACGGATTCATTTTTTTAAATTTGTTACTTATTAATTGTTAGAATATTAATAAATTAGAATTACTTTATTCTGAATAAGACTTTATCAATAGAAACAATTGTTTTATGACAAAACAAATGGTCATAAAGATTTGAGATAAATAATTGTTCAAATTGTTATAACTAATTGAACTGGATTGTAAATATTAATTTTCAAAATATTATAAATTAATATTATTTTATTTCGAACAAACTTAACATTTGTTTTACGACAAAACATAAAGTCATAGCAATTTGAAATAGATAATTATTCATATAGCCTTAACTATTTGAATTGGTTTGACAAAAATATTTATTTTTTAAATCTCTTAGTTATTAATTTTCATAATATTATTAGATTAGTATTATTTTATTATGAATAAGCTTATGTGAACAATTGTTTTATAACAAAACAAAAGGTTATAATGATTTTATCTATTTCAAATCATTATTACCTTTTGTTTTGTCATAAACTAATTGTTTCTATTCATAAAAGCTTATTCGAAATAAAATAATACTACTTTATTAAAATTTCAAAAATTTGTAAGTAAAAAATTAAAAAAATAAATTCGTTTGCCTAGTGAGTTCAAATAGTTATGACTATTTAAACAATTATTTATTTCAAATCATTATGATATCTTGTTTTGTCATAAAACATATGTTTCTATTCATACAAGTTTATTTGAAATAAAATAATATTAATTTATTAATATTCTAAAAATTAATAAGTTGGAGATTTAAAAAATAAATCTATTTACTAAACAAGTCCAAATAGTCATGGCCATTTGAACTATTATCTATTTGAAATCGTTATGACATTTTGTTTATAAACTATTTTTATTCATACAAAATTATTCAGAAAAAAATAATACTAATTTATTAATATTTCAAAAATTAATAAGAGATTTAAAAACTAAATCTGCTTACTAAACCAATTCAAATAGTTAAGACTATTTGAACAATTATTTATCTCAAATCATTATGATTTTAGCTTTGTAATAAAAAAATTGTTTCTATTTATACAAGCTTATTTGGAATAAAATATTGCTAAAATAATAATATTTTAAAAATTAATAAGTAAGAGATTTAAAAAATAAATGTTTGTTGAATCAGTTCAAATAGTTAAAACTATTTGAACAATTATCTATTTCAAATTGTTATGACCTTTCATCATAAAATAATTGTTTCAGTTCATAAATACTTATTTGAAATAAAATAATACTATGTTATTACCGTTTAGAAAATTAACAAGAAATTTAAAAAATAAATCATTTTATTGAAAAATTGTTTTATCATAAAACAATTGTTTTAGTTCATAATAGCTTATCTAACATAAAATAATATTTCTTTATTAATATTTCAAAAATCTAGAAGTTGGAGATTTAAAAAAACAATTAGTTTATCAAATCAGTTCAAATAATTATAGCCATTTAAACAATTATCTATTTCAAACCATTGTGAACTTTTGTTTTGTCATAAAACAATTGTTTCTTATCATACAAGCCAATTCAGAATAAAATAATACTAATTTATTAATATTTGAAAAATTTATAAGTATGAGATTTAAAAAATAAATATGCTTATTGAACCGGTTTAAATAATTATGACTATTTAAACAATTATATATTTCAAATAGTTATAACTTTTTGTTTTGTCATAAAATAATTATTTATATTCATACAAGCTTATTTGGAATAAAGTAATACTAATCTAATAATATTATGAAAATTAATAACTAAGACATTCAAAAAATAAATTTGTTTGCTGAACGAATTCAAATAGGTATGGCTATATGAACAATTCTCTATTTTAAATTGTTATGACCTTTTATTTTGTCATAAAACAAATGTTTTTTTTTCATATAAGTTTGTTTAGAATAAAATAATATTAATTTATTAATATTTTAAAAATTAATAAGAGATTTAGAATAAATCTATATAAAACAAATTTAATTAGTTATAAAAATTTGAACAATTATTTATTTCAAATCATTATAACCATTTATTTTGTCATAAAACAAATTTTCTATTGGTACAATCTTATTTGGAATAAAATAATCCTAATTTATTAATATTCTAAAAATTAATAAGTAATGGATTTAAAAAATGAATATGTTGGCATGATCAATACAAATAGTTATAACTATTTGAACAATTATCTATTTTAAATCATTATGACCTTTTGTTTTGTTACAAAACAATTGTTTTTGTTCATACAAGCTTATTAGGAATAAAATAATTCTAATTTATTAATATTCTAAAAATTAATAAGTAAGAGATTTAAAAACTAAATCTATTTATCAAACAAGTTCAAATAGTTATGACTATTTGAACAATTACCTATATCAAATTGCTATAACCTTTTGTTTTGTTATAAAATATTTTTTTCTATTCATACAAGCTTGTTTCAATTAAAATAATACAAATTTATTAATTTTCAAACAACTAATAAGTAAAAGATTTAAAAAAATGAATCTATTTACCAAATAAGTTCAAATAGTTATGACTATTTGAACAATTATATATTTCAAATTGTAATGACTTTTGTTTTATCAAACAGTCATAACTATTTGAGCTTACTCGATAAATAGATTTAATTTTTAAATCTTTTACTTATTAATTTTTGAAATATTAGTAAATTAATATTATTTTATTTCAAATAAGTTTGTATGAACAAAAACAATTGGTTTATGACAAAACAAAAGGTCATAGCTATTTGAAATAGATAATTGTTCAAATAGTTTTAACTATTTGAATGTGTTCAAAAAATAGATTTATTTTTTAAATTTCTACTTAGTAATTTTTGAAATATTAATAAATTTATATTATTTTATTTGAAATAAGCATGTATGAACAAAAACAATTGTTTTATGACAAAATAAAATGTCATAATGATTTGAAATAGATAATTGTTCAATTCTCTTACTCATTAATGTTTGGAATATTAATAAATTAGTATTATTTTACTTCGAATAAGTTTATATGAACTGATACAATTATTTTATGATAAAACAAAAGGTCATAACAATTTGACATAAAAAAGTATTCAAATAGTTGTGACTATTTGAACTTGTTTGGTAAACATATTTATTTTTAAATTCTTTTTCTTATTAATTGTCAAAATATTAATAAATTAATATTATTTTTAATCTGAATAAGCTTGTATGAACAAAAACAATTGTTTTATAAGAAAACTAAAAGTCATAATGATTTAAAATAAATAATTGTTCAAATAATCAAAACTGTTTGAACTTATTCAATAAACAAATTTATTTTTTAAAATATTTTACTTATTAATTGTTTAAATATTAATAAATTTGTATTATTTTATATGAAATAAGCTTTTATGAGTAGAAAAAATTGTTTTATGACAAAACAAAAGGTTATAGTGATTTGAAATAGATAATTGTTCAAATAGTCATAACTATTTAAACTTATTGGGTAAACAGATTCATTTTTTCAATCTATTACTTATTAACTTTCAGAGTATTAATAGATTAGAATTATGTTATTTCGAATAAGCTTGCAAAACAAAAACAATTGTTTTGTGATGAACAAAAGGTTATAATGATTTGGATCAAATAATTGTTCAAGTAGACATAACTATTTGCATTGGTCAAGCCAACATATTCATTTTTTAAATCCATTTCTTATTAATTTTTAGAATATTAATAAATTAGCATTACTTTATTTTGAATAAGACTGTATGAAGAGAAACAATTGTTTTATAACAAAAAAATGGTCATAGTGATTTGAAATAAATAATTGTACAAATAATTATAACTTATTGAACTATTTTAGTAAATAGATTTATTTTTTAATTCTCTTATTAATTTTCAAAATGTTAATAAATTAATATTATTTTATTCTGAACAAACTTATTTGAACAAAAACATTTGTTTTATGACAAAACAAAAGGTCATAATGATTTGAAATAGATAATTGTTCAAATAGTTATAATTATTTGAACTGGTTCGGCAATCAAAATTATTTTTCAAATTTCTTACTGATTAATTTTTCAAGTACTGATAAATTTGTTTTATTTTATTTTGAATAAGTTAGTAAGAACTAAAAAATTTATTTTATGATAGAACAAAAGGTCACAACGATTTGAAATAGAGAATTATTCATATAGCTTTAACTATTTGAACTTGTTTGGCAAACAAATTTATTTTTTAAATCTCTAAGTTATTAATTTTCATAATATTATTACATTAGCATTATTATATTCTGAATAAGCTTGTATGAATAGAAATAATTATTTTATGATAGAACAAAAGGTTATAATAATTTGAAATAAATAATTGTTCAAATAGTCATAACTATTTGAACTGGTTCGGTAAACATATTTATTTTTAAATCTCCTACTTATTAATTTTTGAAATATTAATAAATTAGTATATTTTTTTCCAAATAGGCTTGTATGATGAAAGACAATTGTTTTATGAAAAAAAAATTTCATAATGATTTAAAATAAATAATTGCTCAAATGGCCATAATTGTTTGAACTGATTCGATAAACCAATTTTATATTTTAAATCTCTAACTTATCAATTTTTAAAATATTAATAAAGTAATAATATTTTATTTCAGATAAGCTTTTATGAATTGAAACAAACGTTTTATGATAAAATAAAAGGTTATAATGATTTTAAATAAATAATTATTCAAATAGTCATAACTATTTAAACTTGTTCAGTAAACAAATTTATTTTTTTAATTTATTGCTTATTAATTTTTTGAATGTTCATAAATTAGTATTATTTTATTTTGAATAAGCATGTATGAACAGAAACAAGTATTTTATTATTAAACAAAAAGCCAGAATGATTCGAAATAGATAATTGTTCTAATAATCTTAACTATTTGCATTAGTTCGGTAAACACATTCATTTTTTAAATTCTTACTTATTAATTTTAGAATATTATTAATTTAGCAATATTTTACTTAGAATAAACTTGTACGAATAGAAACAAATATTTTAGGACAAAACAAAAATCATAATGATATGTGATAGATAATTGTTCAATTAGTCATAACTATTTGAATTGGTTCGGTAAAGAGATTTAATTTTTAAATGTCTTATTATTTTTCAAAATAGTAATAAACTAGTATTATTTTATTCCAAATAATTTTGTATGAATAGAAACAATTGTTTTAAGACAAAACAAAATGTCTTAATGATTTAAATTAGATAATAGTTCAAATGGACATAACTATTTAAACTTGTTCAGTAAACATATTAAATTTTTAAATCTTCAACTTATTAATTTTTAGAAGAATAACAAATTAGTATTATTTTATTCAAAATAAACTTGAATGAATAAAAACAATTGTTTTATGATAAAAATAAAAGATCATAATGATTTGAAATAAATAATTTTTCAAATAGTCATAACTATTTGAATTCGCTCGGTAAACAGATTTATTTTCTAAATCTTTTACTTATTAATTTTTTAGTATTAATAAATTAGTATTATTTTATTTTGAATAAACTTGTTTGAATCAAACAAATTAGTTTAAGACAAAACAAATGGTCATAACGATTTGAAATAGAAAATTGTTCAAATAGTCATAACTATTTGAATGAATTTAGAAAATAGATTTATTTTTTAAATTTTTACTTATTAATTTTTGGAATATTAATAAATTTATATTATTTTATAGGAAATAAGCTTGCATGAACAAAACCAATTGTTTTATGACAAAACAAAAAGTCATAATGTTTTGAAATAGAATTTTTTTAGATACTCGTAACTATTTGAACTTGTTTGGTAAACAAATTCATTTTTTTAATTCTCTTACTCTTTAATTTTTGAAATATTAATAAATTAGTATTATTTTATTTCAAATAAGTTTATATGAACTAAAGCAATTAGTTTATTACAAAACAAAAAGGTCACAATGATTTGAAATAGATAATTATTCAAATAATCATGACTATTTGAACTTGTTTGGTAAATATATTTATTTTAAAACTTTTTTATTTATTATTATGAAAATATTAATAAATAAATATTATTTTAATCTAAATAAGCTTGTATGAATAGAAACAATTGTTTTAGGATAAAACAAAAACTCTTAACAATTTGAAATAAATAATTGTTCAAATAGTCAAAATGATTTGAACTTGTTTGGTAAATAGATTTATTTTTTAAATCTTTTACTTAATAATTGTCTTCATATTAATAAATTTGTATTCTTTTATTATGGTTTGTTAAGCAATTTACTTTTTAAATCTCTTACTGATTAATTTTCTAAGTATTAATAAATTAGTATTATTTTATTTTGAACAAACTTATATTACCAAAACAATTGTTTTATCACAAAACAAAAAGTAATAACAATTTGAAATAGATAATTATTCAAATTATTATAATTATTTCAACTGGTTCAATAAATAGAATTATTTTCTAAATCTCTTACTTATAAATTTTTGAAATATTAATAAATTAGTTTTATTCTATTCCGAATAAGCTTCTATAAGTTGAAAAAATTGTTTTATGACAAAACAAATGGTCATAATGATTTGAAATAGATAATTGTTCATAGTCTTAACTATTTGAATTGGTTCAGCAAACAAATTTATTTTGTAAATCTCTTAATTATTAATTTTTTTAATTTTATTAGATCAGTACTAGTTTATTTCGAATAACTTGCATGAACAGAAATAATTGCTTCATGACATAACAAAAGTTTATAGCAATTTAAGTATTCAATTGATCAAATAGTCATAACTATTTGAACTGATTTGGTAAACATATTTTTTTTAAATCTCTTACTTATTAATTTTTTAAAGATTAATAAATTAATACTATTTTATTTCAAATAAACTTGTATGAAAAAATGATTGTTATATGACCAAACAAAAGGTAATAATGATTTAAAATAGATAATTGTTGAAATGGACATAATTATTTAAATAGATTCATTTTTTAAATCAATTATTAATTTTTGAAATATTAATAATTAGTATTATTTTATTTCAAATAAGTTTGAATGAATTGAACCAATTATTTTATAGAAGAACAAAAGGTCATAACGATTTTAAATAGACAATTGTTCAAATAGTTGTAACTATTTGAATTTTTTCAATAAAAAATTTATTTTTTTAAACTCTTGCTTATTAATTTTGGAAATATTAAAAAATTAGTATTATTTTATTTTGGATAAGCTTTTATGAATTGAAACAATTGTTTTATGTCAAAACAAAAGGTCATAATGATTTTAAATAAATAACTATTCAAATAGTAATAACTATTTTAACATGTTTGGTAGATGGATTTATTTTTTCAAATCTTTTTCTTATTAATTTTCTAAATGTTAATAAATTTAAATTATTTTATTTCGAATAAGCTTGTAAGATATGAAACAAATATTTTATGATTAAACAAGAGGTTAGAATGATTTGAAATGGATAATTATTCTAACAGTTTTAAGTATTTGAACTAGGTTGGTAAACACATTTATTTTTTAAATCTCTTACTTATTAATTTTTAAAATATTATTAAATTAGTATTACTTTTAATCAAATAAGCTTCTATGATTAGAAACAATTGTTTTATGACAAAACAAAGATTTTAACAATTTAAGATTGATAATTGTTTAAATAGTCATAACTATTTAAACTGATTCGGTAAACAAATTTATTTTTTAAATCTATTACTTATTAATTTTTGAAATTTTAATAAATTACTATTATTTTATTTCAAATAAGCTTGTATGATAAAAAACAATTGTTTTATGACAAAACAAAACATCATAACGATTTGTAGTAGATAATCATTCAAAAGGCCATTATTATTTTAACTGATTTAGTAAATAAATTTATTTTTTAAATTTCTTACTTATTAATATAGGAAATATTAATAAATTAGTATTGTTTTATTCCGTCTAAGCTTGTATTAACTAAAACAATCATTTTATGACAAATCAAAGGTTATAATGTTTTTAAATAGACAATTGTTCAAATAATAATAAATATTTCAACTTGTTCCATAAACAGATTTATTTTTTTTAAATCTCTTTCTTATTAATTTTCTAAATGTTAATAAATTAGTAATAATTTATTCTGAATAAGCTTGTATGAATTGAAATAGTTATTTCAAAACTAAGCAAAAGGTTAGAACAATTTGCAATATATAATTATTCCAATAGTCTTAACCATTTGAATTGATTCAATAAACAAAGTTATTTTTTAATTCTCTTACTTATTAATTATCAAAATATTATTAAATTAGTATTATTTTAATCCGAATAAGCTTATATGAACAAAACAATTGTTCTGGGACAAAAAAAAAGGTCATAACGATTTGAAATAGATAATCATTCATATAGTCTTAACTATTTGAACTAATTCGGTAATTAGATTTATTTTTTAATTTTCTTGGTTATTAAGTTTTAGAATATTATTAAATTAGTATTGTTTTATTTTGAATAAAATAGTATGAATAGTCAAAACTATTAAAATAAAAGGTTATAATGAATTGAAATAGATAATTATTCTAATAGTTAAAACTATTTGAAATGATTTGGCAAGTAGATTTACTTTTTAAATCCCTTACTGATTAATTTTCTAAATATTAATAAATTAATATTATTTTATTTCAAACAAACTTATATTAACAAAAAAAATTGTTTTAGGACAAAACAAAAAGTAATAACAATTTGAAATAGTTAATTATTCAAATAGTTATAATTATTTGAACTGGTTTGGCAAAAAGAATTATTTTCTAAATCTCTTACTTATAAATTTTTGAAATATTAATAAATTAGTTTTATTCTATTCTGAATAAGCTTTTATGAGTTGAAATAATTATTTTATGACAAAGCAAAAGGTCATAAAAATTTAAAATAAATAATTGTTAATATAATCTTAATTATTTAAATTAATTCGGTAAATGGATTTATTTTTTAAATCTCTTAGTTATTAATTTTTAAAATATTACTAAATTAGTATTATTTTGTTTTGAATAAGTTTGAATGATCAGACACAATTGTTTTATGATAGAACAAAAGGTTATAACAATTTGAAAAGATAATTATTGAAATAGTCAACTATTTAAACTAGTTTAGAAAACAAATTTATTGTTTAAATCTCTTATTAATTCTTTAAAAATTAATAAATTAGTATTATTTTATTTCAAATAAGTTTGCATGTTGAAAAACAATTGTTTTAAGACAAAACAAAAGGTAATAACAATTTGAAATAGATAATTGGGCAAATGGCCATAATTGTTTGAACTAATTCGATAAACTGATTTATTATTTAAATATCTTACTTATTAATTTTTGAAATATTAATAAAGTAGTATTATTTTATTTTGGATAAGCTTTTATGAACTAAAACAATTGTTTTACGACAAAACAAATGGTCATAATATTTTCAAATAGATAATTGTTCAAATAGTCAAACTATGTGAACCTGTTCGGTAAACATATTTATTTTTTTAAATCTCATGCTTATTAATTTTTCAAATGTTAATAAATTAGTATTATTTTATTATGAATAAGCTTGTATGAACTAAAACAATTATTAAAAAATCTATTTAAACTTGCTCGATGAACAATTATGAATAATCTATTTAAACTTGCTCGATAAACAAATTTTTTTAAAAAATCTTTTGCTCATTAATTTTTTGAATGTTAATAAATTAGTATTATTTTATTTTGAATAAGCTTGTATGAAATGAAATAAATTTTTTGTGACTAAACAACAGGTTAAAAGATTTGAAATAGATAATTGTCAATAGTCTGAACTATTTGAATTGGTTCACCAAACACATTTTTTTTTTTTAAATCTCTTACTTACTAATTTTTGGAATTTTATTAAATTAGTATTATTTTAATCCAAATAAGCTTGTATGAAAAGAAACAATTATTTTATGACAAATCAAAAGGTTATAACGATTTTAAATAGACAATTGTTCAAATAATAATAACTATTTAAACTTGTTTGGTAAATAGATTTGTTTTTTTAAATCTCTTTCTTAATAATTTTTTGAGTGTTAATAAATTAGTATTAATTTATTTTCAATAAGCTTGTATGAATTGAAACAGTTGTTTTATGACTAAGCAAAAGGTTAGAATGATTTGCAGTATTCTAATAGTTTTAACCATTTGAACTGATTCAGTAAACAAAGTTATTTTTTAAATCTCTTATTAATTTTCAAAATATTATTAAATTAGTATTATTTTAATCCAAATAAGCTTATATGAACAAAACAATTGTTCTATGACAAAAGAAAATGTCATAACAATTTGAAATAGATAATCATTCATATAGTCTTAACTATTTGAACTAGTTTGGCAATTAGATTTATTTTTTAATTTTCTTGGTTATTAAGTTTTGGAATATTATTAAATTAGTATTATTTTATTTTGAATAAAATAGTATGAACAGTCAAAACTATTCAAATAAAAGGTTATAATGATTTGGAATAGATAATTATTTAAACAGTCAAAACTATTTGAAATGTTTTGGCAAGCAAATTTACATTTTAAATCTCTTACTTATTAATTTTCTAAATATTAATAAATTAGTACTATTTTATTTCAAACAAACTTATATTAATAAAAACAATTGTTTTATGACAAAACAAAAAGTAATAACGATATGAAACAGATAATTATTCAAATAGTTATAATTATTTCAACTGGTTTGGCAAATAGAATTATTTTCTAAATCTTTTATAAATTTTTTAAATACTAATAAATTAGTTTTATTCTATTCCAAATAAGCTTTTATGAGTTGAAATAATTATTTTATGACAAAGCAAAAGGTCATAAAAATTTAAAATAAATAATTGTTCATATTGTCTTAATTGTTTGAACTGATTTGGTAAATGGATTTATTTTTTAAATCTCTTAGTTATTAATTTTTAGAATATTACTAAATTAGTATTATTTTATTTCGAATAAGCTTGTATGACCAAACAATTGCTTTTTGATGAACAAAAGGTTATAACAATTTAAAATATATAATTATTCAAATAGTTATAACTATTTGAACTGGTACAGAAAATAAATTTATTTTTTAAATCTCTTATTAATTCTTAAAATGTTAAAAAATGAGGATTATTTTATTTTGACTAAACTTGTATGTTGAAAAACAATTTTTTTATGACAAAACAATAGGTAATAATGATTTAAAATAGATAATTGTTCAAATGGCCATAATTATTTAAATTGATTCAATAAATTGATTTACTTTTTAAATCTCTTACTTATTAATTTTTGAAATGAAGTAGTAATATTTTATTTTGGATAAGCTTTTACGAACTAAAAAAATTGTTTTATGACAAATAAAAAGTCATAACAATTTTAAATAGATAATTGTTCAAATAGTCATAACTATTTGAACTTGTTCGGTAAACATATTTATTTTTTCAAATCTCATGCTTATTAATTTTTCAAATGTTAATAAATTAGTATTATTTTATTCTGAATAAGCTTGTATGAACTGAAACAATTATTATATGACTAAACAAAAGGTTAGAATGATTTGAAATAAATAATTATTCTAATAGTCTTCACTATTAAAATTGTTTCGGCAAACACATTTATTTTTTAAATCTCTCATTAATTTTTGGAATATTATTAAATTAGTATTATTTTTATCCAAATAGGCTTGTATGATCAGAAACAATTGTTTCATAAGAAAACAAATATCATAACAATTTGAGGTTGATATTTGTTCCAATATTCATAACTATTTAAACTAGTTTAGAAAATAGCTTTAGTTTTTAAATCCCTTGCTTATTAATTTTTGAAATATTAATAAAGTAGTATTATTTTATTTTGGATAAGTTTTTATGAACTGAAACAATTGTTTTATAACAAAACAAAAGGTCATAACAACTTTAAATAGATAATTGTCCAATAGTCAAATCTGTTTAAACTTGTTCGATAAACAAGTTTTTTTTTAAATCTTTTGCTCATTAATTTTTTGAATCTTAATCAATTAGTATTATTTTATTTGGAATAAGCTTGTATGAAATGAAATAATTTTTTTATGACTAAACAACAGGTTATAATGATTTGAAATAGATAATTGTTTAATGGTCTTAACTATTTGAATCAGTTCAGCAAACACATTTATTTTTTTTTAAATCTGTTACTTACTAATTTTTGGAATTTTATTAAATTAGTATTATTTTAATCCAAATAAGCTTGTATAAGAGAAACAATTGTTTTATGACAAATTAAAAGGTTATAACGATTTTAAATAGACAATTGTTCAAATAATAATAACTATTTGAACTTGTTCAGTAAACATATATTTTTTTTAAATCTCTTTCTTATTAATTTTTTGAATGTTAATAAATTAGTATTAATTTATTCTGAATAAGCTTGTATGAATTGAAATAGTTGTTTTATGACTAAGCAAAAGTTTATAACGATTCGTAATATATAATTATTCCAATAGTCTTAACCATTTAAACTTATTCGATAAACAAAAGTATTTTTAAATCTCTTATTAATTTTTAAAATATTATTAAATTAGTATTATTTTAATTTGAATAAGCTTATATGAACAAAACAATTGACCTATGACAAAAGAAAAAGTCATAACGACTTGAAATAGATAGCCATTCATATAGTCTTAACTATTTTAACTAGTTTGACAATTAGATTTATTTTTTAATTTTCTTGGTTATTAAGTTTTGAAATATTATTAAATTAGTATTATATTATTTTGAATAAAATAATACGAATAGTCAAAACTATTCAAATAAAATGTTATAATGATTTGAAATAGATAATGATTCAAATAGTTAAAACTATTTGAAATGTTTTGGCAAGCAGATTTACTTTTTAAATCTCTTACTGATTAATTTTCTAAATACTAATAAATTAGTATTATTTTATTTCAAACAAATTTATATTAACAAAAACAATTGTTTTAGGACAAAACAAAAAGTAATAACGATTTGAAATAGATAATTATTTAAATAGTTATAATTATTTCAATTGGTTCAGTAAATAAAATTATTTTCTAAATCTCTTATATATAAATTTTTTAAATATTAATAAATTAGTTTTATTCTATTCCAAATAAGCTTTTATGAGTTGAAATAATTATTTTATGACAAAACAAAAGGTCATAAAAATTTAAAATAAATAATTGTTCATATAGTCTTAATTGTTTGAATTGATTTGGTAAACAGATTTATTTTTTAAATCTCTTAGTTATTAGTTTTTAGAATATTACTAAATTAGTATTATTTTATTTCGAATAAGCTTGTATGACCAGACACAATTGTTTTATGATAAAATAAAAGGTTATAACAATTTGAAATAGATAATTATTCAAATAGTCATAACTATTTGAACTGGTTTAAAAAAACAAATTTATTTTTTAAATCTCTTATTAATTCTTTAAATGTTAATAAATTAGGATTATTTTATTTCAAATAAGCTTGTATGATGAAAAACAATTGTTTTATGACAAAACAAAAGGTAATAACAATTTGAAATAGATAGTTGTTCAAATAGCCATAGTTATTTGAATTGATTCAATAAAATGATTTATTTTTTAAATCTCTTACATATTAATTTTTGAAATAAAGTAGTATTTTTTTTATTTTGGATAAACTTTTATGAATTAAAACAATTATTTTATGACAAAATAAAAGGTCATAACAGTTTCAAATAGATAATTGTTCAAATAGTCATAGCTATTTGAATTTGTTCGATAAACATATTTATTTTTTCAAATCTCATGCTTATTAATTTTTCAAATGTTAATAAATTAGTATTATTTTATTTCAAATAAGCTTGTATGAACTGAAACAATTATAATATAACTAAATAAAAGGTCAAAACGATTTGAAATAGATAATTATTCTAATAGTCTTAACTATTAGAACTGGTTTGGCAAAAACATTTATTTTTTTAATCTCTCATTAATTTTTGAAATATTATTAAATTAATATTATTTTTATCCGAATAGGCTTGTATGATCAGAAAACAGTGGTTTTATGAGAAAACAAATATCATAATGATTTGGGGTTGATATTTGTTCAAATATTCCTAACTATCTAAGCTTGTTCAGAAAATAGCTACAGTTTTTAAATCACTTGCTTATTAATTTTTGAAATATTAATAAAGTAGTATTATTTTATTTTGGATAAGTTTTTATGAGCTGAAACAATTGTTTTATAACAAAACAAAAGGTCATAATGTCTTTAAATAGATAATTGTCCAATAGTCAAATCTATTTAAACTTGTTCGGTAAATAGATTTTTTGTTTAAAATCTTTTGCTCATTAATTTTTTGAATGTTAATAAATTAGTATTATTTTATTTTGAATAAGCTTATATGAAATTAAATAATTGTTTTATGACTAAACAATAGGTCAAAATGATTTGAAATAGATAATTATTCTATAGTCTTAACTATTTGAACTAGTTTGGTAAACATATTTATTTCCTTAAAATCTCTTACTAATTTTTGAAATTTTATTAAATTAGTATTATTTTAATCCAAATAAGCTTGTATGAAAAGAAACAATTGTTTTATGACAAATCAAAAGGTTATAACGATTTTAAATAGACAATTGTTCAAATAGTCATAACTATTTGAAATGGTTTAGTAAACAGATTTACTTTTTAAATCTCTTGCCGATTAATTTTCTAAACATTAATAAATTAGTATTATTTTATTTCAAACAAACTTATATTAACAAAAACAAATTTTTTTATGACAAAACAAAAAGTAATAACAATTTGAAATAGATAATTGTTCAAATAGTTATAATTATTTGAACTGGTTTGGTAAGTTATACTTATGTTTTTGTTTTGTCAATTTATTATGACCTTTTCTTTTATCATAAAAAAATTATTGTAGCTCGTATAAGCTTATTCGAAATAAAATAATACTAAGTTATTAATAATTTGAAAATTAATAATTAAGAGATTTAAAAAATGAATATGTTTACCAATCAAGTTTAAATAATTATGATTATTCAAACAGTTATCTATTTGAAATCACTATAGCCTTTTGCTTTGTCATAAAATTTTTTTTTTGTTCATACAAGCTTATTTTGAATAAAATAATATAAATTTATTAACATTAAGAAAATAAATAAGTTATAAATTTATTAATATTAAGAAAATTAATAAGTAAAAGGTTTAAAAAATAAATATGTTTACCAAACAAGTTCAAATTGTTATGACTATTTGAATAATTATTTATTTCAACTTGTTATGACTTTTCGTTTTGTCATAAAACAATTGTTTCTATTCATACAAGTTTATTCAGATTAAAAAAATATTAATTTATTAATATTTTGAAAATTTATAAGTAAAAGATTTAAAAAATAAATATGTTTACTAAATAAGTTCAAATAGTAATGACTATTTGAATAATTATCTATTTTAAATCATTGTGACCTTTTGTTTTGTAATAAAAGAATTGTTTCCACTCATATAAGCTTATTTGAAATAAAATAATACTTATTTATTAATATTCCAAAAATTAAAGAGTAAAATAATTAAAAAAGAATCTACTTACCGAACAAGTTCAAATAGTTATGACTATCTGAACAGCTATCTATTTCAAAACATTATAACCTTTTATTTTGTCATAAAACAATTGGTTCTATTCATGCAAGCTTATTTTGAATAAAATAATATAAATTTATTAATATTCCAAAAATTAATAAGTAAAATTTTAGAAAATAAAGCTATTTTTTGAACACGTTCAAATAGTTATGACTATTGGAACAATTATCTATTTCAAATCATTATGACCTCATAAACCAATTCTTTCTGGTCAAACAAGCATATTTAGGATAAAATAATATTAATTTATTAATATTCAAAATTAATAAGTAAAAGATTTAAAGAATAAATTTGTTTACTGAGTGAGTTCAAATAGTTATTACTATTTGAACAATTATTTATTTCAAATCGTTATGATCTTTTATTTTGTCATAAAACAATTGTTTCTATTCATACAAGTTTATTTGAAATAAAATAATACTAATTTATTAATATTCTAAAAATTAATAAGTTGAAGATTTAAAAAATTAATCTATTTACTGAACAAGTTCAAATAGTCATGTCCATTTGAACTATTATCTATTTCTAATTGGTATGACATTTTGTTTTGTCATAAAACAATTGTTTCTATTCATACAAAATTATTTAGAATAAAATAATACTAATTTATTACTATTTAAAAAATTTATAAGAGATTTAAAAACTAAATCTCATTATCAAACCAGTACAAATCGATATGATTATTTAAACATTTATCTATCTCAAATTGTTATGATCGTTGTTTTGTCCTAAAACATTTGTTTTTGTTCATACAAGCTTATTTGGAGTAAAATATTGCTAAATTAACAATATTCTAAAAATTAATAGGTAAGGATTTAAAAAATAAATGTGTTTGCCAATCCAATTCAAATAGTTAAAACTATTAGAACAATTATCTATTTCAAATTGTTTTGACCTTTTGTTTAGTCATAAAATAATTGTTTCAATTCATACATGTTTATTCAAAATAAAATAATACTAATTTATTAACATTCACAAAATTACTAGGCAAGGAATTAAAAATAATAAATCTGTTTATTGAACAAATTGAAATAGTTATGAATATTTCAACAATTATCTATTTAAAATCCATATGACCTTTTATTATTATCATAAAAAAATTGTTTCAATTCATAAAAACTTATCCAAAATAAAATAATATATTTTATTAATATTTTAAAAATTGATAAGTTAAAGATCTAAAACATAAATCAGTTTATCAAATCAGTTCAAATAATTACAGCCATTTGAACAATTATCTATTTCAAATTGTTATGAACTTTTGTTTTGTCATAAAACAATTGTTTTTCATCATACTAGCCTATTTGAAATAAAATAATGCTAATTTATTAATATTTCAAAATTAATAAGTAGGAGATTTAAAAAATAATTTTGTTTACTAAACCAATTTAAATTGTTATGACTATTTGAACAATTATATATTTCAATTTCTTATAACCTTTTGTTCTGTCATAAAACAATTAATTTTGTTCATACAAGTTTATTCAAAATAAAATAATACTAATGTAATAATATTATGAAAATTAATAACTAAGAAATTTAAGAAAATAAATTTGTTTATTGAACCAGTTCAAATAGTTAGGGCTATATGAACAATTCTTTATTTTAAATTGCTATGATATTTTGTTTTATTATAAAATAAAATTTTCAGTTCTTCCTAACTTGTTTAGAATAAAATAAAATAAATTTATTATATTTCAAAAATTAATTAGTAAGAGATTTAAGAAATAATTATGTTTGCCGAACCAGTTCAAATAATTATGACTATTTGAACAATTATCTATTTCAAGATGTTATGACTTTTTGTTTTGTCATAAAAAAAATTCTTTTATTAAACAAGTTTGTTCAAAATAAAATAATATTAATTTATTAATATTTTAAAAATTAATAAGTAAGAGAAATAAAAAATAAATCAGCTTACTAAACCAGTTTAACTATTTAAAAAATTATTTATTTCAAATCATTGTGACCATTTGTTTTATCATGAAACAATTGTTTTTATTCATATAGCCTTATTTGGAATAAAGTAATGCTAATTTATTAATTTCTAAAAATTAATAAGTAATGGATTTAAAAAATTAATATGTTAGCCTGACCAATGCATATAGTTATGATTGTTTAAACAATTATCTATTTCAAATTGTTATAACCTTTTGTTTTATCACAAAATAATTATTTATGTTCGTACAAGCTTATTCAAAATAACATAATTCTAATTTATTAATAATCTAAAAATTAATAAGAGATTTAAAAAATGAATCTATTCACCAAACAAGTTTAAATAGTTATAATTATTTGAACAATTATCTATTTCAAATCACTATGAGCTTTTGTTTTGTCATAAAACAAATCTTTTATTCATACAAGCTTATTTTAAATAAAATAATACAAATTTGCTAATATTCAAACAATTAATAAATAAAAAATTTAAAAAGTAAATCTGTTTACTAAATAAGTTTAAATAATTATGGCTATTCGAACAATTATTTATTTTAAATTGTTATAACTTTTTATTTTGTCATAAAATAATTGATTCTGTTCACACAAGCTTATTCGGATTAAAATAACATTAATTTATTAATATTTAGACAATTAATAAGTAAAAGATTTTGAAAATAAATATGTTTACCAAACAAGTTCAAATAGTCATAACTATTTGAATAATTATCTATTTCAAATAGTTATGAACTTTTGTTTCATTATAAAACAATTGTACCAATTCATATAGGCTAATTTGAAATAAAATAATACAAATTTATTAATATTTTGAAAAATAATGAGTAAGAAATTAAAAAATGAATCTATTTACTGAACAAGTTCAAATAGTTATGAATATTTGAATAATTATCTATTTCAAATTATTATGAGCTTTTGTTTTATCATAAAAAAATTGTTTCTTTCGTATAAACTTATTCCAAATAAAATAATATAAATTTATTAATATTTCAAAAACTAGTAAGTTAAAATTTAAAAAATAAATATGTTTTCTGAACACGTTAAAATGTTATGACTATTTCAACAATTATCTATTTTAAAAATAGCTATGAACTTTTGTTTCATCATAAACCAATTGTTTCTATTCATAGAAGCTTATACAAAATAAATAATATTACTTCATTAATATTCCAAAAATTAAAAAGTAAAAGATTTAAAAAATAAATTTATTTACCAAGCAAGCTCCAATAGTTATGATTGCTTGAATAATTATTTATTTTAAATGGTTATGATCTTTTGTTTTGTCATAAAACAATTGTTTCTATTCATACAAGTTTATTCATAATAAAATAATACTAATTTATTAATATTTTGAAAATTAATACGTAGGAGATTTAAAAAATAAATTTGTTTACCAAACAAGTTCAAATAGACATGTTCATTTGAACAATTATCTATTTTAAATCGTTAAGACCTTTTGTTTTATTGCAAAACAATTATTTTTGTTCATTCAAAATTATTCAAAATAAAATAATACTGATTTATTAATATTTTGAAAATTAATAAGAGATTTGAAAACTAAATCTATTTACTAAACCAATTCAAATAGTTATGATTATTTAAAAAATTATCTATCTCAAATCATTGTGATCTTTATTTTGTCATAGAACAATTGTTTTTTTCATGTAAGCTTAATTAGATTAAGATAATATTAATTTAATAATAAAAATAAAAGTATTTTGCCAAACCAATTCAAATAGCTAAGACTATTAGAATAATTATCTATTTCAAATTATTTTGACCTTTTTGTTTAATCATAAAACAATTATTTCAATTCATACAAGCTTATGCGAAATAAAATAATACTTATTTATTAACATTAGAAAAATTAATAAGTAAGAGATTTAAAAAAATAAATCTATTTATTGAACAAGCTCAAATAGATATGACTATTTGAATAATTAACTATTTAAAATCGTTATGACCTTTTGTTTGGTCATAAAACAATTGTTTTAGTTTTAAAAACTTATCTGAAATAAAATAATACTACTTTATTAATATTTCAAAAATTATTAAGCGAGAGTTCTAAAAACTAAAGCTATTTTTTGAACTAGTTCAAATATTTACAACTATTTGAACAAATATTAATCTCAGATTGTTATGATATTTTTTTTTGTCGTAAAAAAATTGTTTTTGATCATACAAGTTTATTCAAATAAATATAATGTTAATTTAATAATACTTCAAAAATTAATAAGTAAAAGGTTATAACTTTTTGTTTAGTCATAAAATAATTGTTTTAATTCATACAAGTTTATTTGAAATAAAATAATACTAATTTACTAATAGTCAAAAATTTATAAGCAAGAGACTTGAAAAAATAAATCTATTTATCAAACAAATTCAAATAGTTATGGTTATTTCAACAATTACCTATTTAAAATCGTTATGAACTTTTGATTTGTCATAAGACAATTGTTTCAGTTTATAAAAGCATATCCAAAATAAAATAGTACTGCTTTGTTAATGTTTCAAAAATTAATAAGTAAGAGATTTAAAAAATAAATCAATTTATCGAATCAGTTCAAATACTTATGGCTATTTGAACAAATATCTATTTTAAATCGTTATTACTTTTCATTTTGTAATAAAATAATTGTTTTTCAACATACAAGCTTACTTGAAATAAAATCATTATTACCTTTCATTTTGTCATAAAACAATTGTTTGTCAACCTACAAGCTTATTTGAAATAAAATAATACTAATTTATTAATATTTAAAGAATTAGTAAGAGATTTAAAAAATAAATTTGTTTGCCGAACTAGTTCAAATGGCTATGACTATTTGAATAATTATCTATTTCAAATTGTTATAATCTTTTGTTCTATCATAAAACAATTATTTCTATTCATACAAGTTTATTCGAAATAAAATAATACTAATTTAATAATATTCTGAAAATCATAACTAAGAGATTTAAAAAATAAATCCGTTTATCAAACTAGTTCAAATAGTTAAGACTATACAAACAATTATCTATTTCAAATTGTTATGATTTTTAGTTTTCTTATAAAACAATTATTTTAGCTTATACAAGTTTATTCGGAATAAAATAAAACTAATTTGTTAATATTTCAAAATTTTATAAGTAAAAGATTTAAAAAATAATTCTATTTATCGAACTAGTTCAAATAAGTATAACTATTTGAATAATTATCTATTTCAAATCATTATTGCTTTTTGTTCTATCATCAAACCGTAATTTTTGTTCATATAAATCTATTAGAAATAAAATAATACTAATTTATTAATATTTAGAAAATTAATCAGTAAAAGATTTAAAAAGTTAATCTCTTTACTAATTGTTTCAAATAGTTTTGGCTATTTGAATAATTATCTATTTCAAATTGTTATAACATTTTGTTTTGTCATCAAATAGTTGGTTTTGTCCATACTATTATGAATAAAATAACACTACTTTAATAATGTTATGAAACTTAATAACCAAGAAAATAAAAAATAAATCTAATTGTCGAACCGTTCAAATAGTTAAGACTATATGAACAATTATCAATTTAAAATCATTATGACCTATTGGTTTGTCATAAAACAATTTTTTTGTTCATACAAGCTTATTCAGATTAAAATAATATAGATTTAATAATATTTCAAAAATTAATAAGTAAGAGATTTGAAAAATAAATTTGCTTATTGAACCAATTCTTATGGTTAAGACTATTATAACAACTATCTATTTCTAATCATTCTAACCTTTTGGTTAGTCGTAAAATAATTGTTTAAGTTCATACAAGCTTATTCGGAATAAATTAATACTAATTTATTAACATTAAAAAATTTAATAAGAAAGAGATTTAAAAAAATAAATCTATTTATCAAACAAGTTCAAATAGTTACTACTCTTTGAACAATTGTCTATTTAAAATCATTATGACCCTTTGTTTTGTCATAAAACAATTGTTTCAATTAGTACAAGCTTATACGAAATAAAATAATACTACTTTATTAATATTTCTAAAATTAGTAAGAAAGAGATTTAAAAAATAAATTTGTTTACTGAATCAATTAAAATAATTATGGCCATTTGAACAATTATCTATTTCAAATATTATGACCTTTGTTTTGTTATAAAACAATTGTTTTTGATCATACAAGCCTATTTGAAATAAAATAATATTAATTAATTAATATTTCAAAAATTAATAAGAGATTTAAAAAATAAATCTGTTTATCAAACCAGTTCGAATAGTTATGACTATTTGAACAATTATTAATCTCAAGTCTTTATGATCTTTGTTTTGTCATAAAATAATTGTTTTTTATCATAGAAGCTTATTTGGTTAAAAATAATACTAATTTAATAATATTCCCAAAATTAATAAGAGATTTAAAAAATAAAATATGTTTATTAAACTAGTTCAAATAGTTAAAACTATAAGAATAATTACCTATTTCAAATCGTTCTGACCTTTTTTTAGTCATAAAATATTTGCTTCATATCATACAAACTTATTTGGAATAAAATAATCCTAATATATTAACATTCAAAAAATTAATAAGCAAGAGATTTGAAAAAATAAATTTGTTTACCAAAAAAGCTCAAATAGTTATGACTATTTCATCAATTACTTATTTAAAATTGTTATGACCTTTGTTTTGTCATAAAACAATCATTTCGATTCATAAAAGCTTATCCAAAATAAAATAATACTAATTTATTAATATTTCAAAAATTATTAAGCAAAAGATTTTAAAAAATAAATGTGTTTTTTGAATAAATTCAAATAGTTACAACTATTTAAACAATTGTATATTTAAAATCGTTATGACCTATTGTTTTGTCGTAAAATAATTGCTTCAGTGCATACAAGTTTATTTGAAATAAAATAACAATAATTTATTAATATTCTAAAAATTAATAAGTAAGCAATTTAAAAGTAAATCTATTTACCAAATCAGTTTAAATAATTATGGCCATTTCAACAATTATTTATTTCAAAGCATTATGAACTTTTTTTTTATCATAAAACAAATGTTTTTCATCGTACAAGTAAAATAAGTAGGAGATTTAAAAAATAATACTAATTTATTAATATGTCAAAATTTAATAAGTAGGAGATTTAAAAAATAAATCTATTTATCGAACCAGTTCCTATTTAAGTAATTACCTATTTCAAATCATTATAACCTTTTGTTCCATTATAAAATAATTATTTTAGTTTGTACAAGCTTATTTAGAATAAAATAATACTAATTTAATAATATTTCAAAAATTAATAACTAAAAGATTTAAAAAAATAAATCTATTTGCCAAAGTAGTTCAAAAAGTTAAGATTATATGAACAATTATCTATTTCAAATTGTTATGACCTTTTTCTTTTGTCATAAAATAATCATTCCAGTTCATACAAGCTTATTTGAAATAAAATGATAAAAATTTATTAATATTCCAAAAATTAATAAGTGATTTAAAAAGTGAATTTGTTTATCGAATCATTTCAAATAATTATGGCCATTTTCAACAATTATCTATTTCAAATCATTTTTACCTTTTTATTGGCCATATAACAAATGTTTTTAATCGTTCAAGCTTATTTAGAATAGAATGATACTAATTTATTAATCTTTCAAAAATTAATAAGAGATTTAAAAAATAAATCTATTTGCCAAACCAGTTCAAATAGTTATGATTATTGGAACAATTGTATACTTCAAATTGTTATAATTTTTTTTATCTTAAAACAATTATTTTTGTTCATACAAGCTTATTCAGAATAAAATAATACTAATATAATAATACTCCAAAAATTAATAACTGAGAGAATTAAAAATAAATTTGTTTGTCGAGCCATTTCAAATATTTAAGACTCTAATAACAATTATCTATTTTAAAATGTTATGACCTTTTATTTTATCATAAAACAATTTTTTGAATTCATACTAGCTTATTTGGAACAAAAAAATAAATTTATTAATATTTCAAAAATTAATAAGTAAGAGATTTAAAAAAATAATTCTATTTACCTAACCAATTCAAATAATTATGACTATTTTAACAATTATCTATTTCAAATCGTTTGACCTCTTATTTTGTCATAAAACAAATTTTTTTTTTTCATATAAGTTTGTTCAGAATAAAGTAATACTAATCTATTAATATTTCAAAAACTAATAAGAGATTTAAAAAATAAATCTATTTATCAAACCAGTTCAAATAGTTATGACTATTTGACAAATTATTTATTTCAAATCCTTATGACTTTTTGTTCTATTGTAAAACAATTGTTTTTGTTCATACAATCTTATTCGGATTAAATAATACTAATTTATTAATATTTTGACAATTAATAAGTAAAAAATTTTAAAATAAATATGTTTACAGAACTAGATCAATTAATGATGACTATATGAATAATTATCTATTTCAAATCGCTATGACCTTTTGTTTTGTCATAAAAGAATTGTTTTAGTTCATATAAGTATGTTGAAATAAAATAATGCCAATTTATTAGTTTTCTAAAAATTAATAATTAAGAGACTTAAAAAATGAATTTTTTTACCAAACAAGTTTAAATAATTATGATAATTTGAATAATTATCTATTTGAAATTGCTATAACCTTTTGTTTTGTCGTAAAATAATTTTTTCTGTTCATAGAAGCCTATTTCAAATAAAATAATATAAAATTATTAATATTATGACAATTAATAAGTAAAAGATTTAAAAAATAAATCTGTTTATCCAACAAGTTCAAATTGTTATGACTATTTAAACAATTATTTATTTTAAACTGTTATGACTTTTGTTTTGCCATAAAACAATTGTTTCTATTCATAAAAGCTTATTCGAATTAAAATAATATTAATTTATTAATATTTCAACAATTAATAAGTAATAGATTTTAAAAATATATATGTTTACTAAATAAGTTCAAATAGTCATAACTGTTTGAATAATTATTTATTTCAAATTGTTATGACCTTTTGTTTGGTATAAAACAATTGTATCAGTTCATACAAGCGTATTTGAAAAAAAATACTAATTTATTAATATTCTAAAAATTATTGAGTAAGAGATTTAAAAAATGAATCTATTTACCAAACAAGTTCAAATAGTTATGACTATTTAAACAATTTTTTATTTTAAATTGTTATGACATTTTGTTTTTTCATAAAACAATTATTTATGTTCATACAAGCTTATTCCAAATAAAATAATATAAATTTATTAATTTTCCAAAAACTAATAAGTAAAAATTTTAAAAATAAATCTATTTTTTGAACACCTTTAAATGGCTATGACATTTTGTTTTGTCATAAACCGATTGTTTTTGTTCATACAAGCATATTCAAAATAAAATAATACTAGTTTATTAATATTCCAAAAATTAATAAGTAAAAGATTTAAAAAATAAATCTGTTTACTAAGCAAGTTCAATTAGTTATGACTATCTGAACAATTATTTTATTTCAAATAGTTATGATCTTTTGTTTTGTCATAAAATAGTTGTTTCTGTTCATACAAATTTATTCAAAAAAAATAATACTAATTTATTAAAATTTTGAACACTAATAGGTAGGAGATTTAAAAAATTAATCTATTTACGGAACAAGTTCAAATAATCATGTCCATTTGAACAATTATCTAATTTGAATTGTTATGACCTTTTGTTTTGTCATAAAATAATTGTTTCTGTTCATGCAAAATTATTCAGAACAAAATAATACTGATCTATTAATATTTTGAAAATTAATAAGAGATTTAAAAACTAAAATTGTTTACTGAATTAGTTCAAATAGTTATGCCTATTTGAATAATTATCTATCACAAATCATTAAGATCTTTATTTTGTCATAAAACAGTTGTTTCTTTCCATATAAGCTTATTCAAATTATAATAATATTAATTTAATAATATTTTAAAAATTAATCAGTAAGATATTTAAAAAATAAATGTGTTTGTCAAACTAGTCCAAATTGTTAAAACTATTATAACAATTATCTAGTTCAAATTGTTCTGACCTTTTGTTTAGTAATAAAACAATTATTTCAATTTATACAAGCTTATTCAGAATAAAATAATACTATTTTATTGACATTCAAAAAGTTAGTGAGCAAGAGATTTAAAAAAATAAATCATTTACCAAACTCAAATAGATTTAACTATTTGAACAATTATCTATTTAAAGTCGTTATGACCTTTTGTTTTGTCATAAAACAATTGTTTCAGTTCATAAAAACTTTTTCGAAATACTACTTTATTAGTATTTCAAAAATTAATAAGCAAGAGATTTAAAAACTAAAGTTATTTTTCGAACTAGTTCAAATAGTTATGACTATTTGAACAAATATCAATCTCAATTCATTATGATATTTGTTTTCTCATAAAACAATTATTTCTGATTATACAAGCTTATTTGGATAAAAATAATACTAATTTAATAATATTCCAAAAATCAATAAGAGATTTTAAAAAAAGTGTTTGCTGAACCAGTTCAAATAGTTAAGACTATTAGAATAATTATCTATTTCAAATCATTCTAACCTTTTGGTTAGTCATATAATAATTGTTTCAGTTCATACAAGCTTATTTAGAATAAAATAATACTAATTTATTAACATTTAAAAAATTAATAAGCAAGAGATTTGAATAAATAAATTTGATTACTGAACAAGTTCAAATAGTTATGACTATTTGAATAATTATCTATTTAAAATCGTTATGACCTTTTGTTTTGTTATAAAACAATTGTTTTAGTTTTTGAAAACTTATCCAAAATAAAATGATACTACTTTATTCATATTTTGAAAGTTAATAAGGAAGAGATTTAAAAAATAAATCAATTTACTAAATCAGTTCAAATACTTATGGCCATTTGAACAACAATCTATTTCAAATAGCTATTACCTTTCGTTTTGTCATAAAACAATTATTTTTCAACACACAAGCTTATTCCAAATAAAATAATACTAATTTACTAATATTTCAAGAATTAATTAAAGATTTAAAAAATAAATCTGTTTACCATACTAGTTCAAATAGTTATAACTATTTGAACAATTATCTATTTCACATTGTTATATTTCAAATCATTTTGACCTTTTGTTAGTCATATAATAATTGTTTCAATTCATAAAAGTTTATTTGGAGTAAAATAATACTAATTTATTAACGTTCAAAAAATTAATAAGTAAAAGATTTGAAAAAATAAATTTGTTTACTGAACAAGTATAGATAGTTATGACTATTTGAATAATTATCTATCTAAAATTGTTATGACCTTTCGTTCTGTCATAAAACAATTGTTTTAGTTCATAAAAGCTTATCCAAAATAAAATAATACTACTTTAGTAATTTTTTGAAAGTTAATAAGTAAAAGATTTAAAACATAAATCAGTTTACTGAATCAATTCAAATAATTATGGCCATTCAATTATTAATATCTATTTCAAATCATTGTTACCTTTTGTTTTGTCATAAAACAATTGTTTTTCAACATACAAGTTTATTCAAAATAAAATAATACTAATTTGCTAATATTTCAAGAATTAATATGAGATTTAAACGATAAATTTGTTTACTGAACTAGTTGATATAGTTATGACTATTTGAACAATTATCTATTTCAATTTGTTATAACCTTTTTTTCTATTATAAAACAATTGTTTCTATTCACAAAAGGTTGTTTGGAAGAAAATAGTACTAATTTAGGAATATTCTAAAAATTAATAACTAAGAGATTTAAAAAATAAATTCATTTGTCGAACTAGTTCAAATAGTTAAGACTGTATAAACAATTATCTATTTCAACTTGTTATGACCTTTTGTTTTGTCATAAAACAATTATTTTAACTTATACCAGCTTATTTGAAATAGAATGAAACTAATTGATTAATATTTCAAAAATTTGTAAAAGATTTAGAAAATAATTCTATTTACCGAACTAGTTCAAATAATTATTACTATTTGAACAATTATCTATTTAAAATCATTATTACTTTTTGTTTTGTCATAAAACAATTGTTTTTGTTAATATAAGTTCGTTAAAAAAAATAATACTAATTTATTAATATTTACCAAATTAATCAATAAGAGATTTAAAAAGTAAATCTATTTACCAAAGTATTTCAAATAATTTTGACTATTTGAATAATTATCTATTTCAAATTGTTATAACATTTTATTTTGTCATCAAATAATTAGTTCTATTCAAACTATTTTATTCATAATAAAATAATATTAATTTAATAATATTTTGAAACTTAATAACCAAGAAAACTAAAAAATAAATATAATAGCCAAACCAATTCAAATAGTTAAGATTATATGAACGATTATCTATTTCAAATCATTATGACTTTTTCTTTTGTCGTAAAACAATTGTTTTGTTTGTACAAGCTTATTTTGATTAAAATAACACTAATTTAATAATATTTCAAAAATTAAGAAGTAATAAATTTAAAAAATAAATTTGTTTGCCAAATCAATTCAAATGGTTAAGACTATTAGACAAATTATCTATTTGAAATTGTTCTGACCTTTTTTTAGTCATAAAATAATCATTTCAATTCATAAAAGCTTGTTATTAAGATTCAAAAAATTAATTAGAAAGAGGTTTAAAAAAATAAATCTATTTGCCGAATAAGTTCAAATAGTTTTTGCAATTTTTTGGGTTAATACAAGCTTAAATGGAATAAAATAATACTAATTTATTAATATTTCCTAAAATAATAAGTAAGAAATTTATAAAATAAATCTATTTACTAAATCAATTAAAATAACTCTGGCTATTTGAACGGTTATCTATTACAAATCATTATGACCTTTTGTTTTGTCATAAAACAATTATTTTTGTTTATATAACTTCATTCAAAATAAAATAATAGTAATCTATAAATATTCCAAAAATAATTGTTTTATGATGAAAAATAATTATTTTATAACAAAAGAAAAGGTCAAATGGCCATAATTATTTGAACTGATTCGATAAATTGATTTATGTTTTGAATCTCTAACTTATCGATTTTTAAAATGTTAATAAAGTAATATTATTTTATTTTAGATAAGCTTTTATGAACTGGAATAATTATTTTATGATAAAATAAAAAGTCATAACGATTTTAAATAGATAATTATTCAAATAGTCATAACTATTTAAATTTGTTTAGTAAATAGATTTATTTTTTTAAAATTTCTTGCTTATTAATTTTTTGAATGTTAATAAATTAGTATTATTTTGTTTTGAATAGGCATGTATGAACTGAAATAGTTATTTTATGACTAAACAAAAGATCAAAATGATTTGAAATAGAAATTGTTCTAATAGTATTAACTATTTGAATTGGATCAACAAACATATTTATTTTTTAAATCCTCATTAACTTTTAGAATATTATTAATTTACCAATATTTTAGAATTGGTTTATGACAAACAAATGGTCATAATGATTTAAAATAGATAATTTTTCAAATAGTCATAACTATTCGAAAATAAGCTTGCATAAATACAACCAATTGTTTTATGACAAAACAAAAGCTCATAATATTTTGAAATAAATAATTATTGAAATAGTCATAACTATTTCAACTTGTGTGGTAAGCATATTCATTATTTTTATTCTCTTACTCTTCAATTTTTAAAATATTAATAAATTAGTATTATTTTATTTCAAATATGAGTATATGAACTGAGACAATTGTTTTATTACAAAACAAAAGGTCATAATGATTTGAAATAGATAATTATTGAAATAGTCATGACTATTTGAACTTGTTTGGTAAATATATTTTTTTAAAATCTTTTACATATAAATTGTCAAATTATTAATAAATTAATATTATTTTAATTTGAATAAGCTTCTATGAGGAGAAACAATTGTTTTACGATGAAACAAAAAGTCATAACAATTTGAAACAAAATAATTGTTCAAATAGTCATAATGATTTGAACTTGTTCAGTAAACATATTCATTTTTTAAATACTTTACGTATTAATTGTCTTAATATTAATAAATTTGTATTATTTTCTTCAAAATAAACTTGTATGAACAAAAAAAATCTTTTTTATCATGAAACAAAAAATTATAGCAATTTCAAATAGATAATTGTTCAAATAGTCATAATTATTTAAATTTGTTTGGAAAACTGATTCATTTTTTAAATCTCTTAATTATTAAATTTCATAATATTTTGAACTTGGTATTATTTTATTTAGAATAAGCTTTATATGAACTGAAATAATTTTTTTATGATAAAAGAAAAGTTTATAACGATTTGAAATAAACAATTATTCAAATAGTTATGACTATTTGATTTAGTTCAATAAACATATTTATTTTAAATTTTTTACTTATTAATTGTCAAAATATTAATAAATTAGTATTATTTTAATCTGAATAAGCTTGTATGAACAAAAACAATTGTTTTATAACAAAACAAAAATTCATAACAATTTGAAATAAATAATTGCTTAAATAGTCATCACTATTCAAATCGGTTTAATAAACAGATTTATTTTTTAAATCTCTTAGTAGTTTTCAAAATATTAATAGATTAGTATTATTTTATTTCAAATAAACTTATATGAACAAAAATAAGTGTTTTATGACAAAACACAAACAAAGGTCATAACGATTTGAAATAAATAATTGTTCAAATATTCATAATTATTTGAATTGGTTAGGTAAACAAAATTATTTTTTAATTCACTTATTAATTTTTAAAATATTAATAAATCTATTTTATTTTATTTTGAATAAGCTAGTATGATTTGAAAAAATTATTTTATGACAAAACAAAAGGTCATAACAATTTGAAATAGATAATTGTTTATAGTCTTAACAATTTGAATCGGTTTGATAAAAAAATTTATTTTTTAAATCTCTTAATTATTAATTTTTGAAACATTATTAGATTACTATTATTTTATTTCAAATAAGCTTGTATGAACAAAAATAATTGTTTTATATTAGAACAAAAGGTTATCACAATTTGAAGTATACAATTACTTAAATAGTCAAAATAATTTGAACTGATTTGGTAAATAGATTATTTTTTAAATCTCTTACCTATTAATTTTTGAAAGATTAATAAATTAGTATTATTTTATTCCAAATAAGCTTGTATGATAAAAAAACAATTGTTATATGACCAAACAAAAGGTAATAATGATTTGAAATAGATAATTGTTGAAATTGCCATAATTATTTGAACTAATTTGGAAACAAATTCACTTTTTAAATCACTTATTAATTTTTGGAATATTAATAAATTATTATTATTTTATTTCAAATAAGCTTGTATAAACTGAAACATTTGTTTTATGACAAAACTAAAGGTCATAACGATTTTAAATAAATAATTGTTCAAATAGTTGTAACTATTTGAATTTGTTTGGTATATGAATTTTTTTTTAACTCTTGCTTATTAATTTTTGAAATATTAAGGAAGCTTTTATGAATTGAAACAATTTTTTACGATAAATCAAAAGGTTATAACGTTTTTAAATAGACAATTGTTCAAATAATAATAACTATTTGAACTTTTTCGGTAAACAAATTTATTTTTTTAAATCACATTCTTATTGATTTTTCAAATGTTAATAAATTAGTATTAATTTGTTTTGAATAAGCTTGTATGAACTAAAACAATTGTTTTAAGACTAAACAAAAGATTAGAATGATTTGAAATAGATAATTATTCTAATAGTCTCAACCATTTGAACTGATTCAGTAAACAAATTTATTTTTTAAAATCTTTTACTTATTAATTGCTAAAATATTATTAAATTAGTATTATTTTAATCCGAATAAGCCTGTACGAACAAAATAATTGTTTTATGATAAAAGAAAAGGTCATAACGATTTGAAACAGATAATTGTTTACATAGTCTTAACTATTTAACTGGTTTGGTAATTAGATTTATTTTTTTGATTTTCTTGGTTATTAAGTTTCAGAATATTATTAAATTAGTATTATTTTATTTCAAATAAAATAGTATGAATAGAACCAATTGTTTGGTGACAAAATAAAAGGTTATAACAATTTAAAATAAATAATTATTCAAATAGTCAAAACTATTTGAAATGGTTTAGTAAGCAAATTTACTTTTTAAATCTCTTACAGATTAATTTTCTAAATATTCACAAATTAATATTATTTTATTAAGACCAAACTTATATTAACAAAAACAATTGTTTTATGATAAAACAAAAAGTAATAATGATTTGAAATAGATAATTGTTTAAATAGTTATAATTATCTGAGTTGGTGTAGTAAATAGAATTATTCTCTAAATCTCTTATAAATTTTTGAAATATTAATGAATTAGTTTTATTCTATTCTGAATAAGCTTGTATGAGCTAAAATAATTGTTCTATTTCGAATAAGCTTGAAACAAATAATTGTTCATATAGTCTTAACTGTTTAAACTGGTTCGACAAATGGATTTATTTTTTAAATCTTTTAGTTATTAATTTTTAGAATATTACTAAATTAGTATTTATTTTATTCTGAATAAGCTTGTATGACCAGAAACAATTGTTTTATGATAGAACAAAAGGTTATAACAATTTGAAATAAATAAATGTTCAACTAGTCATAAGTATTTGTACCAGTTCAGTAAATAGATTTACTTTTTAAATCTCTTATTAATTCTTGAAATAATAATAAATTAGTATTACTTTGTTTTGAATAAGCTTGTATGTTGAAAAACAATTGTTTTATAACAAAACAAAAGGTAATAACAATTTGAAAAGGATAGTTGTTCAAATGGCCATAATTATTTGAACCAATTCAATAAACTGATTTATTTTTTAAATCTCTTACTTATTAATTTTTGAAATATTAATAAAGTAGCATTATTTTATTTTGGATAAGCTTTTACAAACTAAAACAATTGTTTTATGACAAAACAAATGATCATAATGATTTTAAATAGATAATTGTTCAAATAGTCATAACTATTTAAACTTTTTCAATAAACAGTTTATTTTTTCAAATCTCATGCTCATTAATTTTTTTAAAGTTAATAAATTAGTATTGTTTTTTGCCAAATAGGCTTGTATGAACTGAAACAATTATTATATGACTACATAAAAGGTCAAAATAATTTGAAATAGATAATTATTCTAATAGTCTTAACTATTTGAACTGGTTCGACAAACACATTTATTTTAAATCTCTTATGAATTTTTGAAATATTATTAAATTAGTATTATTTTTATTCGAATAAGCTTGTATGATCAGAAATAATTGTTTCATGAGAAAATATAGATCATAATCATTTGAGATTCATATTTGTTCAAATAGTCATAACTATTTAAACTGTTTCAAAAAATAGCTTTAGTTTTTAAATCTCTTACTTATTAATTTTTGAAATATTAATAAAGTAGTATTATTTTATTCTAATAAGGTTTTATGACAAAACAAAAGGTCATAACGACTTTAAATAGATAATTGTTCAAACAATCAAATCTATTTAAACTTGTTCAGCAAACAGATTTATTTTTTTAAATCTCTTGCTCACTAATTTTTTGAATGTTAACAGATTAGTATTATTTTATTCTGAATAAGCTTGTATGAACTTAAATATTTATTTTATGACTAAACAAAAGGTCAAAACAATTTCAATTAAATAATTGTTCAATAGTCTTAACTATTTGAACTGGTTTGGTAAACATATTTATTTTTTAAATCTCTTACTTACAATTTTTGGAATATTATTAAATTAGTATTATTTTAATCAAAATAAGCTTGTATGGAAAGAAACAATTGTTTTATGAAAAACTAAAGATCATAACTATTTTATATAGATAATTGTTCAAATAGTCATAACTATTTAAACTATTTCGGTAAACAGATTTAGTTTTTAAATCTCTTTTTAATTTTCAAAATATTAATAGATCAGTATTAATTTATTTTGACTAATTTTGCATGAATAGAAACAATTTTTTTATCACAAAACAAAAGGTCATAATGATTTGAAATAGATAATTGTTCAAATGGACATGACTATTTAAACTTATTCAGTAAACAGATTTATTTTTTAAATCTCCTACCTTTTAATTTTTAGAATATTAGTAAATTAGTATTATTTTATTTCTAATAAACTTGTATGAATATAAACAATTGTTTTTATGGTAAAAAAAGATTATAACTATTTGAAATAAATAATTATTCAAACAGTCATAACTATTTTAACTTACTCGGTAAACAAATTTATTTTTAAAATTTTTTACTTATTAATTTTTGGAATATTATTATATTTGTATTATTTTATTTCAAATATGCATGTATGAATAGAAACAATTGGTTTATGACAAAACAAAGGTCATAACTATTTAATGTGTTCAAAAAATAGATTTATTTTTAAAATTTTTACCTATTAATGTTTAGAATATTAATAAATTTATATTATTTTATTTGGAATAAGCTTGTATGAGCAAAAACAATTATTTTATAACAAAACAAAATGTCATAATGATTTGAAATAAAAAATTATTCAAATAGTCATAACTATTTGAACTTGTTTAGTAAATAGATTCATTTTTTAAATCTCTTGTTAATTTTTACAATATTAATAAATTAGTATTACTTTATTTTGAATAAGCCTATATGAGCTTATACAATTGTTTTATGATGAAACAAAAGGTTATAACAATTTAAAATAAATAAGTATTCAAATAGTTATGATTATTTGAACTTGTTCGATAAACATATTTATTTTAAAAATCTTTTACTTATTAATTGTTGAAATATTAATAAATTAATATTATTTTAATCCGAGTAAGCTTGTATGAACAAAAACAATTGTTTTATGACAAAAGAAAAGGTCAAAATGATTTAAAATAAATAATTGTTCAAATAGTCATAACTATTTGAACTTATTTCATAAACAAATTTATTTTTTAAATCCTTCACTTTTTAATTGTCTAAATATTCATAAATTTTATTAGTTTAATTGAAATAAGCTTGTATGAATAGAAAAAATTATTTTATGACGAAACAAAAGGTTATAGTGATTTGAAATAGGTAATTGTTCAAATAGTCATAACTATTTAAACTTATTCGATAAACTGATTTAGTTTTTAAATCTCTTACTTACTAACTTTTGGAATATTAATAAATTAAAATTATGTTATTTCAAATAAGCTTGTACAAATAGAAATAATTATTTTGTTACAAAACAAAAGGTCATAATGATTTGACATATATTATTGTTCAATCAGTCATAACTATTTACACTGGTCAGGCCAACAGATTCATTTTTTAGATCCGTTACTTATTAATTTTCAGAATATTAATAAGTTAGCGTTACTTTATTTCAAACAAAATCGCATCAATAGAAACAATTCTTTTATGACAAAACAAATGGTAATAACAATTTAAAATAAACAATTGTTCAAATTTTTATAACTAATTGAACTGGTTTGGTAAACAGATTTATTTTTTAAATCTCTTATTAATTTTTAAAATGTTAATAAATTAATATTATTTTTTTCGAACAAACTTATATGAACAAAAACATTTGTTTTACAGCAAAACAAAAACATTTGTTTTACAACAAAAGGTCTTAATGATTTGAAATAGATAATTATTTGTAATAGTCATAACTATTTGAACTATTTCAAAAAATAGATTTAATTTTTAAATCTCTTATTAATTTTCAAAATATTAATAGATAAATATTATTTTATTATGAACAATTTTGCATGAACAGAAACAATTGTTTAATTACAAAACAAAAGGTTATAACAATTTGAAATAGATAACTGCTCAAATGGACATGACTATTTGAATTTGTTCGGTAAGCAAATTTATTTTTTAAATCTCCTACCTATTAATTTTTAGAATTAATATTATTTTATTCCGGTAAACTTGTATGAATAGAAACAATTGTTTTATGACAAAACAAAAGAACATAACTATTTGAAATAAATAATTTTTAACCAATCATAGCTATTTGAATTTGCTTGGTAAATAGATTTATTTTGTTAAATCTTTTACTTATTAATTTTTGGAATATGAATAAACTAGTGTTATTTTATTTCAAATATGCATTTATGAACAAAAACAATTGGTTTATGACAAAACAAAAGGTCATAACTATTTGAAATAAATAATTACTTAAATAGTCATAACTATTTAAATGTGTTTTATGACAAAATAGTCTTAACTATTTAAGTTGGTTTGGCAAACACATTTATTTTTTAAATCTCTTACTTATTAAGTTTTGGAATATTATTAAATTAGTATTATTTTAATCTGAATAAGTTTGTATGAAAAGAAACAATTGTTTTATGACAAAATAAAGATCATAATGATTTGAGATAGATAATTATTCAAATAGTCATAACTATTTGAACCATTTCAGTAAATAGATTTAGTTTTTAAATCTCTTATTAATTTTCAAAATATTAATAGATCAGTCTTATTTTATTCTAAATAATTTTGCATGAATAGGAACAATTGTTTTATAACAAAATAAAAAGGTCATAACGATTTGAAATAGATAATTGTTCAAATGGACATAACTATTTGAACTTGTTTGGTAGGCATATTTATTTTTAAATGGCCTACCTATTACTTTTCAAAATATTAATAAATTAGTATTATTTTATTCTAAATAAACTTGTGTGAATAGAAACAATTGCTTTATGACAAAAGAAAAGATCATAACTATATTAAATAAATAATTGTTCAAACAATTATAACTATTTGAACTTACTTAGTAAACATATTTATTTTTTAAATCTTTTACTTATTAATTTTTGGAATATTAATAAAATAGTATTATTTTATTTTGAATATGCTTGTATGAACAAAAACAATTGGTTTATGACAAAATGAAAGGTTATAACTATTTGAAATAGATAATTGTTCAAATAGTCATAACTATTTGAATGTGTTTAGAAAATAGATTTATTTTTTAAATTTTTACTTACTAATTTTTGGAATATTAATAATTTATATTATTTTATTCAGTATAAGCTTGTATGAACAGAAACAATTATTTTATAATAAAATAAAAGGTCATAATGATTTGAAATAGATAATTGTTCAAATAATCATAACTATTTGAACTTGTTCGGTAAATAGATTCATTTTTTAAATCTCTTACTCATTAGTTTTCAGAGTATTAATAAATTAGCATTATTTTATTTTGAATAAGCCTATATGAACTGATATAATTGTTTTAAGACAAAACAAAAGGTCATAACAATTTGAAATAGGTAATTATTCAAATAGCTATGACTATTTAAACTTGTTCAGGAAACATATTTATTTTTAAAATCTTCTACTTATTAATTGTCAAAATATTAATAAACTAATATTATTTTAATCCGAATAAGCTTGTATGAAAAAAAACAATTGTGTTATGACAACACAAAGAGTCATAACGATTTAAAATAAATATTTTTTCAAATAATCATAACTATTTGAACTTTTTCCTTAAACAGATTTATATTTTAAATCTTTTACTTATTAATTATTTGAATGATAATAAATTTGCATTATTTTAATTGAAAAAAGCTTGTAGGAATAGAAAAAGTTATTTTATGACAAAACAAAAGGTTATGATGATTTAAAATAGGCAATTCTTCAAATGGTCATAACTATTTGAACTTGTTCGATAAACAAACTTAGTTTTTAAATATCTTATTTATTAATTTTTGAAATATTAATAAATTAGAATTATGTTATTCCCAATAAGCTTGTATGAATAGAAACAATTGTTTTGTGACAAAATAAATGTTCATAACAATTTAAAATAGATAATTGTTCAAATAGTTATAACTATTTACACTAGTCAGGCCAATAGATTCATTTTTTAAATCTGTTACTTATTAATTTTTAGAATAATAATAAATTAGCATTACTTTATTTCGAATAAGATTGTATCAATAGAAATAATTGTTTTATGACAAAAAAGTCATAACGATATGAAATCAATAATTGTTTAAATTGTTATAACTAATTGAACTAGTTTGGCAAATAAATTTATTTTTTAAATCTTTTATTAATTTTTAAAATATTAATAAATTAATATTATTTTATTCTAAACAAACTTATATGAACAAAAACATTTGTTTTACAACAAAACAAAATGACATAACGATTTGAAATAGATAATTAATCATATAGCCTTATCTATTTGAATAGGTTCAACAAATAAATTTATATTTTGAATCTCTTAATTATTAATTTTCATAATATTATTATATTAGTATTATTTTATTCGAATAAGCTTGTATGAACATAAATAATCTTTTTATGACAAAACAAAAAATTATAATGACTTGAAATATATAATTGCTCAAATAGTCATAATTATTTGAGCTAGTTCAGTAAATAGATAATCTCCTACTTGTTAATTTTTGAAATATTAATAAATTAGCATTATTTTATTTTGAATAGGCTTATATGATAAAAACAATTGTTTTACGACAAAACAAAAGTTCAAAATGATTTGAAATAGATAATTGTTCAGATGGCCGTAACCATTTTAATTGATTTAATAAACTAATTTATGTTTTTAATCTCCAATTTCTTAATTTTTGAAATATTAATAAAGTAATTTTTTTTCGCAATTTTTGAAATATTAATAAATTAATATTATTTTTATTTTGGATAAGCTTTTATGAAATGAAACAATTGTTTTATGATAAAACAAAAGGTCATAACGATTTTAATATGGTAATTGTTCAAATAGTCATAACTATTTGAACTTGTTTGGTAAACAGATTTATTTTTTAAATTCCTTGCTTATTAATTTTTTGAATATTAATAAAATAGTATTATTTTATTTTGAATAAGCATGTATGAACTGAAACAATTATTTTATGACTAAACAAAAAGTCAAAACGATTTGAAAGATAATTGTTCTAATAATCTTAACTATTTGAATGAGTTTAGCAAATACATTTATTTTTTAAATCTCTTACTTATTAATTTTTAAAATATTATTAGTTTAGTAATATTTTGCTCCGAATAAATTTGTATAGATAGAAATAATTGTTTTATGACAAAACAAAGATCATATCAATTTGAGTTATATAATTATTCAAATAGTCATAACTATTTGAATTGGTCTGATAAACAAATTTAGTTTTTAAATCTCTTATTAATTTTTAAAATATTAATAAATTAGTATTATTTTATTCTGAATAATTTTATATGAATAGAAACAATTGTTTAATGACAAAACAGAAGATCATAACGATTTGAAATAAATAATTATTTAAATAGTCATAACTATTTGAACTCACTCAGTTAACAGATTTATTTTTTAAATCTTTTACTTATTAATTTTTGAAATTTTAATAAATTAGTATTATTTTATTCCAAATAAGCTCTTATGAATACAAACAGTTAGTTTATGACAAAACAAAAGGTCATAATGATTTGAAATAGATAATTGTTCAAATAGTCATAACTATTTGAACATGTTCAGAAAACATATTTATTTTTAAAATTTTTACTTAATAATCTTTGGAGTATTAGTAAATTTATATTATTTTATTTGAAATAAGCTTGTCTAAATAGAAACAATTGTTTTATGGTAAAACAAAAGGTTATAATGATTTGAAATAGATAATTGTTCAAATAGTCGTAACTATTTGAACTTGTTTGGTAAGCATATTCATTTTTTAAATCTCTTACTCATTAATTTTTTGAATAGTAATAAGTTAGTATTATTTTATTTCGAATAAGCTTGTATGAATTGATACAATTGTTTTATGATGAAACAGAAGGCCATAACAATTTGAAATAGATAATTAATCAAATAATTATTACTATTTGAACTTGTTCGATAAACATATTTATTTTTTTAAATCTTTTACTTATTAATTGTCAAAAATATTAATAAATTAATATTATTTTAATCTGAATAAGGTAGTGTGAACAAAAATAATTGTTTTATGACAAAAACAAAAGGTCATAATAATTTGAAATAAATAATTATTGAAATAGTTAGAATTATTTGAAATTATTCAGTAAACAAAATTGAAATAAGCTTGTATAAATAGAAAATATTATTTTATGACAATACAAAAGGTTATAGCAATTTGAAATAGGTAATTGTTCAAATAGCCATAACTATTTGAACTTGTTTGGTAAATAGATTCATTTTTTAAATCTCTTACTTATTAATTTTTGGAATATTAATAAATTAGAATTATGATATTCTAAATAAGCTTGTACGAACAGAAACAATTGTTTTGTGACAAAACAAAAGGTCAAAATGATTTGAAATAGATAGTTGTTCAAACAGTCATAACTATTTGCACTGGTTAGGCTAACAGCTACATTTTCTAAATCCGTTACTTATTATTTTTTAGAATATTAATAAATTAGCATTACTTTATTCCAAATAAGATTGTATAAACAGAAATAATTGCTTTATGATAAAACAAATGGATTTGAAATAAAATAATTGTTCAAATTGTTATAACTAATTGAATTGGTTTGGCAAACAAATTTATTTTTTAAATCTCTTATGTATTAATTTTTGAAATATTAATAAATTAATATTATTTTATTCCGAACAAAGTTATATGGACAAAAACATTTTTTTTATGACAAAACAAAAGGTAATAACGATTTGAAATAGATAATTATTCAAATAGTCATAATTATTTGAAATAGTTTTGTAAACAAAATTGTTATGACTTTTTGTTTTGTCATAAAACAATTGTTTCTATTCATATAAGCTTATTCAGATTAAAATAATATTAATTTATTAATATCTCAACAATTAATAAGTAAAAGATTTAAAAAATAAATATGTTTACTAAACAAGTTCAAATAGTCATGACTATTTGAATAATTATCTGTTTCAAATCATTGTGACCTTTTTTTTTTTCCAATAAGACAATTGTTTTAGTTAATATAATCTTATTTGAAATAAAATAATTCTAATTTATTAATATAATGAAAATTAATAATAGAATTAAAAAAAAATGAATCTATTTACTGAACAATTCAAATAGTTATGACTATCTAAATAATTATCTATTTCAAAAACATTATGACTATTCATGTTGTCATAAAATAATTGAATCTGTTCATGCAAGCTTATTTCAAATAAAATAAGATAAATTTATTAAAATTTCAAAAATTAATAACTAAAAATTTAAAAGATAATATGTTTTCTGAACACGTTCAAACAGTTATGACAATTTGAACAATTATCAATTTCAAATCATTATGATAATTAGTTTTTTCATAAACCAATTGTTTCTATTCATACAAGCCTATTTGGAATAAACTAATGCTAATTTATTAATATTTCTAAAATTAATAAGTAAAAGATTTAAATAATAAATCTGTTTAACAAGCAAGTTCTAATAGTTATGACTATTTGAACAATTATATATTTCAAATTGTTATGATCTTTTGTTTTGTCATAAAATAATCGTTTATATTCATACAAGTTTATTTGGAATAAAATAATACTAATTTATTATTATTCTAAAAATTAATAAGTTAAAGATTAAAAAAACAAATCTGTTTACTGAACAAGTTCAAATAGTCATGTCCATTTAAACTGCTATCTGTTTCAAATCTTTATGACATTTTGTTTTGTCGTAAAATAATTGTTTCTATTCATACAAAATTATTCAAAATAAAAAAAATACCAATTCATTACTATTTCACAAATTAATAAGGATTCAAAAATAAATGTGTTTTCCAAACCAGTTCAAATAGTTAAGACTATTAGAACAACTCTCTATTCCAAATTATTCTAATATTTTGTTTAGTAAAAAAATAATTACTTTAGTTTATACATGGTTATTCGAAATATAATAATACTAATTTATTAACATTCAAAAAATTAATAAGTAAGAAATTAAAAAAAATCTATTTATCGAATAAGTTCAAATAGTTATGACTATTTAAGCAATTATCTATTTAAAATCATTATGACCTTTTTATTTTATCATAAAACAACCATTTCAATACATAAAAGTTTATTTGAAATAAAATACTATTTCTTTATTAATATTTCAAAAATTGATAAGTTAGAGATTTAAAAAATAAATTAGTTAATCAAATTAGTTCAAATAATTATAGCCATTTGAACAATTATCTATTTCAAATCATTATGAACTTTTTATTTTGTCATAAAGCAATTGTTTTTCATCATACAAGCCTATTTGGAATAAAATAATACTAATTTACTAATATTTCAAAAATTAGTAAGTAAGGGATTTAAAAACTTAACCTATTTACCGAACCAGTTTAAATTGTTCTAACTATTTGAATAATTATATATTTCGAATTATTATAACCTTTTGTTATCTCATAAAATAATTATTTTGCTTCACACAAGTTTATTCGAAATAAAATAATACTAATATAATAGTATTTTGTAAATTAATAACTAAGAGATTTAAAAAATAAATTTGTTTGCTAAACTAGTTCAAATAGTTAAGGCTATATGAACAATTCTTTATTTCAAATTATTATGACCTTTTATTTTGTCATAAAATAATTTTTTCAGTTCTTACTAACTTATTCGGAATAAAATAAAGCATATTTATTAATATTTATTAAAAAAAAATTTGTTTGCCTAACTAGTTCAAATAATTATGATTATTGGAACAATGATCTATTTAAAATCGTTATGACCATTTATTTTGTCATAAAACAAATGTTTTTGTTCTATCATAAAACAAATATTTTTGTTCATATAAGTTTGTTTAGAATAAAATAATATTAATTTATTAAGATTTTAAAAATTAAGAAGTAAGAAATTTAAAAAATAAATAAGTTTACTAAACTAGTTCAATTAGCCATAGCTATTTGAATAATTATTTATTTCAAATTATTATGACCATTTGTTTTGTCATAAAACAATTGTTTCTATTCATACAGTTTTATTTGGAATAAAGTAATACTAATTTATTAATATTCTAAAAATTAATAAGTAATAGATTTAAAAAGTGAATCTATTGGCCTGACCAGTGCAAATAGTTATGACTATTTGAACAATTATCTATTTCAAATTGTTATGACCTTTTGTTTTATCACAAAATAATTGTTTTTGTTTGTACCAACTTATTTGAAATAACATAATTCTATTTTATTAATATTCTAAAAAATAATAAGTAAGAGATTTAAAAAATGAATTTGCTTACCGAATGAGTACAAACAATTATAACTATTTGAATGATTATTTATTTAAAATTGCTATAACCTTTTGTTTTGTCATAAAACAATTTTTTTAATTCACACATGCTTATTTCAAATATAATTATACAAATTTATTAATATTCAAACAACTAATAAGTAAAATTTCAAAAAATAAATTTGTTTATCAAATAAGTTCACAGAGTTATGACTATTTGAACAATTATTTATTTCAAGTCATTATGACTTTTTGTTTTGTCATGAGACAATTGTTTTCTTCATACAAGCCTATTTGGATTAAAATAATATTAATTTATTAATATTTTAAAAATTAATAAGTAAAAGATTTTAAAATAAATATATTTATCGAGCAAGTTCAAATAGTCATGACTATTTGAATAATTATCTGTTTCAAATGTTATGACCTATTGTTTGGTCATAAAATAATTGTATCAGTTCATATAGGCTTATTCAAAATAAATATCACAAATTTATTAGTATTCTAAAAATTAATGAGTAAGAGATTTAAAAAAATGAATATGTTTACTAAACAAGTTCAAATAGTAATGACTATTTCAACAATTATCTATTTCAAATCATTATGACCTTTTATTTTGTCATAAATCAATTGTTTCTATTCATACAAGCTTATTCTGAATAAAATAATTAAATTTATTCATATTCCAAAATTTAATAAGTAAAAATTTAAAAAATAATTTTTTTTTCTTAACATGTTCAAATAGTTCTAACTATTTGAACAATTATCGTTTTCGAATAGTTATGACCTTTTGTTTTGTCATAAACTAATTGTTTCTATCCATAAAGCTTATTTGAAATAAAATAATACTAATTTATTAATATTTCAAAAATTAATAAGTAAAAGATTTAAAAAAATAAATCTGTTTACTGAGTAAACTCAAATAACTATGACTGTTTGAACAATTTTTATTTCAAATAGTTATGATATTTTGTTTTGCCATAAAACAGTTGTTTCTATTCATACAAGTTTATTTGGAATAAAATAATACTACTTTATTAATATTCTGCAAATTGATAGGTAGGAGATTTAAAAAATAAATTTGTTTACTAAACAAGTTCAAGTAGTCATGTCTATTTGAACAATTATTTATTTTAAATCATTATGACCCTTTATTTTGTCATAATATAGTTGTTTCTGTTCATACAAAATTATTCAAAATAAAATAATACTGATTTATTAATATTTTAAAAATTAATAAGAGATTTAAAAACTAAATCCGTTTATCAAACTAGTTCAAATAGTTATGATTATTTGAATTTTTATCTATCTCAAATCATAAAGATCTTTTATTTTCTCATACAACAATTGTTTCTTTTCATACAAGCTTATTTGGATTAAAATGATACTAATTTAATAATATTTTGAAAATTAACAAGTAAGAGATTTAAAAAATAAATATGTTTGCCGAACCAGTTCAAATAGTTAAGATTATTAGAACAATTATCTATTTCAAATCATTCTAACCTTTTGTTTAGTCATAAAACAATCATTTTAGTTCATACATGCTTATTCGGAATAAAATAATACTAATTTATTAACATTCAAAAAATTAATAAGTAAGAGATTTAAAAAAATAAACTTGTTTATTGAATAATTTCAAATAGATATGACTATTTGAACAATTATCTATTTAAAATTGTTTTGACCTTTCGTTTTGTCATAAAACAATTATTTCAGTTAATAAAATTTTTTTGGAAATAAAATAATACTATTTTATTAATATTTCAAAAGTTATTAAGTAAGAGATTTCAAAACTAAAGTTGTTTTTTTAAAGCAATTCTAATAGTTAGAACTATTTGAACAAGTATCAATCTCAAATCGTTATGATCTTTGTTTTGTCATAAAACAATTATTTTTTATCATACAAGTTGATTTGGATACAAATAATACTAATTTCATAATATTTTGAAAATTAATAAGAGATTTAAAAAATAAATGTGTTTGTGAATTAGTTCAAATAGTTAAGATTATTAGAATAATTATCTATTTCAAATCGTTTTGACCTTTTGTTTAGTCATAAAATAATTGTTTTAGTTTATACAATCTTATTCGAAAGAAAATAATACTAATTTATTAACTTTTGAAAATTAATAAGCAAGAGATTCGAAAAAAATAAATCTATTTACTGAACAAATTCAAATAGTTATGACCATTTGAATAATTATCTATTTAAAATTGTTATGAAATTTTGTTTGTCATAAAACAATTGTTTCTGTTCACAAAAGTTTATCCAAAATAAAATAATACTATTTTATTAATATTTTGAAAATTAATAAGTAAGAGATTCAAAAAATAAATCAATTTACTAAATTAGTTCAAATAATTATGGCCATTTAAGTAATTATCTATTTCAAATCATTATTACCTTTCATTTTGTCATAAAACAGTTGTTTTTCAACATACAAGCTTATTTAAAATAAAATTGTTAGTACCTTTCGTTTTGTCATAAAACAATTATTTTGAACATACAAGTTTATTTGAGATAAAATAATACTAATTTATTAATATTTCAATAATTAGTACAAGATTCAAAAAATAAATATGTTTACCATATAAGTTCAAATAGTTATGACTATTTAAACAATTATCTATTAATTGTTATAACCTTTTGTTCCATCAAAAAACAATTATTTTTATTCATATAAATTTATTCAAATAAAATAATACTAAATTAATAATATTCTAAAAATTCATAACTAAGAGATTTTAAAAAAATAAATTTATTTGTCAAACTAGTTCAAACAGTTAAGAATATATGAATAATTATCTATTTCAAATTGTTATAATCTTTTATTTTGTTATAAAACAATTATTTCAACTCATCCAAGTTTATTCATAATAAAATAAAATTAATTTATTAATATTTCAAAAATTTATAAGTAAGAGATTTAAAAAATAAATTTATTTATCGAACCAAATCAAATAATTATAACTATTTGAACAATTATATATTTCAAATTGTTATAACCTTTTGTTCTATCATAAAATAATTATTTCTGTTCATACAAGCTTATTTAGAATAAAATAATATTGATCTAATAATATTTTGATAATTAATAACTAAGAGATTTAAAAAATAAATTTGTTTGCCAAACCACTTTAAATAATTAAGGCTATATGAACACTTATCTATTTCAAATAGGTATGACATTTTATTTTATTGTAAAATAATTTTTTCAACTCTTACTAACTTATTCGGAATAAAATAAATTGAATTTATTAATATTTCAAAAATTAATAAGTAAGAGATTTTAAAAATAATGTTGTTAGCCAAACTAATACAAATAATTATGAATATTTGAACAATTATCTATTTTAAATTGTTATTACCTTTTGTTTTGTCATAAAACAAAAGTTTTTGTTCATATAAATTTGTTCAAAATAAAACAATATTAATTTATTAATATCTTGAAAATTAATATTTAAGAGATTTAAAAAATAAATCTATTTGCCAAACCAATTCAATTAGTTATAACTATTTGAACAATTATTTATTTCAAATTGTTATAACCATTTATTTTATGATAAAACAATTATTTTTGTTCATATAGTCTTATTCGAAATAAAGTAATGCTAATTTAAAATTAATAAATAATGAATTTAGAAAATATATCTGTTGGCCTGACCAGTGCAAACAGTTATGATTGTTTGAATAATTATCTATTTCAATTCATTATGACCTTTTGTTCTGTCACAAAACAATTATTTTTGTTCATTCAAGCTTATTCGAAATAACATAATTCTAAATTATTAATATTTCAAAAATTAACAAGTAAGGAATTTAAAAAATGAATCTATTTACCAAACAAGTTCAAATAGTTATGGCTATTTGAACAATTATCTATTTCTAATTGCTATAACCTTTTGTTTTGTCATAAAACAATTTTATCTATGCATACAAGCTTATTTCAAATCTATTTACTAAATAAGTTCAAATAGTTATGACTATTTGAACAATTATTTATTTAAAATTGTTATGACCTTTCCGTTTTGTCATAAGACAATTACTTTTGTTTATAAAAGCTTATTTGGATTAAAATAATATTAATTTATTAATATTTTGACAATTAATAAATAAAAGATTTAAAAATATATGTTTATCGAATAAGTTTAAATAGTAATAACTATTGGAATAATTATCTATTTCAAATCCTTAAATCTTTTGTTTTGTCATAAAAAATTGTATCAATTCAGATAGGCTTATCCAAAATAAAAATAATACTAACTTATTAATATTCCAAAAACTAATGAGTAAGAGATTTAAAAAATGAATATGTTTACCGAACAAGTTCAAATAGTTATGACTATTTGAACAATTATCTATTTCAAATTATTATGACCTTTTGTTTTGTCATAAAATATTGTTTATGTTCATAGAAGCATATTTTGAATAAAATAATATAAATTTACTAATATTCCAAAGATTAATAAGTAAAAATTTAAAAATTAAATCTATTTTCTAAACACGTTCAAAATAGTTATGACCATTTGAACAATTATCTATTTCAAATCATTCTGACCTTTTTTTTGTCATAAACTAATTGTTTCTATTCATAAATGTTTATTCAAAATAAAATAATACTAATTTATTAAATTTTCAAAAATTAATAGCTAAAAGATTTATAAAATAAATCTGTTTACCAAACGAGTTCAAATAATTATGACTATTTAAATAATTATTTATTTCAAATCATTATGATCTTTTGTTTTGTCATAAAACAATAGTTTCTATTTAGACAAGTTTATTGAAAATAGGATAATACTAAGTTATTAATATTCTAAATATTAATAAGTTGAAGATTTAAAAAATAAATATATTTACCGAACAAGTTCAAATAGTCATATCCATTTGAACTATTATCTATTTCAAATCATTATAACTTTTTATTTTGCTGTAAGACAATTGTTTCCATTCTTACAAAATTATTCCAAAAAAAATAATCCTATTTCATTAATATTTTGAAAATTAATAAGAGATTCAAAAACTAAATCTGCTTATTGGATCAGTTCAAATAGTTATGACTATTTGAACAATTATCTATTCCAAATCAGTATGATCTTTATTTTGTCATAAAACAATTGTTTCTATTCATATAAACTTATTTGGAGTAAAATATTGCTAAACTAATAATATTTTAAAAATTAATAAATAAGAGATTTAAAAAATAAATGTATTTGTCGAACAAGTCAAATAGTTGAGACTATTAGAATCATTATCAATTTCAAATTGTTCTAACCTTTTGTTTAGTTATTAAATAATTGTTTCAGTTCATACATACTTATTTGAAATAAAATAATAATAATTTATTAACATTTAGAAAATTAATAAGGAAGGAATTTAAAAAAATATATGTTTACCAAATAAGTTAAAATAATTATCACTATTTGAACAATTATCTATTTAAACTCATTATGACCTTTTGTTTTATCATAAAACAATTGTTTCATTTCATAAAAGTTTATCCAAAATAAAATAATATTACTTTATTAATATTTCCAAAATTGAGAAGTTGGAGATTTAAAAAATAAATCAGTTTATCGAATCAATTCAAATAGTTATGGCCATTTGAACAATTGGTTATTTCAAATCGTTACGAACTTTTATTGTCATAAAACAATTGTTTTTCATCATACAATCCATTTGAAATAAAATAATACTAATTTATTAAAATTTCAAAAATTAATAAGTAGGAGATTATTTGTTTATCGAACCAGTTCAAATAAGTATGGCTATTTGAACAATTATAAATTTCAAGTCGTTATAACTTTTTATTTTCTCATAAAATAATTATTTATGTTCATACAAGCTTATTCGAAATAAAATAATACTAATCTAATAATATCATGAAAATTAATAAGAAATTTAAAAAATAAATTTGTTTGTCGAACAAGTTCTAATAGTTAAGGCTATATAAATAATTATCTATTTCAAATCATTATGTCTTTTTGTTTTGTCAGAATCTGTTAATATTTCAAAATTAATATGAGATTTAAAAATTAAATTTGGTTATTAAATCAATTCAAATAGTTATGATATTTGAGCAGTTATTTATTTCAAATTGTTATGACTTTTTGTTCTGTTATAAAACAATAGTTTTATGTTCATACAAGCTTATTTCGATTAAAATAATACTAATTTATTAAAATTTCAACAGTTAATAAGTAAAAAATTGAAAAAAATAAAGATGTTTATCAAACTAGATCACATAGTCATGACTATTTCAATAAATATCTATTTCAAATCGTTATGACCTTTTATTTAGTCATAAAAAAATTATTACAGTTAATCTAAAATTATTCTAAATAAAATAATACTAAGCTATTAAAATTCCAAAAATTAATAATTAAAAGATTTAAAAAAAGAATCTGTTTACCGAACAAATGTAAATAATCTATTTGAAATTGCTATAACCTTTTATTTTGTCATAAAATGATTTTTTTTATTCATACAAGCTTATTTCAAATAAAATAATATAAATTTATTAATATTAAGATAATTAATAAGTAAAGATTAAGAAAACAAATATATTTACCAAACATGTTCAAATCTTTATGATTATTTAAACAATTATTTATTTTTAAATTGTTATGACTTTTGTTTTATCATAAAACAATTATTTCTATTCATACAAGCTTATTTGGATTAAAATAATATTAATTTATTAATATTTCTACAAATAATAAGTAAAAGATTTAAAAAATAAATATGTTTGCTAAACAAATTGAAATGGTCATGACTATTTGAATAATTATATATTTCAAATCATTGTGACCTTTTGTTTTATAATAAAACAATTGTCTCCGTTCGTATAAGCTTATTTGAAATAAAATAATACTAATTTATTAATATTCCAAAAATTAATGAGTAAGAGAATTAAAAAATGAATATGTTTATAGAATATGTTCAAATAGTTATGACTATCTAAACAATTATCCATTTCAAAACATTATGACCTTTTGTTTTGTCATAAAATAATTGATCTTGTTTATGCAAGTTTATTTCAAATAAAATAATATAAATTTATTAATATTCCAAAAATTAATAAGTAAAAATTTAAAAAATAAATATTTTTTCTAAGCACATTCAAATAGTTATGAGTATTTGAACAATTATCTATTTCAAATTGTTATGACCTTTTGTTTTGTCATAAACCAATTTTTTCTATTCATAAAAGCTTATTCAAAATAAAATAATACTAATTTATTAAAATTCTAAAAATTAATAAGTAAAAGATTTAAAAAATAAGTCTATTTACTGAGCGATTTCAAATAGTTATGACTATTTGAACAATTATTTATTTCAAATTATTATAATCTTTTGTTTTGTCATAACACAATTGTTTCTATTCATACAATTTTATTCGAAATAAAATAATACTAATTTATTAATATTTTAAAAATAAATAAGTTTGAGATTTAAAAAATAAATCTATTTACCAAACAAGTTCAAATAGTCATGTCCATTTGAACTATTAACAATTTCAAATGGTTATGACCTTTTGTTTTGTCATAAAATAATTATTTTTGTTCATGCAAAATTATTTAGATTAAAATAATATTGATCTATTAATATTTTGAAAATTAATAAGAGATTTGAAAACTAAATCTATTTTTCGAAACTGTTCAAATAGTTATGACTATTTGAGCAATTATCTACCTCAAAACATTGTAATCTTTCTTTTGACATAAAATGATTGTTCCTTTCCATACAAGCTTATTCAAATTAAAATAATACTAATTTAATAATATTCCAAAAATTAATAAGTAAGTGATTTAAAAAATAAATATGTTTGCCAAACTAGTTCAAATAGTTAAGACTATTAGAACAATTATCTATTTCACATCATTCTAACATTTTATTTAGTCATAAAACAATTATTTCAGTTCATAGAAGCTTATTCAGAATAAAATAATATTAATTTATTAACATTCAAAAAATTAATGAGCAAGAGATTTGAAAAAATAAATCTATTTACCAAAAAGGTTCAAAAAGATTTGACTTTTTGAATAGTCATTCTAATTATTTAAAGCCGTTATGAGCTTTTGTTTTGTCATAAAATAGTTGTTTTAGTTCATAAAAACTTATTTGAAATAAAATAATGCTACTTTATTAATATTTCAAAAATTAACAAATAAGAGATTTAAAAACTAAAACTATTTGAACTTATTTCGTATAGATTTTATTTTTTAAATCTTTTACTTATTAATTGTTTGAATATTAACAAATTTGTATTATTTTAATTGAAATAAACTTGAATGAATAGAAAAAATTGTTTTATGAGAAAACTAAAGGTTATAGTGGTTTGAAATAGATAATTGCTCAAATAGTCATAACTATTTGAACTTGTTTAGTGAACATATTTATTTTTTAAATCTTTTATTAAATTTAAAATTATTAATAAATTAGAATTATATTAATTCAAATAAGCTTATATGAATAGAAATAATTGTTTTGTGATAAAACAAATGGTTATAATGATTTAAAATAGATAATTGTTCAAACAGTCATAACTATTTGCACTGTTCAGGCTAATAGATTCATTTTTTTCATCCCTTATTGTATGAACAAAAACAAATGTTTTATGACAAAACAAATGGTCATAAGGATTTGAAATAAAAAATTGTTGAAATAGTTATAACTAATTGAATTGGTTTAGCAAACAAATTTATTTTTTAAATTCTTTTATTAATTTTCAAAATATTAATAAATTAATATTATTTTATTTTGAACAAACTTATTTGAACAAAAACATTTGTTTTATGATAAAACAAAAGGTCATAATGATTTGAAATAGATAATTGTTCAAATAGTCATAATTATTTGAGCTAGTTTGGTGAACAAAATTATTTTTTAAATCTCTTACTGATTAATTTTTGAAATATTAACAAATTTTTTTATTTTATTTTTAATAACTTAGTAAGAACTGAAAAAATTGTTTTACGATAAAGTAAAACGTCATGACTATTTGAAATAAAGAATTATTCATATAGCCTTAACTATTTGAACTGGTTCATAAAACAAATTTATTTTTTAAATCTCTTAGTTATTAATTTTTAGAATATTGTTACATTAGTATTATTTTATTCTAAATAAACTTGTGTGAATAGAAATAATTATTTTATGACAAAGCAAAATGTTATAAGAAATTAAAACATATAATTGTTTAAATAGTCATAACTATTTGAACTGGTTTAATAAACATATTTAATTTTTTAAATATCCTACTTATTAATTTTTGAAATATTAATAAATTAGTATTATTTTATTCCAAAAAGGCTAGTATGATGAAAAATAATTGTTTTATGACAAAACTAAAGTTCATAATGATTTGAAATAGATAATTGTTCAAATGGCCATAATTATTTGAACTAATTCAATAAACCAATTTATGTTTTAAATCCCTAACTTATCAATTTTTAAAATGTTAATAAGTAATATTATTTTATTTCAAATAAGCTTTTATGAACTATAATAATTGTTTTATGATAAAATAAAAAGTCATAACAATTTTAAATAGATAATTATTCAAATAGTCATAACTATTTGAACTTGTTCGATAAACAAAATATTTTTAAAATTTCTTACTTATTAATTTTCTAAATGTTAATAAATTAGTATTATTTTATTTTGAATAAACATGTATGAACTGAAATAATTATTTTATGACTAAACAAAAGGTCAAAATGATTTGAAATAGAATTTGTTCTAATAGTCTTAACTATTTGAACTAGATTAGCAAACATATTTATATTTTAAATCCTTATTAATTTTTAGAATATTATTAATTTAGCAATATTTTACTCCAAATAAGCTTGTATGAACAGAAACAAATGTCTTAGGAAAAAACTAAGATCATAACAATTTGAGATAGCTAATTGTTTAAATAGTCATAACAATTTAAACTAGTTCAGTGTAGAGATTTAGTTTTTAAATCTCTTATTAATTTTTGAAATAGTAATAAACTAGTATAATTTTATTCTAAATAATTTTGAATGAATAGAAATAATTGTTTTATGACAAAACAAAATGCCTTAATGATTTGAAATAGATAATAGTTCAAATGGACGTAACTATTTGAACTTGTTCGGTAAATAGAATAATTTTGTAAATCTTTAACTTATTAATTTTCAGAATATTAATAAATTAGTATTATTTTATTCCAAATAAACTTGTATGAATAGAAACAATTGTTTTATGACAAAACAAGAGATCCTAATGATTTGCAATAAATAATTATTCAAATAGTCAAAACTATTTGAACTCACTCAGTAAGCAAATTTATTTTTCAAATCTTTTACTTATTAATTTTGAAATATTAATAAATTAGTATTATTTTATTCTGAAATAGCTTGTTTGAATAGAAACAATTGGTTTATGACAAAACAAGTGGTCATAATGATTTAAAATAGATAATTATTTAAATAGTATAACTATTTGAACGTGTTCAAAAAAATCACTTTATTTTCCAAATTTTATTATTAATTTTTGAAATATTAATAAAATTTATATTATTTTATTTGAAATAAGCTTGCACGAATAGAACCAATTGTTTTATGAAAAAATAAAAAAAAGGTCATAATGTTCTGAAATAGATAATTGTTCAAATAGTCATAACTATTTCAACTTGTTCAGTAAGCAGATTCATTTTTTTAATTCTTTTACTCTTTAATTTTTTGAATATTAATAAATTAGTATTATTTTATTTCAAATTAGCTTTTCTGACTAAAACAATTGTTTTATTATAAAACAAAATGTCACAATTATTTGAAATAAATAATTATTCAAATAGTCATGACTATTTGAACTTGTTCAGTAAACATAATTATTTTTAAAATTTTTACTAATAAATTATTGAAATATTAATAAATTAATATTATTTTAATTCAAATAAGCATGTATGAGCAAAAACAATTGTTTTATGATGAAACAAAAAGTCATAACAATTGAAATAAATAATTTTTTAAATAATCAAAACGATTTGAGCTTATTCGGTAAACAAATTTATTTTTTAAATCTTTTACTTAGTAATTGTCTTAATATTAATAAATTTGTATTATTTTCTTCAAAATAAACTTGTATGAACAGAAAAAATCATTTTACGAGAAAACAAAAGGTTATAGCAATTTAAAATAGATAATTGTTCAAATAGTCATAACTATTTAAATTTGTTAGGTAAACGGATTCATTTTTTAGATCTCTTAATTATTAAATTTCATAATATTTTGAATTTGGTATTATTTTATTTCTAATAAGCTTATATGAATTGATATAATTTTTTTATGATAAAAGAAAAGGTCATAATGATTTGAAATAAATAATTATTCAAATAGTTATGACTATTTGATCTAGTTCAGTAAACATATTTATTTTTAAAAAATTTTAATTATTAATTGTTACAATATTAATAAATTAGTATTATTTTAATCTGAATAAGCTTGTATGAATAGAAACAATTGTTTTATAATAGAAAAAAAGTCATAATAATTTGAAATAAATAATTGCTTAAATAGTCATAATTATTCAACCTAGTTTGATAAACAAATTTATTTTTTAAATCTCTTATTAGTTTTCCAAATATTAATAGATTAATATTATTTTGTTTCAAATAAACTTATATGAACAAAAACATTTGTCTTATGACAAAACAAAAGGTCATAACGATTTGAAATAGATAATTGTTCAAATAGTCATAATTATTTGAATTGGTTAGGTAAACATAATTATTTTTTAAATCTCTTACTTGTTAATTTTAAAAATATTAATAAATCCATTTTATTTTATTCTGAATAAGCTAGTATGATTTGAAAAAAAAAATGTTTTTTGACAAAACAAAAGGACATAACAATTTGAAATAGATAATTGTTTATATAGTCTTAATGAATTAAACTAATTTGACAAACAAATTTATTTTTAAAATCTCTTAGTTATTAATTTTTGAAATATTATTAGATTACTATTATCTTATTTCAAATAAGCTTGTATGAATAGAAATAATTGTTTTATGACAGAACAAAAGGTTATAACGATTTGAAGTTTACAATTGCTTAAATAGTCATAATTATTTGAAATGGTTTGATAAACAGATTATTTTTTAAATCTCTTATTAATTTTTGAAAGATTAATAAATTAGTATTATTTTTTTCCTAATAAGCTTGTATGATCAAAAACAATTGTTATATGACCAAACAAAAGGTAATAACAATTTGAAATAGATAATTGTTGAAATGGCCATAATTATTTAAATTGATTTGGTAAACAGATTCACTTTTTAAATCACTTACTTATTAATTTTTGGAATATTAATAAATTAATATTATTTTATTTCAAATAAGTTTGTATGAACTAAAACATTTGTTTTATGACAAAAGAAAGTTATAATGATTTTAAATAGATAATTGTTCAAATAGTTGTAGCTATTCAAATTTGTTCAGTATACAAAATATGTTTTTTAAATTCTTGCTTATTAACTTTTGAAATATTAAGGAATTAGTATTATTTTATTTTGGATAAGATTTTATGAACTGAAACAATTTTTTTTTATGACAAATCAAAAGGTTATAACAATTTTAAATAAATAATTGTTCAAATAATAATAACTATTTGAACTGTTTCGGTAAATAAATTTATTTTTTTAAATCTCTTTCTTATTGATTTTCCAAATGTTAATAAATTATTTTTAATTTATTCTAAATAAGTTTGTATGAATTCAAACAATTGTTTTAAGACTAAACAGAAGATTAGAACAATTTGAAATAGATAATTATTCTAATAGTCTTAACCATTTGAACTAATTCAATAAACAAAATTATTTTTTTAAATCTCTTATTTATTAATTGTTGAAATATTATTAAATTAGTATTATTTTAATATGAATAAGCTTGTATGAATAAAACAATTGTTTTACGTAAAAGAAAAGGTCATAACGATTTGAAATAGATAATCATTCACATAGTTTTAATTTTTTGAATTGGTTCGACAATTAGATTTATTTTTTAATTTTCTTGGTTATTAAGTTTAATATTATTAAATTAATATTAATTTATTCTGAATAAAATAGTATGAATAGAACCCATTGTTTGATGATAAAATAAAAGGTTATAACAATTTGAAATAAATAAATATTCAAATAGTCAAAACTATTTGAAATGGTTTGGTAAGCAGATTTATTTTTTAAATATTAATAAATTATTATTATTTTATTTCAATCAAACTTATATTAACAAAAACAATTGTTTTATGACAAAATAAAAAGTAATAACGATTTGAAATAGATAATTGTTCAAATAGTTATAATTATTTGAATTGGTTCAGTAAATAGAATTATTCTCTAAATCTCTAATAAATTTTTGAAATATTAATGAATTAGTTTTATTCTATTCCAAATAAGCTTGTATGAGCTAAAATAATTGTTCTATTCTGAATAAGCTTGAAATAATAATTGTTCATATAGTTTAACAATTTGAACTGGTTTGGTAAATTGATTTATTTTTTAAATCTCTTTGTTATTAATTTTTAGAATATTACTAAATTAGTATTATTTTATTTCGAATAAACTTATATGAATAGAACAATTTTTTTATGATAGAACAAAAGGTTAAAACAATTTGAAATAAATAAATGTTCAAATAGTCATATAACTATTTGAACCAGTTTAGTGAACAGATTTATTTTTAAATCTTTTATTAATTCTTGAAATATTAATAAATTAGTATTACTTTATTTTGAATAAGCTTGTATGTTGAAAAGCAATTGTTTTATGACAAAATAAAAGGTAATAATGATTTGAAATAGATAGTTGTTCAAATGACCATAATTATTTGAACTGATTCAATAAACTGATTTATTTTTTAAATCTCTCACTTATTAATTTTGGAAATATTAATAAAGTAATTATTTTATTTTGGATAAGCTTTTACGAACTAAAACAATTATTTTATGACAAAACAAATCATCATAATGATTTTAAATAGATAATTGTTCAAATAGTCATAACTATTTGAACGTTTTCGATAAACAGATTTATTTTTTCAAATCTCCTGCTTATTAATTTTTTGAAAGTTAATAAATTAGTATTGTTTTTTCCCAAATAAGCTTGTATGAACTAAAACAATTATTATATGACTAAATAAAAGGTTAAAATAATTTGAAACAGATAATTATTCTAATAGTCTTAACTATTTGAACTGATTCGACAAACACATTTTATTTTAAATCTCTTATGAATTTTTGGAATATTATTAAATTAGTAGTATTTTTATTTGAATGAGCTTGTATGATCAGAAACTATTGTTTCATGAGAAAACAAAGATCATAATGATTTGAGATTCATATTTGTTCAAATAGTCATAAATATTTGAACTAGTTTGGAAAATAGCTTTAGTATTTAAATCTCTTACTTATTAATTTTTGAAATATTAATAAAGTAGCATTATTTTATTCCAATAAGATTTTATGAATTGAAACAATTGTTTTATGATAAAACAAAAGGTCATAACGACTTTAAATAGATAATTATTCAAACAATCGAATCTATTTGAACTTGTTCAGCAAACAAATTTATTTTTTTAAATCTCTTGCTCATTTCGAATGTTAATAAATTAATATTATTTTATTCTCGGTGGGATTGTATGAACTTAAATAATTACTTTATGACTAAACAAAATGTCAGAATGATTTGAATTATATAATTGTTCTAATAGTTTTAACTATTTGAACTAGTTTGGCAAACACATTTATTTTTTAAATCTCTTACAAATTTTTGGAATATTATTAAAGCAGTATTATTTTAATTCGAATAAGCTTGTATGGAAAGAAACAATTGTTTTATGACAAAATAAAGATTGTAACTATTTTAGATAGATAATTGTTCAAATAGTCATAACTATTTAAATTATTTCAGTAAATAGATTTAGTTTTTAAATATATTATTAATTTTTAAAATATTAATAGATTATTATTAATTTATTCTGACTAATTTTGCATGAACAAAAACAATTTTTTTTTGACAAAACAAAAGATCATAACAATTTGAAATAGATAATTGTTCAAACGGACATGACTATTTGAGCTTACTCGGTAAACAGATTTATTTTTTAAATCTCCTACCTATTAATTTTTAGAATATTAATAAATTAGTATTGTTTTATTTCAAATAAACTTGTATAAAAAGAAGCAATTGTTTTATGACAAAACAAAAGATTATAACTATTTGAAATAAATAATTGTTCAAACAGCCATAACTATTTTAACTTACTTAGTAATCAAATTTATTTTTAAAATTTTTTACTTATTAATTTTTAGAATATTAATAAATTAGTATTATTTTATTTCAAATACACTTGTATGAACAGAAACAATTGGTTTATGACAAAATAAAAGGTCATAACTATTGAACGTGTTCAAAAATAGATTAATTTTTAAAATTTTTACTTATTAATTTTTAGAATATTAATAAATTTACATTATTTTATTTGGAATAAGCTTGTATGAGCAATAACAATTGTTTTATGACAAAACAAAATGTCATAACAATTTGAAATAAAAACTTATTCAAATAGTCATAACTATTTAAACTTGTTCGGTAAAAAGATTCATTTTTAAAATCTCTTACTCATTAATTTTTACAATATTAACAAATTAGTATTATTTTATTTTGAATAACTCTATATGAGCTGATACAATTGTTTTATGATGAAACAAAAGGTTATAACAATTTGAAATAGATAAGTATTCAAATAGTTATGACTATTTCAACTTGTCTGATAAACATATATATTTTTAAAATCTTGTACTTATTAATTGTTGAAATATTAATCAATTAATATTATTTTAATCTAAATAAGCTTGTATGAACAAAAATAATTGTTTTATGACAAAAGAAAAGGTCAAAACGATTTAAAATAAATAATTATTCAAATAGGCAAACTATTTGAACTTACTCGATAAACAAATTTATTTTTTAAATCCTTTACTTTTTAATTATCTAAATATTAATAAATTGTATTATTTTGATTGAAATATGCTTGTATGAATAGAAAAAATTATTTCATGATGAAACAAAAGATTATAGCAATTTGAAATAGGTAATTATTTAAATAGTCATAACTATTTAAACTTGTTCAATAAATAGATTTAGTTTTTAAATCTCTTACTTATTAACTTTCAAAATATTATTAAATTAAAATTATGTTATTCTGAATAAGCTTGTACAAATAGAAACAATTGTTTTGTGACAAAACAAAAGGTCATAATAATTTGAAATAGATAATTGTTCAAATAGTCATAACTATTTGCACTAGTCAAGCCAATAGATTCATTTTTTAAATCCATTACTTATTAATTTTAATAATATTAATAAATTAGCATTACTTTATTTTGAATAAGACTGCATCAATAGAAATAATTTTTTTATGACCAAATAAATAGTCATAACAATTTGAAACAAGCAATTGTTCAAATTCTTATAACTAATTGAACTGGTTCGGTAAACAGATTTATTTTTAAATCTCTTATTAATTTTTAAAATGTCAATAAATTAATATTATTTTATTTTGAACAAACTTATATGAACAAAAACATTTGTTTTATGATAAAACAAAAGGTCATAATGATTTGAAATAGATAATTATTCATAATAGTCATAACTTTTTGAACTATTTCAAAAAATAGAATTAGTTTTTAAATCTCTTATTAAATTTCAAAATATTAATAGATAAATATTATTTTATTCTAAATAATTTTTCATGAATAGAAACAATTGTTTTATGACAAAACAAAAGGTCATAACAATTTGAAATAGATAATTATTCAAATGGACAGGACTATTTGAACTTGTTTAGTAAGCAGATTTATTTTTTAAATCTCCTACCTATTAATTTTTAGAATATTAATAAATTAATATTATTTTTTTCAAATAAACTTGTATGAATAGAAACAATTGTTTTGTGCCAAAACAAAAAACTATAACTATTTGAAATAAATAATTATTCAACCAGTCATAACTATTTGAACTTGCTCAACAGACAAATTTATTTTTTAAATCTTTTACTTATTAATTTTTGGAATATGAATAAACTAATATTATTTTATTTTGAATACGCAAGTACGAACAAAAACAATTGGTTTATAACAAAATAAAAAGTCATAACTATTTGAAATAAAAATTGTTTAAATATTCATAACTATTTGAATATGCTTTATAACAAAATAGTCATAACTATTTGAGTTGGCTCGACAAACATATTTATTTTTTAAATATCTTATTTACTAATTTTTGAAATATTATTAAATTAGTATTATTTTAATCTGAATAAGCTTGTATGAAAAGAAACAATTGTTTTATGACAAAATAAAGATCATAACGATTTGAGATAGATAATTATTCAAATAGTCATAACTATTTGAATTGTTTCAGTAAATAGATTTAGTTTTTAAATCTTTTATTAATTTTCAAAATATTAATAGATTAGTATTATTTTATTCTGAATAATTTTGCTTGAACAGAAACAATTGTTTTATGACAAAACAAAAGGTCATAATGATTAGAAATAGATAATTATTCTAATGGGCATGACTATTTGAACCTGTTTGGTAAATAGATTTATTTTTTAAATCGCCAACCTATTACTTTTTAGAATACTAATAAATTAATATTATTTTATTTTGAATAAACTTGTGTGAATAGAAACAATTGCTTTATGACAAAACAAAAGATCATAACTATTTTAAATAAATAATTATTCAAACAGTTATAACTATTTGAACTTACTCAGTAAACATATTTATTCTTTAAATCTTTTACTTATTAATTTTTGGAATATTAATTAAATAGTATTATTTTATTTTGAATATGCTTGTATGAACAAAAATAGTTGGTTTATGACAAGACAAAAGGTCATAACTATTTGAAATAGATAATTGTTCAAATAGTCATAACTATTTGAACATGTTCAGAAAACAGATTTATTTTTTAAATTTTTACTTATTAATTTTTAGAATATTAATAAATTTATCTTATTTTATTCAGTATAAGCTTGCATGGATAGAAATAATTTTTTTATGACAAAACAAAAAGTTATAACAATTTCAAATAAATAATTGTTCAAATAGTCATAACTATTTGAATTTGTTCAGTAAATAGATTTATTTTTTAAATCTCTTACTCATTAATTTTTAGAGTATTAATAAATTAGTATTATTTTATTTTGAATAAGCCTATATGAACTGATACAATTGTTTTATAACGAAAGAATAAGTCATAACAATTTGAAATAGATAATTATTTTTAAAATCTTTTACTTATTAGTTGTCAAAATATTAATAAACTAATATTAATTTAATTCGGATAAACTTGCATGAACAAAAACAATTGTTTTATGACAAAACAAAAAGTCATAACGATTTGAAATAAAACATTTGTTCAAATAGTCATAGCTATTTGAACTTATTCAGTAAATAGATTTATTTTTAAATCTTTTATTTATTAATTTTCTAAATGATAATAAATTTGTATTATTTTAATTGAAATAAGCTTGCAGGAATAGAAAAAACTATTTTATGACAAAACAAAAGGTTATGGCAATTTGAAATAGGTAATTGTTCAAATAGTCATAACTATTTGAACTTGTTCAATAAACAAAGTTATTTTTTAAATCTCTCATTTATTAATTTTCAAAATATTAATAAATAGAATTATGTTATTTCCAATAAGCTTGTATAAACGGAAACAATTGTTTTGTAACAAAATAAAAGCTCATAACAATTTGAAATAGATAATTGTTTAAACAGTCATAACAATTTGCACTGGTCAGGCCAACAAATTCATTTTTTAAATCCTTTACTTATTAATTTTTAGAATATTAATAAATTATAATTACTTTATTCTACATAAGACTATTAATAGAAATAATTGTTTTATGACAAAACAAATTGTTATAACGATATGAAATAAATAATTATTTAAATTGTTATAACTAATTGAACTGGTTTGGTAAACAAATTTATTTTTAAATCTCTTATTAATTTTTAAAATATTAATAAATTAATATTATTTTATTTTGAACAAACATATATGAACAAAAAACATTTATTTTACGAAAAAACAAAAAGACATAACGATTTGAAATCGATAATTATTCATATAACCTTAACTATTTGAACTAGTTCAAAAAACAAATTTATTTTTCAAATCTCTTAATTATTAATTTTCATAATATTATTAGATTAGGATTATTTTATTTCGAATAAGCTTGTATGAACATAAATAACTTTTTTATGACGAAACAAAAAGTTATAATGACTTGAAATATATAATTGTTCAAATAGTCATAATTATTTGAACTGGTTCAATAAACAAATAATCTCCTACTTACCAATTTTTTTAAATATTAATAAATTAGCATTATTTTATTCTAAATAGGCTTGTATGATGAAAACAATTGTTTTCTGACAAAACAAAAGTTCAAAATGATTTGAAATAGATAACTGTTCTAATGGTCATAACTATTTGAACTGATTTGATAAACTGATTTATGTTTTTAATCTCCAACTTCTTAATTTTTGAAATGTTAATAAAGTAATATTTTTCTCAATTTTTGAAATATTAATAAAGAATATTATTTTATTTTGGATAAGCTTTTATGAAATGAAACAATTGTTTTATGATAAAATAAAAGGTCATACGATTTTAAAATGATAATTGTTCAAATAGTCATAACTAGTTGAACTTGTTTGGTAAACGATTTATTTTTTTTTAAATTCCTTACTTATTAATTTTATGAATGTTAATAAAATAGTATTATTTTATTTCTAATAAGCATTTATGAATTGAAACAATTATTTTATGACTAAACAAAAGGTTAGAATGATTTGAAATAGATAATGTTTTAATAGTCTTAACTATATGAATTGGTTCAGCAAATACATTTATTTTTTAAATCTTTTACTTATTAATTTTTAGAATATTATTAGTTTAGTAATATTTTACTCCAAATAAGTTTGTATAGATAGAAACAATTGTTTCATGACAAAACAAAGATCATATCAATTTGAGATAGATAATTGCTCAAATAGTCATAACTATTTAAACTGGTATGATAAACAGATTTAGTTTTTAAATCTCTTATTAATTTTTAAAATATTAATAAATTAGTATTATTTTATTATGAATAATTTTGTAAGAATAAAAACAATTGTTTTATGACAAAACAAAAATCATAATGATTTGAAATAAATAGTTATTTAAATAGTCATAACTATTTGAACTCACTCAGTAAATAATTTTATTTTTTAAATCTTTTACTTATTAATTTTTTTAATTTTAATAAATTAGTATTATTTTATTCTAAATAAGCTTTTATAAATAGAAAAAATTAGTGTATGACAAAACAAAAGGTCATAACGATTTGAAATAGATAATTTTTCAAATAGTTATAACTATTTGAACATGTTCAAAAAATAGATTTATTTTGTAAATATTTACTTATTAATCTTTGAAATATTAGTAAACTTATATTATTTTATTTGGAATAAGCTTCTATGAATAGAAACAATTGTTTATGGCAAAACAAAAGATCATAACAAATTGAAATAGATAATTGTTCAAATAGTCAGAACTATTTGAACTTGTTCAGTAAGCAGATTCATTTTTTAAATCTCTTACTCATTAATTTTTGGAATAGAAATAAGTTAGTATTATTTTATTTCAAATATGCTTGTATGAATTGATACAACTATCTTATGACAAAACAAAAGGTCATAATGATTTGAAATAGATAATTATTCAAATAGTTATTACAATTTGAACTTTTTCGATAAACATTTTTAATTTTCAAATCTTTTACTTATTAATTGTCAAAATATTAATAAATTAATATTATTTTAATCCAAATAATCTAGTATGAACAAAAATAATTGCTTTATGACAAAAAAAAAGGCCATAACAATTTGATATAAATAATTATTTAAATAGTCATAACTATTTGAAATTATTCGGTAAGTAGATTTGAAATAAGCTTGTATGAATAGGAAAATTTGTTTTATAATGATACAAAGGGTTATAGCAATTTGAAAATAGATAATTGTTCAAATAGCCATAACTATTTAAACTTGTTCAGTAAATAGATTCATTTTTTAAATCTTTTACTTATTAATTTTTGGAATATTAATAAATAAGAATTATGTTATTCTGAATAAGCTTGTACTAATAGAAACAATTGTTTTGTGACAAAACAACAAGTCATAATGATTTGAAATAGATAATTGTTCAAAAAGTCATAAGAGATTTAAAAAATGAATCTATCTACTAAATAAGTTTAAATAATTATGACTATTTGAATAATTATCTATTTGAAATCGGTATAACCTTTTGTTTTGTCATAAAAAATGTTAGCTCAAAGACTTGGAATAAACCAATAGAGGGGGTGAATTGGTTTTAATAAAATTTTAAAAGACAATATTCAATAACCACAAATTATCAAAATAGATAAGCACAATAGATGAATATAAACAAGAGATAGGGTTAGAGAATTTAACACCAAGATTTATAGAGGTTCAGTCCTTTCTTAGGCACCTACATCCTCTCCTTAGCCTCTCTTGCTAAAGAGTTCAATCCACTATTTGATGAAGATTACAACTAAACTTTCACAAAGCTTTACAAACTCAACAACATACACTCTTAAGGGTTATCCTCCCCCTTAAGCTTACACACTCACAATACAAAAAATTTAGAAATGTTTGGCAAACTTTAAGAACCTCACAAAGGCTAAGTGTTTGCTAAGTTGAAGTACACAAATGTATAGATAAGAAAGTAATGAAAAATTGATATGAATTCTGCACTTTTTCTCTTTTTACAGCTTTGAATGCTTGAGCAAATTGGTAGATGAATAGCAATAAGTTTCTTTAGCTCTTGTTACTTTTGGTTTGTAGTGGAATGCTTAATTTATAGTTAGGAAGAAGTTGAGAGCCGTTGGATTGCATTTAATGCTTCAAACCTATAGAAATTTTGGATAGAAAATAGCCGTTAGGAGTTTTAGGCCTTCAGGGGATCGATCATTTCCCTTAGGGGATCGATTGGTTCATGTTTGAGAAAGCTCAATTTTGTGCCTATTTTGCCTTACCCGATCGATCCCTTGCTTGAGGGGATCGATCCTTTATGTGGGGGGATCGATCCCTTTTCTGGGTTTCCACACTTGGGGGACATTCTATTTGAACAATTGATCAATCCCTTTAAGAGGGGATCGATCCCTTGCCTTAGGTGATTGATCCTCTATGTGAGGGGATTGATCCATTTTCTGAAAAATTGCATGAAGAAAGTATTTTGTGTGAAAAAGTGATCGATCCCTTGAATAAAGGGATCGATCTGTTTTGCTAACCAATCAATCCCTACAAGGAGGGGATCGATCAATTTTTGCTAAATCTTAATAACTTTCGGTTATGGTTGAAAACAGGATCGATCGCTTTTGTGAGGGGATCGATCCCTTCCCTGAGAGAATCGATCCCTTCTATCAAAACTTGCATAAATCATGTTTTGTTCTAAGAATTTGAGTTATTTTGGTTCTTAAATGAATTTTGGCAAGATAGAAAGGTGGAAAAATGTTCAATTTAAGCTTAGACAAGATTGAAACAAGTTTGGCAAATTTTTATTTTGTCAAATCAAAACTCTTAATCAATTTAAGGCTAACAATCTCCCCCTTTTTGATATGACAAAACCAAATGAAAAATTTTCATGAAAAACATTTTTCCTTTTGAAAAGAAGCTCCCCCTGAACTTATGAAAGGCAAACTCCCCCTGAATTTAGGCATAAGATTTAAGGCAACTAGACAAGAGTAATATCACCATAACCATCAATATATCCATCAATATGAAAGCATCATTATCAATATCAAAACATTATCAGATTTTCATACCAATATTTCTCCCCATTTTTTTCATAGCAAAAATACTAAATGAAGCAAATCAAAATGAGGGAATAAGCAATTCAAGGCCACCTAAGGTCATTTCAAACATGAAACCACACAATAATGCCACAAGCCACAAAGTCACAAGCCACAAGAGAAGAAAAGATAAGTTGCATTAATATAAAGATGAAAGTCTACAAACCATAATTCAAAGTTATATTTACAAAATATAAAAAAAAATGTGGGAAAACATAATAGATGGCAGTAAGAAGACTTCATTGAGGTAAAGGTGAAGAATAAGGAGATGGAGGTGAAGGAGGAGAGTAATGTGAAGATTATCCCATGTGCTGAGGAGTAGACCTCATATGCTCAATATCAGCTTGAAGATGCCAGACTTGTGCCACAAGTTCATTTTGAGTTTTCTCCATGGACTCCAATCTAGTGCTCATAGTGCCAACCACTGAGTGCAGGCTGTTCATTTGAAGCAAGAGCATCTCTAGGGCACCTTGAGTGTCAAAAGGTGTGCTAGGAGGTTTTCTTTGAGGTGCAGGCATATCTATAGGGTCTTTTTTTTTTTTTCTTCTTCCTCTTGTGCAACACCAATATCTCCCTTTTTAACCCATTGGCCAACTGGAGTTTCAACATACCCTATACTATGTAATGTGGGAGGCCTAAGAATACTAAATGGGTCATTGACATGCATCTCTCTATCGCCTCTAGTGTTTACTTCTAAATGTCTCAAAATATTGCTTATCGCATACTCATATACCAGAGTAACATCTTTATTCTGGATAATCCTCATCATGTCACTAAAAATGAAGTACACCAAATTTGGTTTCTGTTCATGCTTGATCTTGTACATCCACCAATAATCTTGTTTCCTAATGGTGGAGTATTGTGTCCCAAAAGGGGCTAACATATGGGTTACAATAAGGTGTAGCAACTGATCATGCATTGGTAACCTAGAGGCTTATGTGGAAGCAACCTATAAATTGTGATTCCTAAAGATATCTTGAGCTAGTTGCACCATATCACATCTAGTGTTTGTCTTACCTTCATCAGCTAACGTAAAGGCCTCAACTAGCACTTATTTTGTAACTAAGATTTCCTTCTCCATTACGTATGTTCTAAACCTATGAAGGTAATGCCTATTTGTTCCTTTAATTTGAACATAGCTAGCATTACTATAGAATACTCTTACTAGATTCTAAGCGACTCTCCATACACAAGTAAGGCATCCATCCAAAAGACTCAAAAGTATGCAAAAGGAAAACTCTATTGATTAAAGGAAGTCTAGTGAGATTACCCTTCCAGGCTTTACTTCCTGGTGAGCAAAGTGTGTCTCATACCACTCCTTGGCATTGGGATTGTTGAAATTTTGGTTGAAAGAAGGCTTCATGATGGAGCTTGAAGCCTCTCTTAGAGGGTTTTGTCGTCCAGCCATGACTTTGGTTTTGGGTGCCATGGGAGATGAGTTTGATAAGTAAGAAACAGTGGGTAGCAAGTTTATAAGAGAAATTTACAAGAGAAAGAGTCAATTTTTGGTGAGAAGTGAGTGGGAATATGTAGGGTGTAGAGAGAAGGAGTTAGGGAAGAAGATGAATAGGAAAGGAAAGATGAAAGAATCGGCCAGACAGGTAAGGACCCAAATTTATCATGCCTAAAATTCATAACCCGATTGATCGATTAAAGTGGGGGATGGATCGGTTTTAGGCTTTTGCATGGAATCGATCAATTGGGTTTGAAGGGGATCGATTTATTTTACGCCTTTTCAAGTCATTTTAGCTACTAGTTGAATACCCGATCGATCCTGTCAAAAAAGAGATCAATTAGTTCTTCTTAGGTTCAGCAAAATTGGCTACTGCCTTCACACCCGATCGATCTTGTCCCAAAGGGGATCGATCGATTCTTCCTGGGTTCAACGAAATTGGCTACTGCCTTTACACTCGATCAATCCTGTCCAAAGGGGATCGATTGGTTCCCTATGTTTTCCCTTTACTTTGGCTACGGGTGAAGAACCAATCAATCCATTCCAAAAGGGATTGATTGGTTTTTGTTGTAGTATGTTGAAAACCATGCAATATGATCATTCAAACAAGCATTTTACAATCATGCACAAACTAAAGAAAAATTTAGAAAAACATACATTTAATCAATCAAGAGTGCACCATACATCATAACATCAAGCAATTCACTTCAAGGAACATTCATCATGCCAAGCTCACCTCTAATTACACAAAATCTATCCTTATCAAGAGGTTTTGTGAATATATTAGCTAGTTGATGCAAGGTGTCAACATATTCAAGTACAATGTCACCCTTTTGAACATGATCTCTAATAAAATGATGTCTAATTTCAATATGTTTGGTTCTAAAGTGTTGAATTGGATTTTTAGTGAGGTTGATGGCACTAGTATTGTCAAATTTAATGGGAATATGATCCATGGTTATTCCAAAATCCTCCAATTGTTGCTTAATCCATAAAACCTAGGCACAACAACTTCCAACCGCTACATATTCAGCTTTGGTTGTAGATTGAGCAACACTATTTTATTTCTTGGAAAACCATGATATGAGCATATTTCCAAACAATTGACAAGTACCAAAAGTGCTTTTTCTATCAATTTTGCACCCACTAAAATCCGTATTAGAATAGGCATGTAAAGCAAAGGAAGAGCCTTTTGGATACCATAATCCTAAATTTGGGGTGTCCTTAAGGTATCTAAAAATCCTTTTGACAGTTGACAAATGTGTTTCTTTAGAAGATGATTGAAATCTAGCACATAGACATACACTAAACATAATATCAGGTCTACTAGCAGTAAGATTAGTAATGAACCAATCATAGACCTATATAGTTTAGAGTCAACACATTTACCTCTTTCATCCTTGTCAAGCTTTGTTGAAGTGCTCATTGGTGTCAAGCAAGGCTTTGATTCTCCCAATTCAAACCTTATGAGCAAATCCTTAATGTATTTGGCTTGATTAATGAAGGTGCCATCTTTTGTTTACTTTATTTGTAGTCCCAAGAAGAATGTGAGTTCTCCCATCATGCTAATTTCAAATTCACCTTACATAATCTTAGCAAATTCTTGACAAAGAATTTCATTAGTAGCACCAAATATAATATCATCAACATAAATTTGCACTATGAGAATGTCCTTACCTTTTGTTTTAATAAAAAGTGTAGTGTCAACCTTTCCTCTATTAAAACCATTTTCAATCAAAAAAATTGACAATCTTTCATACCAAGCTCTAGGAGCTTATTTTAAACCATATAAAGCTTTTGTCAATTTATAAATATGATTTGGAAATTTTAGATTTTCAAAACTAAGAGGTTGCTCTACATACATTTCATTTATAAAACCATTAAGAAATGCACTCTCGACATCCATTTGAAAAAGCTTAAAATTTTTAAAACATGCAAATGCAAGCAACATCCTTATGGCTTCTAACCTTGCTACCGGGGCATAGGTTTCATCATAATCTATTACTTCCTCTTGCCTATACCCTTGAGCTACCAATCTAGCTTTTTTCTAATGATATTCCCATTCTCATCCATTTTATTCCTAAAGACCTATTTGGTGCCTATGGTGGGATGATCACTAAGCCTAGGTACAAGATTCCATACATGGCTTCTTTCAAATTGGTTCAATTTCTCTTGCATGGCCAAAATCTAATGATCATCTTCTAATGCTTTATCTATATTTTTGGGTTCAATATAGGATAAGAATACAACATAATTACACACATTAAAAGAAGATCTAGTTTTTACCCCTTGAGTTGGATCACCAATGATTTCATTATCTTTGACATAATTCCTCCCTCTAGGATGACTTGGCCTCTATCCTCTAGAAACTCTTCTTCTTCTTTTTGATTTTTCTCCACAATGTCATGAGGTGCATCATTGATCCATTGTTGAAGTATACCTACACCATCATCATTAAGGAGCACCTTTCTTGAAGGTGGGTTAGACTTATAAAAAATAACATGTATAGATTCTTCAACCACTAATGTTCTTTTATTGAAAACTCTATAAGCTTTTGAGTTTAAAAAATATCCTAGAAAAATTTCTTCATCACTTTTTGCATCAAATTTACCAAGATCATCTTTTCCATTGTTCAAAATAAAACATTTGCAACCAAAAGGATGAAAATAACTTATGTTAGGCCTTTTTTCCTTTAAAAAGTTCATAAGGGGTTTTCTTCAAAATTGGCCTAATCATAGCTCTATTTATAATATAGCAAGAAGTATTTATGGCTTCCGCCCAAAAATATCTAGGTAAATTGTTTTCACAAAGCATGGTTCTAACCATTTCTTCTAAAGTTCTATTTCTCCTTTCTACTACCCCATTTTGTTGAGGAGTTTTAGGAGTAGAAAAATTATGGCTAATACCATTTTCACTACAAAATACATTAAAGCCTAGATTTTCAAATTCCTTTCCATGATCACTTCTAATACTAGTAATTAAATAACCTTTTCATTTTGTATTTGTTTGCTAAAAGTGATGAATTTTTCCAAGGCCTCATTCTTTGAATGCAAAAAAAGAACCCATGTGAATCTAGTAAAATCATCAATAATAACAAATCCATATTGTTTTCCACCAAGACTTATTGTTCTAGTAGGGTCAAAAAGATCAATATGTAATAGTTGAAAAGGTCTAGTAGTTGAAATGCAATTCTTAGGTTTGAAAGAGATTCTTCTATGTTTTTCTTGAGCACATGCATCACAAACCTTGTCATTTTCATATTTCAACTTTGGCAAACCAACAACCAAATTATTTTGAGAAAGTTTTGAAATTACATGCATACTTGCATGTCCAAGCCTTCTATGCCAAATCCAACTCTCATTTTCTTTTTGAGCCATAAAACAAACATTTTTAGAGGATAAGTCATCTAGATGCACTACATAAATATTTCCTTGATGGTGTCTAACAAAAACAAGCTTGTTAGTTTTGACATCAATTATTTGACAGCACATGGATTCAAACATAACTCTAAATCCTTTACCACATAATTGACTAATGCTAAGTAAATTATGCTTGAGACCTTTCATAAAAAACATTTTCAATAGAAGTAGAGGAATTGTTACCAATGGAGCTCTTTGTCCATCTTTATCAAAGAAAGCTCTTTGTGTTTCTAGTATGTCATTGAGATTTTGATGACCCATAAAAATCTAGAAAATGAATTATGCAGATTTTCATTTTTCTTAGTCAAGTCATTAACATTTACCTTTAAAAGCTCAACTTCCTTTTCTAAGTCTTCTTTTGCTTTAGTCAATGACTCATTTTCTAGTTTCAATTTAGTGACCATTTTCCTATATTTCATGCTCATGTTCTCAAATTCTATAGCTAATTCATCATAGACATCTTGTAGTTCATCAAATGAGTACGAATTTAAATCACATGGATTCGAGGTTACCTTGGGCTCATTAAGAGCCATGAGACATAGGTTGGTTACTTTCCTTTCATTTGATTCATCATCGAATAAGTCACTATCACTCTATGTTGCTACCATAGCTTTCTTCTTTGGCTTGGTCATGTTTTGCTTTTTCCACAAAAGACAATCAAGTTTAATGTGACCTAATTTGTTGCATTCATAGTAAATAATTTGATCCCTTTCTCTTCTACTTGATTCCCTTTTCGTCATCTCCCTTTTGTGGTCTTCTCCTACTTGGGAACTTGTTCATTCTCATGAACTTCTTAAATCTCTTTGCAAACATGGCCATCTCTTCATCTTCATCATCCTCCTTTTGAGCAAAATTTTCTTTATCCTCTTGAAAGGTAGATTTGAGAGCAATGCCACCTTTCTTGACTGATTGTTGTCCCCTTTTGATCTTCATTTCATAAGTGAGGAAAGAGCCCATTAGTTCATCCAAAAAAAGTGTGTGAGGATCTTTGGACTCTTCAATGGCTGTCACTTTGGCTTCCCAACTCTTTGGTAGACTATTTAGAATTTTTTTCACCATCTCCACATTTGAATATGTCTTCTCAAGAGCCTTTAAACCATTAATGATGTCGGTGAAGCGGTTTGACATCTCACTAATAGTTTCATCGGGTTTCATCTTGAACAGCTCATAATCATGGGTAAGCATGTCTATTTTTGTCTCATTCACTTAGTTTGTACCTTCATGGGTGATAGCTAGCTTATTCTAAATTTTCTTTGCATTTTCACTCAAGGAAACTCTATTATACTCATTTGGTCCCAATGCACAAAAGAATGTGTGCATTGCTTTGGCATTGAGTTGAGCCATCTTTATGTCGTTGACATCCTATTCACTCTCTAGCTTTATCACCTCCTTACCATCCACTATCTTCATTGGAATTTAAGGACCATTTACAATAAATGAACAATCTCATCCTAGTCTTCCAATAAAAGTAGTTATCATCGGCAAAGAAAAGGGGTCTAACAATTGAATGCCCTTCACTTCCAAGAGATGTTACAGCTGTTTCATTTGCTATGAGCCATACCTCTTGTTGGCTGGTATAGTTGTTGTAGTTTGAGAATGGTTCTTCCACATTGATTATCATATTTCTTTGAGCCATTTTCAGGATTAATCTTGGGCTGTTAAACCTACAAAAAGAGTACTAGCTCTAATACCAATTGTTAGCTCAAAGATTTAGAATAAACCAAAAGAGGGGTGAATTGGTTTTAATAAAATTTTCAAAGATAATATTCGATAACCACAAATTATCAAAACAGATAAGCACAATAGATGAATATAAATAAGAGACAGGGTTAGAGAATTTAACAATAGGATTTATAGAGGTTCGGTCCTTTCTTAGGCATCTACGTCCTCTCATTTAGCCTCTCTTGCTAAGGAGTTCAATCCACTATTTGATGAAGATTACAACTAAGCTTTCACAAAGCTTTACAAACTCAACAACATACACTCTTAAGGGTTATCCTCCCCCTTAAACTTACACACTCATAATACAAAAAATTTAGAAGTGTTTGGCAAACTTTAAGAACCTCACAAAGGCTAGGTGTTTGCTAAGTTGAAGTACACAAATGTATAAATAAGAAAGTAGAGAAAAACTTATATGAATTCTGCACTTTTTCTCTTTTTACAGCTTTGAATGCTTGAGCAGATTGGTAGGTGAATAGCAATAAGTTTCTTTAGCTCTTGTTACTTTTGGTCTACAGTGGAATGCTTGATTTATAGTTAGAAAGAAGTTGAGAGCCGTTAGATTGCATTTAATGCTTCAAACTTGCAAAAATTTTTGATAGAAAATAGCCGTTAGGAGTTTCAGGCTTTTAGGGGATCGATCCCCTCCCTTAGGGGATCGATTGGTTCATGTTTGAGAAAGCCCGATTTTGTGCCTATTTTGCCTTACCCGATCGATCCCTTGCTTGATGGGATCGATCTATTCTTTTATGTGATCGATCCCCTATGTGAGAGGATCGATCACTTTTTTGGGTTTCCAGACTTGGGGGATATTCTGTTTGAACAACCGAACGATCCCTTTAAAAGGGGATCGATCCCTTGCCTTAGGTGATCGATCCTCTATGTGAGGGGATCGATCCTTTTTCTGGAAAATTACACGAGGAAAGCATTCTGTATGAAAAAGTGACCAATCCCTTGAATGAGGGGATCAATCTGTTCTGCTAACCAATCGATCCCTACAGAGAGGGGATCAATCGATTTTTGTCAAATCTTGAGAACTTTCAGTTCTGGTTGAAAACAGGATCGATCGCTTTTGCTAGGGGATCAATCCCTTCCCTAAGGGGATCGATCCTTTCTATCAAAACTTGCATAAATCATGTTTTGTTCTAAGAATTTGAGTTGTTTTGGTTCTCAAATGAATTTTGGCAGTATAGAAGGTTGGAAAAATGTTCAATTTAAGCTTAGACAAGATTGAAACAAGTTTGGCAAATTTTTATTTTGTCAAATCAAAACTCTTTATCAATTCAATGCCAACAAAAAGATTACTTCTATTCAGACAAGTTTATTTCAAATAAAATAATACAAATTTATTAATATTAAGACAATTAGTAAGTAAAAGTTTAAAAAATAAATCTATTTACCAAGCAAGTTTAAATTGTTATGATTATTTGAACAACAAATTGTTATGATTTTTTGTTTTGTCATAAAATAATTGCTTCAATTCAACAAGCTTATTCAGATTAAAATAATATTACTTTATTAATATTTTGACAATTAATGAGTAAAAGATTTAAAAAAATAAATATGTTTACCGAACAAGTTCAAATAGTCATGACGATTTAAATAATTATCTATTTCAAATCATTGTGACCCTTTTATTTTGTGATAAAACATTGTTTTAGTTAATAAAGTTTATTTGAAATAAAATAATACTAATTTATTAATTTTTCAAAAATTGATGAGTAAGAGAATTAAAAAAATGAATTTGTTTACTAAAAAAGTTTAAATAGTTATGACTATCTAAATAATTATCTATTTCAATACATTATGACTTTTTGTTTTGTCAGAGAGCAATTGGATCTATTCATGAAAGCTTATTTTGAATAAAATAATATAAATTTATTAATATTTCAAAAATTAATAAATAATAATTTAAACAATAAATTTGTTTTTCTGAGCAGATTTAAATAGTTATGATTATTTACACAATTATCTATTTCAAATTGTAATGACTATTAGTTTTGCGATAAATCAATTATTTCTATTCATACAAGCTTATTTGGAATAAAAATAATACTACTTCATTAAAATTTCAAAAATTAATAACTAAAAGGTTTAAAAAATAAATTTGTTTACCGAATGAGTTCAAATAGTTATGACTATTTGAACAAATATTTATTTCAAATCATTATAATCTTTTCTTTGGTCATAAAATAATTGTTTCTATTCATAAAAGTTTATTCAGAATAAAATAATACTAATTTATTAATATTCTAAAAATTAATTAGTTGGAGATTTAAAAAATAAATTTGTTTACCGAACAAGTTCAAATAGTCATTTCCAATTGAACTATTATCTATTTCAAATTATTATGACATTTTGATTTGTCATAAAATAATACCAATTATTCAGAATAATTGGTATTCATATAAAGTTATTCAAAATAAAATAATACCAATTTATTACTATTTCAAAAATTAATAAGGATTTAAAAAATAAATGTGTTTGCCAAACCAATTCAAATAGTTAAGACTATTAGAACAATTATCTATTTCAACTCGTTTTGACTTTTTGTTCAGTCATAAAATAATTGTTTTAGCACATCCAAATCAATTCAAAATCAAATAATACTAATTTATTAACATTTAGAAAATTAATAAGAAAGAAATTAAAAAACATAAATTAATTTATTGAACAAGTTCAAATAGTTATTACTATTTGAACAATTATATATTTAAAATTGTTATGACCTTTTATTTTATTATAAAACAATTGTTTCAGTGCATAAAAAGCTTATTTGAAATAAAATACTATTATTTATTAATATTTCAAAAATTGATAAGTATGATGAAGCAAAAGGTAATAATGATTTGAAATAGATAATTGTTGACATAGCCATAATTATTTGAATTGATTCAATAAACAGATTCACTTTTTAAATAACTTACTTATTAAATTTTGAAATATTAATAAATTAGTTTTATTTTATTTCAAATAAGCTTGTATGAATTGAAACAATTGTTCTATGACAAAACAAAAGGTCATAACGATTTGAAATAGATAATTATTCATATAGACTTAACTTTTGTACTACTTCGGCAAACAAATTTATTTTTTAAATCTCTTAGTTATTAATTTTTAGAATATTATTAATTAGTATTATTTTATTCTGAATAAGCTTATATGAATTGAAACAATTATTTTATAATAGAACAATACGTTATAACAATTGAAATAGATAATTGTTCAAATATGAACTGTTTCAGTAAACGAATTTATTTTTTAAATCTCCTACTTATTAATTTTTGAAATATTAATAAATTAATATTATTTTATTCCAAATAGGCTTATATGATGAAAAACAATTGTGTTATGACAAAAAAAAGTTCATCATTATTTGAAATACATAACTGTTCAAATAGCTATAATTATTTGAACTGATTCTATAAACTAACTCATTTTTTAAATCTCTAACTTATCAATTCTTGAAATATTAATACAGTAAAATTATTTTATCTTGAATAAGCTTTTATGAACTGAAACAATTGTTTTATGATAAAATAAAAGGTCATATTTATTTTAAATAGATAATTGTTTAAATCATCATAACTATTTAAACTTGTTCGATAAACAAATTTATTTTTTTCAATTTCTTGGGTATTAATGTTCTACATGTTAATAAATTAGTATTATTTTATTTCAAATAAGCATGTGTGAACTAAAAAAAAATATTTTATGACTAACCAAAAGGTCAAAACGGTTTAAAATAGATAATTGTTCTAATAATCTTAACTATTTGAATGGGTTTTGCAATCACATTTATTTTTTAAATATCTTACTTATTAATTTTTAGAATATTATTAATTTAGCAATATTTTACTCCTAATAAGCTTGAATGAATAGAAACAATTGTTTTATGACAAAACAAAGATCATAATAATTTGAGATAGATAATTGTTCAAATACTCATAACTATTTCAATTGGTTGGATAAATAGATTTTGTTTTTAAATCTCTTATTAATTTTTGAAATATTAATAAATTAGTATTATTTTATTTTGAATAGTTTTGTATGAATAGAAACAATTGTCTTATGATAAAACAAAATGTCATAACTATTTGAAATAGATAATAGTTCAAATGGACATAACCATTTGAACTTGTTTAGTGAACATATTTTATTTTTTAAATCTCCAACTTATTAATTTTTAGAATATTAATAAATTAGTATTATTTTATTTCAAATAAACTTGTATAAATAGAAATAATTGCTTTATGACAAAACAAAAGATCATAACAATTTGAAATAAATAATTATTCAAATAGTCATAACTATTTGAACTTCTCAGTAAACGAAATTATTTTTTAAATCTTTTATTTATTAATTTTTTGTCTTTTAATAATTAGTATTTTATTTCAAATAAGCTTTTATGAGCAAAAACAATTGGTTTATGACAAAACAAAAGGTCATAATTATTTGAAATAGATAATTGTTCAAATAGTCATAACTATTTGAATGTGTTTAAAAAAAGTATTTATTTTTAAAATTTTTACTTATTAATTTTTGAAATATTAATAAATTTATATTATTTTAATTGATAAAAGCTTGCATGAATAGAGCTAATTTTTAATGACAAAATAATAGGCCATAATGTTTTGAAATAGATAACTGCTAAGATAGTCATAACTATTTGAACATGTTTGGTAAACAGATTCATTTTTTGATTCTCTTACTCATTAATTTTGGAATATTAATAAATAGTGTTATTTTATCTCAGATAAGCTTATATGAGTTAAAACAATTGTTTTATTACAAAACAAAAGGTCACAATAATTTGAAATATATAATTAATCAAATAGTCATGACTAATTAAACTTATTTGGAAAACATATTTATTTTTTAAATCTTTTACTTATTAATTGTTGAAATACTAATAAATTAATTTTATTTTAATCCAAATAAACTTGTATAAATAGAAACAATTATTGTATGACAAAACAAAAAGTCATAACAATTTGAAATAAATAATTGTTCAAATAGTCATAAAGATTTGAACTTGTTTGGCGAATAGATTTATTTTTTAAATCTTTTACTTATTAATTGTCTTAATATTAATAAATTTGTATATTTTATTAGAAGTAAGCATGTACAAACAGAAAAAAAATCATTTTATGATAAAACAAAAGGTTATAGCAATTTCAAATAGATAATTATTAAAAAAGTTATAATTATTTAAATTTGTTCGGTAAACAAATTTGTTTTTTAAATCTCTTAATTATTAATTTTTGGAATATTAATAACTTAGTATTATTTTATTTTGAATAAGCTTATGTGAACTAAAATAATTTTTTTATAACAAAACCAAAGGTCATAATGATTTGAAATAGATATTTATTCAAATAGTCATGACTATTTGATCTAGTTTGATAAACATATTTACTTTTGAAATTTTTTACTTATTAATTGTCGAAATATTAATAAATTAGTATTATTTTAATCCAAATAAGCTTGTATGAATAGAAACTATTATTTTATAATAAAAAAAAGTCATAACAATTTGAAATAAATAATTGCTCAAATAGTCATAACTATTTGAACTGATTTGGTAAATAAATTTATTTTTTAAATCTCTTATTAATTTTTGAAATATTAATAGGTTCGTATTTTTTTTATTCCAAACAAACTTAGATGAACATAAACATATGTTTTATGACAAAATAAAAGGTCGTAATGATTTAAAATAGATAATTGTTCAAATAGTCATAATTATGTGAACTGATTAGGTAAACAAAATTATTTTTTAAATCTCTTGCATAATAATTTTTGAAATATTAATAAATTCATTTTACTTTATTCCGAATAAGCTAGTATGAATTGCAAAAATTGTTTTATGACAAAACACAAACAATTTAAAATAGATAATTGTAAATATAGTCTTAATTATTAGAACTAGTTCGACAAACAAATTTATTTTTTAAATCTCTTAGTTATTAGTTTTCAGAATGTTATTATATTAGTATTATTTTATTTTGAATAAGCTTGTATGAACATAAATAATTGTTTTATAACAAAACAAATGGTTATAATGATTTGAAGTATACAATTGTTCAAATAGTCATAACTATTTAAACTGGTTCAGTAAACATCTTTTACTTACTAATTTTTGAGAGATTAATAAATTAGTATTATTTTATTCCAAATAAACTTGTTTGATCAAAAACAATTGTTATATGTCCAAATAAAATGTAATAACAATTTGAAATAGATAACTATTGAATTGGCCATAATTATTTAAACTGATTTGGTAAACAAATTCATTTTTTAAATCACTTATTAATTTTTGGAATATTAATAAATTAGTATCATTTTATTTCAAATAAACTTGTATTAACTGAAACAATTATTTTGTAACCAAACAATTTTCAATAGATTGTCAAATAGACAATTGTTCAAATAGTCATAACTATTTGAATTTTTGTGGTAAAAAATTTTATTTTTTTAAACTCTTGCTTATTAATTTTTGAAATATTAAGAAATTAGTATTATTTTGCTTTGGATAAGCTTTTATGAACTTAAACAATTGTTTTATGTTAAAACAAAAGATCATAATGATTTTAAATAAATAATTGTTCAAAAAGTCATAACTATTTGAACTTTTTTAATAAATAGATTTATTTTTTCAAACCTTTTGCTTATTAATTTTTCAAATGTTAATAAATTTGGATTATTGTATTTCAAATAAGCTTGTAATATATGAAACAAATATTTTATGATTAAACAAAAGATCAAAAATGGTTTGAAATAGATAATTATTTAATAGTTTTAACTATTTGAACTGGTTTGACAAACACATTTATATTATAAATCTCTTACTTATTAATTTTTGAAATATTATTAAATTAGTATTATATTTAACTCAATAACCTTCTATAATCAAAAACAATTATTCTATTACAAAACAATGATCTTAACGATTTGATATTGATAATTTTCTTGGTTATTAAATTTCAAAATATTATTAAATTAGTATTATTTTATTCCAACTAAAATAGTATGAACAGAACCAATTGTTTGATGACAAAATAAAAAGTTATAATGATTTGAAATAGATAATTATTCAAATAGTGAAAACTATTTGAATTGGTTTGGTAAACAATATACTTTTTAAATCTCCTACTGATTAATTTTCTAATTATTAAAAATTAGTATTATTTTATTTCAAACAAACTTATATTAACAAAAACAATTGTTTTATAACAAAAAAATAGTAATGATTTGAAATAGATAATTGTTCGAATATTTATAATTATTTGAACTAGTTTGGTAAATAGAATTATTTTCTAAATCTCTTACTTATAAATTTTTGAAATATTAATAAATTAATTTTATTTTATTTTGAATGCGCTTGTATGAGCTGAAATAAAAGTCATAATGCTTTGAAATAAAATAATTGTTCAAATAGTCTTAACTGTTTGAACAAAAGGTTATAACAATTTAAAATAAATAAATATTAATAAATTAGTATTATTTTATTTTGAATAAGCTTGTATGAACTAAAAAAATTATTATATGACTAAATAGAAAGTTAGAATGATTTGAAATAGATAATTATTCTAATAATCTTAACTATTTGAACTAGTTTGGCAAACACAATTATTTTTTAAATCTCTTATTCATTTTTGGAATATTATTAAATTAGCATTATTTTAACTGAATAAGCTTCGATGATAAAAAATGATTAGTTTATGAGAAAACAAAAATCATAATGATTTGAGATTGATATTTGAAAAATAGCTTTAGTTTTTAAATCTCTTATTAATTTTCAAAATATTAGTAAAGTAGTGTTATTTTATTTTGGATAAGTTTCTATGAATTGAAACAATTGTTTTATGACAAAAGAAAAAGGTCATAATGACTTTAAATAGTCAAATCTATTTAAACTTGTTTGGTAAATAGATTTATCATTTTAAATCTCTTGCTCATTAATTTTTTGAAAGTTAATAAATTGGTATTATTTTGTTTTGAATAAGCTTGCATGAATTGAAATAATTGTTTTATGGCTAAACAATAGGTGAAAAAATAGTCTTAACTATTTGAACTAGTTCGACAAACAAATTTATTTTTTAAATCTTTTATTTATTATTTTTTGGAATATTATTAAATTAGTATTATTTTAATTTGAATAAGGTTGTATGAAAAGAAACAATTGTTTTATAACAAAATAAAGATCATAATGATTTGAGATAGATAATAGTTCAAATAGTCATAACTATTTGAACTATTTCAAAAAACAGATTTAGTTTTTAAATATCTTATTAATTTTCAAAATATTAATATATAAATATTATTTTATTTTGAATAATTTTGCATGAATAGAAACAATTATTTTATAACAAAACAAAAGGTCATAACAATTTGAAATATATAATTGTTCAACTGGACATGACTATTTGAACTTGTTTAGTAAACAAATTTATTTTTTAAATCTCCTACCTATTAATTTTTAGAATATTAATAAATTATTATTATTTTATTCTGAATAAACTTGTATGAATAGAAACAATTGTTTTATGAGAAAACAAAAGATTATAACTACTTGAAATAAATAATTGTTCAACCAGTTATAACTATTTGAAATTGCTTAGTAAATAGATTTATTTTTTAAATCTTTTACTTATTAATTTTTGGAATATGAATAAACTAGTATAATTTTATTTCGAATACGCATGTATGAATAGAAACAATTAGTTTATGACAAAACAAAATGTCATAATTATTTGAAATAAATAATTGTTTAACTAGTAATAACTATTTGATTGTGTTTCATGTCAAAATAGTCTTAACTATTTAAGCTGGTTTAGCAACACATTTATTTTTTAAATCTTTTAGTTATTCATTTTTGGAATATTATTAAATTAGTATTATTTTAATTTGAATAAGCTGGTATAAAAAGAAACAATTATTTTATGACAAAATAAAAATCATAACAATTTGAGATAGATAATTATTCAAATAGTCATAACTATTTGAACTATTTCAATAAATAAATTTAGTTTTTAAATCTCTTATTAAATTTTGAAATATTAATAGATCAGTATTATTTTATTTTAAATAATTTGGCATGAACAAAAACAATTGTTTTATGACAAAACAGAAGGTTATAACAATTTGAAATAGATAATTATTCAAATGGACATAACTATTTGAACTTGTTCGGTAAGCAAATTTATTTTTTAAGTCTCCTATCTATTAATTTTCAAAATATTAATAAATTAGTATTATTTATTCTAAATAAACTTTTGTGAATAGAAACAATTGCTTTATAACAAAACAAAAAATAATAACTATTTTAAATAAATAATTATTCAAATAGTTATAACGATTTGAACTTAAGTGGTAAACAGATTTATTTTTTAAATCTTTTAGTTATTAATTTTTGGAATATTAATAAAATAGTATTATTTTTATTTCGAATATGCTTGTATGAACAAAAACAATTGGTTAATGACAAAACAAAAGGTCATAACTATTTGAACGTGTTCAGAAAATAGATTTATTTTTTAAATTTTTACTTATTAATTTTTGAAATATTAATAAATTTATATTATTTTATTCAATATTAGCTTGTATGAACAAAAGAAATTATTTAATGACAAAACAAAAGGTCATAATGATTTGAAATAGATAATTGTTAAAATAGTCATAACTATTTGAACTTGTTCGGTAAATAGATTCATTTTTTAAATCACTTTCTCATTAATTTTCATAGTATTAATAAATTAGTATTATTTTATTTTGAATAAGCCTATATGAAATGATACAATTGTTTATGACGAAACAAAAGGTCATAACAATTTGAAATAGATAATTATTTAAATAGTTATAACTATTTGAACTTGTTCAATAAACATATTCATTTTTAAAATCTTCTACCTATTAACTGTCAAAATATTAATAAACTAGCATTATTTTAATCCGAATAAGTTTGTATGAACAAAAACAATTATTTTATGATAAAACAAAAAGTCATAACGATTTGAAATAAATATTTATTCAAATAGTCATAACTATTTGAACTTATTTGGTAAACAGATTTATTTTTTAAATCTTTTACTTATTAATTATCTGAATGATAATAACTTTGTATTATTTTAATTGAAATAAGCTTGTAGGAATAGAAAAAAATTATTTTATGACAAAACAAAATGTTATGGCTATTTGAAATAGGTAATTGTTCAAATAGTCATAACTATTTGAACTTGTTCGATAAACAAATTCAGTTTTTAAATCTCT